>CM067551.1:10000000-10405000 GCA_034509755.1 Anisodus tanguticus | reverse complement strand
TAAATCTGTTGGTTTACTAGGTGTTGGTCCTAGTGGAATCAGTCACAATATAAGCCATGATTCCACAATAATGTATTCTAAAGCAGGACCAGGTACACAAAAGTTCAGGAAGCACACAAATCTAATATGTGATGTGTGTAAAATGAGAGGTCACACAAAAGAATTCTGTTATAGAGTAGTTGGTTATCCTCCTGGTTTCAAGTCAAAGAGAAAAGAGCATTCTACTCACAATGCATATGCATATACCTTGGATGATGAAGGTGTAACTGGAAAAATACACAAAACCAGTGACATGAAGGATAAATCCTCTTCTGGTGCATCTACCTCTGGTACAACTAACACTGGATGGCAAGCTGGAGGAACACCAATGTTTTCGAAAGATCAATATGAGCAAATTGTGAAGTTACTCAACCACAATAAGGTGTAGACATAAACTACTCAGTGTCAAGGATCACTGGCTACACAATCATATGCAAATGCTACAGGTATGCCACATCACAAAGCTTTATTTGTAGATGATGTAGTTAAGAAATGGATAATAGACACTGGTGCTACTAATCACATGGTGTCTAATCTAAACATGTTAAATGAAGCTACTAAAGTAGAAAATACATTTGAGTCTAAGAAAGTACATTTACCAAATGGTGAAATAATTAAAGTAACTCACACTGGTTCAAATACTATCTCAAACAGAAGCACTCTCAACAATGTGTTCTTCTTACCACAACTTAGATTTAACTCATTATATGTGTCCCAACTAACCAGAGAGTTGAAGTGTGCAACAACTTTCTATCATGACTTCTGTCTATTTCAGGGTCTTTACAGTGGGAGAGTGAAGGAGATTGGTAAAATCCAAGATGGTCTGTATATGTTAGTAAATCAGTCTCTATCAAAACCTATAAATGATCAAGTGAAGTTAGGCCTAAGTGTAATGAAAGCTCATGAAGATATGACACTTGCTGAGGAAGAAATTGAGCTATGGCATAGAAGATTTGGTCACATTTCTAGTAATGTACTAAGTAAGCTGATTAGAGCAAAAGCTGAAGTAATATCTAGAACTATAAAAGATTGTAATGTGTGTCCTTATGCTAAACAATGTAGACTACCTTTCCCTATCAGTAATAGTTCCAGTAATTTAAAATTTGATCTTGTTCATATGGATGTGTGGGGTCCTTATAAAGTACTAACAGATAATGGAAAAAAAATACTTTCTAACAATAGTGGATGACTACACAAAAATGACTTGGATATATTTACTTAAGCTAAAATCAGAAGTCTGTGTTGCCATTCAACAATTTTTAACTTTTGTCTCTACTCAGTTCAATATAACAGTTAAAATAGTTAGAACTGATAATGAAACAGAATTTGTGAATGAAGTTTGTACTAACTTATTCCTGAAACTAGGAATTATACATCAGAAATCATGTGCCTATACACCACAACAAAATGGTGTGGCTGAAAGAAAACATAGGCACGTACTTGAAATAACTAGAGCTATAAGACTTCAAGCAAATATTCCATTAAAATTCTGGGGGTTTTGTGTTCAAGCTGTTGTGTATTTAATCAATAGGCTTCCATCCTCTATTACTGGTATGACACCTTATGAGAAACTATACAAGAAGAAACCTTCCATAAGACATATAGGAACTCTTGGTTGTCTGTGTTTTGCTAATGATTTGTCTATATCTGATAACCTACTATCTAGAGTAAGATATTTTGTGTTGATGGGATACTCTGAAAACCAGAAAGGATATGTTTTATATGACATGAATACCAAAGTCTTCTTTGTTAATAGAAATGTTCAAGGGAAATTGAGTTCCCCTTCAAGAAAAAATACACCAGAACTACCCATATTTTAGGATATTCAGAGTGATAAGTTCAGTGAATATCAACTGCCAGCTATACACAGAACTATACCTAACTGTAACTATCAAAGTATCTCACAAGGATCTACAGAAAACAGAAACCATAACCAATCATTTAAAAGAATAACTGATAACAGAAACTATATCAATTCACCTAAAAATACTAAGAACTTCACAACTACAAATCTCTCAACAGATAATACAACTCAAGCTGAAACTAACACAAATGAAGACACAACTTTAAATGAAACCAACACAATACTGAGATCTACTGTCTCTCAGACTCTAAGTCAGCTAGCTAATGTAATGTTGTAAGAAAGTCTACTAGATCAAAACAACCTCCAATATGGCTTAAGGATTTCATTACAAAAAAGTCTGATACTACAAATGTTCCATATTCCATAGCCAACTACATATCCTATGAAAACATATCACCAAAACATAAAGCCTTCCTCACCTCATTTTCAGACATAACTGAACCAAAAAACTATAATGAGACATCAAAAGATTCCAGATGAGTAGAAGCAATGAAAGCAGAAATAAAAGCCTTACAAGACAATCACACATGGGACATTGTGTCTTTACCAGAAGGTAAACATCCAATAGGATGTAAATGGATCTATAGGATCAAATACAAGGAAACAGGTGAGATTGAGAGACTAAAAGCTAGACTAATGGCAAAAGGCTACAGTAAAAAAAGGAATAGACTATCAAGAAACCTTCTCTCCAGTGGTTAAAATGGTCACTGTAAGATTTGTCCTATCAATTGCAGCATTTAGAAACTGGCATATCCATCAGATGGATGTGTACAATGCATTTCTACAAGGAGACCTAAATGATGAAATATACATGGAACTACCACAACGATTCACCAGTCAGGGGGAGAAACATGTATGTAAACTGATCAAATCCTTGTATGGACTTAAACAGGCACCAAGACAATGAAATTTTAAACTTACAGAAGCACTAATACAAATGAAGTTTAGACAATTACAGTATGATCACTCACTCTTTACAAGACAAACTGAACAAGGGATAACTATAGTATTAGTGTATGTAGATGACATGTTAATTACAGGAGACAACATAAGACTAATAGAAGGAACAAAACAGGCTCTACAACAAGCATTCAAAATGAAGGATCTAGGAGAACTAAAGTATTTCCTAGGGATAGAATTTGCAAGATCCAATAGAGGAATTCTAATGCATCAAAGGAAATATGCACTAGAACTTATTTCTGAACTAGGACTGGTTGCAGCTAAACCTATTAATACACCTATAGACTGAAGTATGAAGCTAACTACAAAGGATTATGATGATCACATACAAAAGCATCAGGAAATAGAGAAAAGAAAATCTACATCAGAAGATGAATTACTAAGTGACATCAACTCATATAAAAAACTAATAGGCAAATTACTATACCTCACAATCACAAGACCAGATATAGCCTATAGTGTTCAGACCCTTAGCCAGTTTCTACAACAATCAAAGAAGTCACACTATAATGTTGCACTAAGAATAGTAAGATATGTAAAAAAAATAACTTGGACAAGGTTTACTTATGGCTAGCAATACACATGAGATAGTAACAACTTATTGTGATGTGGTGAAATTTGGTGATTCACTTATATCTTGGAAATCAAAGAAACAAAGTACAATCTCTAGGAGTTCAGCTGAATTAGAGTACATGAGCTTAGCAGGAACAATTGCTGAACTAACTTGGATCCTTGGCCTACTAAAAGACATTGGGATTGACGTTAATCTTCCAGTAACGGTATTCACAGACAGCAAATCAGTAATACAAATTGCAGCAAATCCTGTTTTCCATGAAATGACTAAACATATAGAGATTGATCTACACTTCATAAGGAAAAAAATTCAGAAAGGTATGGTGAAGACAGAATACATAAACACTACAAATCAACCAGCAGATTTACTCACCAAATAGCTCAACAGAATTCAGCATCAACATCTTTGTTCCAAGCTTGGCCTGCTGAACATTTTCCAGCATCCAGTTTGAGGGGGCCTGTTGAGAAGGTCAAAGATAGTTGAGTAAGTTAGGAAGTTAAGAAATTAGGTAGGAGCCTAAGAAGGTTGTTAAGGAAGTTATGATAAAGATTATCTCCTTTCTAACTAAATAACCTCCACAATGAATTGTATAAATACATCACATTCATATCAATGTAAAAACACTCATTGAATGAATAAACAATAGAGATTACACTACTTTCTCTTCTTCTTCTTATGTCTTCTTCTGCATCTGTATTCTTCTTCTTCTTCCATAATTTATGTCTGGAATATCTTGTGTATATTTAGTGAATACCACAAGGATTTTTACAAAGTTATATTTAAGTACATTCAAGTATTAACATTATTTCAAATATTCTTTACAAAAAGCATAATCAAAACACAACTCCATCTTCAACTCCCACTTCATAAATTTCAACTAAACTGAAAAAATTGAAATCTATAACCAAATGCCTACTTAGTATTGTATAAAATATTTATAATATATATTATCTTATTAGTTATATTGCAAACACTTAATAATATGGCTATGTCCAATAAAATTTATGTATAATATATTTTGGAACTATTAATGTCACTTGTGGTTATTTGCAAAAGACTTTATTGGAAGAAAAAAATTAATTAATATTCACAACAAAAAATTAAAAGCCGCATATGATAATTTAATGTACTAATTAAAAAACCAATTAAAAGCTAAAAGTTGATTAGTGTGCAACAGTATAGAATTGCATTAAGATCCAAAAGAAAAGGAATTGCATCGTTGCCTTGTTGGAATGGTACAAATTTGTGTGGAAAAGAGTGGGCTAATGTATAATGACATATGCAAAGGGCAATTTAGTTGATGCAGTTAAAAGATAATACGTACAACAGCTACAGTAAAATTCTCTTGGCCTCAACCATGTTACTCCATTTGAACTAAAATGATCCCAAAAAACCAAGCAGGCATATTGACCTGCTGTGTCCGGTGTCCCATTTATAGTATAGTGGAATAGATATGGAGATTGAATAAATAGACATTATACAAGTACAAAGGCTTCCTATTTGTGCACCACCTGTCAAATAATAGGCACACATGTTAGGCTTGTAAGTATTAAGTATATCACAATAATTGCAATTGTCTTCATGTTCTGGAAGCAGCTAGTAAGTTTCAACGTATTTGCGAGGCAAATGACTTATCGGATTGAACATCTGAGGACGCAAAGTGTAATTTACGCCACGGAAAGAAGCTTCATAAAGGACAAAATCCTGCCCATAAATTTAGTTTCAAAAATTCGAATGTAGATTTGAAGATTCAAACAAGTATTTATTAAATAAATTGTCCAAACACAACTTTAACTTTCAAACACATTTTTTTTAATTAAACTTAACTTTAAATATATTTTTTAAAATATCAACCAAGTCATATACAAATACCCACTTCAAGTCTGGAATAAACTGCAACATGATTGATAATTAGCAAGAGACTGACAAAAGTTGTGGCGGATATCAACCAAAGGTCTTGGGTTTGCGCCCCACGTATGTGAAAAAATTATCTTAGAGAGTGTTTCTCCCTTAAATAGGTTTTACGCGGCGTATATTTAAATTAGTCGAAATTCCAATATGAATACCATTTGATTGTCTTTTGATGAGGAAAAAAATTAAAAATTCAAAAATGTCAATTTTAAATTGCCGAGAAAACTAAGAAAAGTTTATTGATAAAATAGTCAAGATATTACTCTCGGAAGATTTGTCAATCGATAGAGGCCAATATATAAGAGTTTACCTTGTATATATTGAAGTATATATCAACTTTTATACTATCAGGTTCTCTAAGTGATAGGAAAAAACAATCGTTCATAAGCAATTGAATTAGCAATCTAAACAAAAAAAAAGAAGAAGACAAACTGCCTATTACATGTTAAGATGCACTAATATTGTAATTCCTTTACACTAACAAAATATATAAGTAAGGCCAGTTAAAAGATAATTAACAAAAGGGTGGGTAGGTCTATTCAACGTGGCGGTCCATGTCACCAATTAAATAAATTTAAAATGGGTCAAAGAATGACATGGAGGTATGTTAGTTTTTAATAGGGCTGTCCAGTGGGGCGGGACGTCCCGATCCCACCTCGGCCCATCCCGTCCCGATTCCGCCCCGACCCGGTCCCACAGGGTAAATTACGGGATGGGGATTGTCGGTAATCGGGACGGGACTAGGGCTGGTCCCGCCCATTCCGGTCCCGCCCCGTCCCGCCCATGACCCGACCTGTCCCGTCCCGCCCCGCCTGTAGAATCTAGCCGTTGCACAAATGACCATTTTCAATTTTAGTCGTTGGCAACGGCTAGAAACGGTCATTTTGGCCCCCACCACCCCATAAATCCACATACCCCCTTAATATTTATTTTTAACCCCTAAGTTAGTATATTAACTCTATTTCTCAACTATAAATACCTCATTTTCCTCTTCATTTTTCTCACAAATCTTCCTATCATCTCTCTAATCTCTCTCTCTCTCTACAAGTCAAATTGCCCACTAATTATTATATTATATTTTATTTGGTAATTTGCTGTCAACTTTATTTTTAAAGGTAATAAAATACAAAGACGCAAAGAGTTTAAAAAAATATGTCATGATTGTGGATTACTTTATAGGAAAATTCCAAAAGAAGTTGCAACTAGGTGAAATTCTTTGTATGAACAATTAGTTGTTGCTCACGAGTATAGAAGACCTATAACTTTATTATTTAACGCCCGTAATAAAAATCCTTCGGATATGCTTGTAGATGATGATTGAGATACAATTTTGGAACTTATTGTATTCTTAGAGAAATTTTTTCTAGCTACTAAGAAATTTTCTTGTATTTATTATCCTACTATTTCATCTATGTTATTTTATATAGCTCTAATATTTTTGTTATTTAATGAATACATGAAAAAACAAACTTACGCTCTAGCTATTTCAAAAATGTTTGTAAAATTTTTAAAAAAAAATTCTATTCCCACTTTTTATTTTATTGGTGTTGTATTAAATCCTACTATTAAAGTAGATGGTTGTAATGCCCTTATTGAAACGATTTATGAATGTCTAGAAATACTTCCAACTGAAGAACCAACTAAAGAAGATGTAATCTCTAACATACAAACACAATGCAAAACTATGTATACCAAGAGTAAAGTGTAAATAATCAACCGACTTCTGTACCATCTTCTTCTACTTCACTTCAACCTTATAAAAACATACGGTTTCTGCTTCAAGTATTCAAGGCCTTCGAAATAAAATGTATAGTGGTTCAAGTGCTTCACAAATTAGCAAGTTTGATGTTTATGTTTTGCAGAGTGTTGTACCGTTAAAATCAATTGCTAATGAAAATGGACGTGAAGACTTGCTGAAATACTGGAGGGAGAATGAAAAGACATTTTCGACCCTATCAAAGATGGCCCAAGATGTGTTGAATATTCAAGCGTCATCTACAGCTTCTGAAAATGCTTTTTCTGCTGGAAGGTTTCAAATAGGAGAGCACAGACACTCATTGGCGGGAGATAGTTTGGAGATTGCAGTTTTATTTAGAGATTGGATTAGAGTGGAGCGTAGAAGGTGCGGTCAACCAGAGATCAATGAAGAAGACGACTACAATTACAACAAAATCTTATCCGAGGGAGCAGGAAGCGACGTTGAACAATTTGACCAACAAATTCCAATTCCAATTCCAACAGAAGATCCTCAAGAGATTGTCAGAAAATTAGAAAAAGTATGGTTGCATATGTAATTTTTTTAATGCCAATTTTACTATGTGATTTGCAACTTTTGAACTACGAAACAAAGTTGCAATTTTGAAATTGTATTACAAAAAAAACACATTTCAATTAAATAATATAAGAGGCAATTAACCTTGGGATGTTTTTTCACTATCTTGTTCAATTATTTAAGTGTTTAAATATATATATTTTTTAAAAATCCCTCCAAATCCCCTTCCAGTCCCCTCAAATCATGTCCCCTCTGATAGCGGGATGTGGGATGGGACGGGACCACTTCCCATCCCCCTAATCCCGCCCCCCATCATGCCTATCCCGATCCCAACCCACCCCGTCCCTCCAAATCCCGTCCTACTGGCGCCCCTTAATTTTTAAGAGTAGATATGACCCAATATATTAACGACAGGTGTATATTTAACTCCATTTACAAACGGAGGGTAAAATGAACTCATTATTGATAATTGAGGGGCAATTTTGACCTTTTTCCTTTTAAAAAAAATACTTGAACCAACGGAATGCTTGACAAATTAAAACACAGGAGAAAAAGAAAAAGCAACAGCAAATGACTAATCAAAGGAGTTGGTCTCTCCAAAGACTTTGGAGTCTTTGTCATGACTCATGAGTATTATAACTTCATAAATAATCAATATTTCGAAAAGTTAAGCCGGTAAGGAGTTTTGATTTGGTGGGGGTAATAGAGTACTCCAAGTTTATTGGTCCAAGGTCATTCTTTGTAATTGTAAGATGGATAATGATTTTTCGCAAGGTGTAGATTTTTATAAATAAATAACATGTGCTTCTTAATTAAATTACATTCCCTTCTGTTTAAATAAATGTCATTTTAGACAAATCAGTTTAGTCCAAAATATATATCAACTTAACAAAAAACAATGTGCGTAGATTATTATTTTTAAAATCCACCCTTGCTCGAATAAATAATCTATACAACTTTTTAAAAGTTTGAAAAGAGATACAGAATAATTCAGTTAGATAACTCTTATTGATAGAATAATAATTGTAATTATCTAGTCATAATTGTAATTGATTATAGTATATTGTATATATGGAATGACTTAATATTTGCCTAATCCTAGCCTTAGATCTACCCTTAGATGATTATTGTAATTTTGGTATAATTAGCACACTTTTGGAATGTAATCATGTAGGAAAATATTCTTACATGGTATCAGAGTTTAGGAAAAAATCCTAGCCAAAAATATTATTACCTCCCCTGTCGCCCCCCCCCCCCCTCCTCTCTTCTCACCGGCCGGCGAAGTTCCACCACCAAAACTTTATTTTTTCCTTTTTCCGCCGATAATGTCTGACTCTAAATCCACCTTTCATCCCGCTCTTGCCGTTTCCAATATCAAAACTCATATTTCCATCACTCTTGGTATGGAAAATGTTCATTATGCGACGTAGGCAGAGCTCTTTAAAATTCATTGCCGCACCATTCATCACATAATCCCACCGGAAAAAGGCAAGGAAAAGGTGTCGGGCACAGATGATGAAAAAGAATTGTGGCTCACACTTGATGCGATGGTTCTTCAGTGGATTTGTGCAACTATTTCAAGTGAATTGTTGCATACCATTATTGAACCCGACTCCATGGCGATGGAGGCTTGGGATCGCTTACGGGATATCTTCCAAGATAACAAGAATTCCCGAGCCGTCACTCTTGAGCAAGAATTCTCCACCACCGACATGGCGGATTTTCCAAATGCATCCGCTTATTGTCAACGCCTCAAAGTCTTATCGGATCAACTCAAGAACGATGGGGCGTCGGTTACTAACAATCGGTTGGTTTTACAATTGGTTGTTGGCCTTGCCGACGCGTATAGTGGAGTGGGTATGCTCATCCGCCAAAGAAATCCTCTACCACTATTTTACCAAGCCCGCTCTATGCTTATCCTTGAAGAGGTGGATTTTGCCAAAAAAATCACCACCGTATCGAATTCTGTCATGGTTGTCGCCCCGTCCGATGGTGCTTCTAAACATTTTGACACTTTGCCACCAAACCAGGAACAAAAATGATGATAAAATCGTGGTAGTGGTCGCGGTGGTGGAAAGGGTGGAGGCCACTGGAATTCAAGCGGTGGCGGAAGTGGTGGTAGGGTCCAGCCAGCAGTGGCAGCCCCGAGCCAAGTGGGGCAGTGTACCACCACAGTGGGCCTGGCAGTGGCCTTGGGCTGTGCCACCCTACCCATTTCTTTTAGAAAATTGGGCCAGGCCCAGTCCAAGTCATATTGGCCAGCATACCGCCACCAACAACCCAGTGTTTATTGGCCCAACAGCAGCAGCCGAGGTCCAGCAAATTTTGGGCCACTGCCAAACCAGTGGCAGGAAGCCCATTCGGCAGTGGCTAGCCCAACGGATATTGAGGCCGCCATGCACAATCTTGGACTTAATCCGTCCGACGCAAATTGGTACATGGACACAAAGAAAAATCTTAGGGTACTTTTGAGAGGCACAAAGCCCGTCTTGTAGGTGATAGGAAGACACAACATGTTGGTGTGGATTACGATGAGAATTTCAGTCTGGTGGTTAAATCGGCAACTATAAGAACGGTCCTTAGTTTGGCTCTTTCGAAAGCATGGTCGCTTCATCAGCTTGATGTTAAAAATGCCTTCCTACATGAAGACCTAAATGAAACAGTGTACATGTACCAACCCTTGGGATACCGAGACTCCACTTTTTCAAATCATGTGTGCCTGCTGAAGAAATCATTATATGGCCTTAAACAGGCTCCTTGGGCTTGGTACAAGAGGTTTGCATATTATATTTCACATATTGAGTTTTCTAATAGCCGTTCTGATCATTCTTTGTTCATCTACAGTCAGGGTAATGATATTTCTTAGCTTCTTTTATATGTGGATGATATTATATTGACTGTCTCATCTGATGCTCTCCGCATATATATATAATGAGACTAATTGGCTCTGAGTTTGCTATGAAAGATCTAGGGCCACTGAGTTACTTCTTGGGGATAGCTGTGATACGTCATGCATATGGTTTATTTTATCCGAAAAGAAGTATGCAGTAGAGATTGTTGAACGAGCTGACATGTCCTCCTGTAAGCCGTCGGCAACTCCGGTTGATACAAAACCGAAGTTGAGTGCCACATCTGGCAAGCCATATGCCGACCTGTCACATTACCACAGCCTTGCAGGGCCCCTGCAATATCTCACCTTCACGATGTCGGACATCTCTTATGTTATACAACCGGTTTGTCTATTCATGCATAATCCGATTGAGGATCACATGCATGCTCTCAAATGCATTGTGCGTTATATTCAGGGCACTATAGATTATGGCCTGCATTTATATCCATCATCGATGCCCACCCTTGTTTCCTACATAGATGCAGATTGGGGTGGATGTCCGGAAACCATACGCTCAACGTCTGGTTATGGTATATTCCTTGGTGATAACTTGGTCTCTTGGTCTTCCAAATGGCAAACAACGTTGTCCAGATCCAGTGCCGAAGCAGAATAACGAGGTGTTGCCAATCTGGTGTCTAAATCTTGTTGGCTCTGGAACCTTCTTTTAGAGCTTCATTGTCCGATTCCGAAGGCAATATTGGTGTACTTTGATAATGTTAGAGATATTTATCTCTCTGGAAATCCAGTTAACCACCAACGCACTAAGCATATTGAGCTGGATATTCACTTTGTTCGCGAAAAGGTTGCTCGTGTACAAGTGCGTGTCTTAAATGTCCTGTCACGTTATCAGATTGCAGATATTTTTACAAAAGGTCTTCCGCTGGTTCTATTTGAAGATTTTCGGGACAGTGTCAGCATACGCCGACCTTCCGCTTCGACTGCGGGGGTGTGATAGAATAATAATTGTAATTATCTAGTCATAATTGTAATTGATTATAGTATATTGTATATATGGTAGGTAGATATCTTAGTCAACTAATGGCTTAATCCTAGCCTAATTCTAGCCTTAGATGAAGATTCTACCCTTAGATGATTATTATAATTTGAGTATAATTACCACACTTTTAAAATGTAATCATGGAGGAAAATATTCTTATACTTATTATTAATACATGTCAAACCTTGATGATAAATGAAAAGGACGGAGGGGAATATCAATTATCACTACGGAGTTCTAGTCAAAATATTAAACGTTTTAGAAATTAGATTTATTAATATATTTGATGTTAGATAATAATAAGTCGTTTATTATTTTTTGTCAATTTTATTTTTGAGGTTAGAATTAATGGAGTTTAATTTAAGAGAGATAAAACAACAACAACATACCCAGTGAAATCTCATAAAGTGAGGTTTGGGGAGGGTAGAGTGTACGCAAACCTTACCTCTACCTTGGGAGGTAGAGAGTCTGTTTCTGATAGATCTTCGGCATAAGAACAATCATATTAAAGTAGCATGAAAAAGAAAATAACGTAAATAAATAAATCATGACAACATACTATATATAAAAGCATGATAGAGCAGCAACAATCACAAATGAGCAGTAACAACCACAAAGTAATACGATAGTCAAATAACAAAAAAACAAAAAATAATAGCAGAAATCGTAAGACAACAAAATACAAAAATAATACTATGACTACTAGTATGAAAGAATAAGCGGGACAATGCTCAACTACCTACTAACCTTCTACTCTAGTCAGTGCCCTCCATAACCTCCTATTTAAGGTCATGTCCTTGGTAAGCTGCGTCTGTGCTATGTCCTGTGGTAAGCTGCGATTGTGCTATGTCCTGTCTAATCATCTCTCCCTAATACTTCTTCGGCCTACCTCTACCTCTTCTACAGTCCATAGCCAACCTCTCACACCTCCTCGTTGGGGCATTTGTGTCTCTCCTCTTTACATGCCCAAACTACCTCAGTCTCACTTCCCGCATCTTGCCCTCCACCGAGATCACCCCAATTTTTCCCGGATGTCGTCGTTTTTTATCTTATCCATCCTAGTATGCCCACACATCCATCGCAACATCCTCATTTCTGCTACTTTCATCTTCTGAACGTGAGAGTTCTTGACTGGCCAACATTCCGCTTCATACAACATAGTTGATCTAATTTAAGAGAGATACTTAAGAAGAAATAAAGAAAATTTTAAACAAACACTCTTAAGATTAAAACAATTAATAAATGCATTTCTTAAAGTATGTATAAAAATCTTAAAGGACAAATCTATGGCGTCTATGTCATTATTTAAAGAGGGAGAAAATAAGATCCTGACTAAAAAACATTAATTTAATCTAGAAAGGCAAGATCAGAAGTATGTAATTATATTAAACTATCTTTGAAAATTAGGAGATAATTATATTAGGAAGCGAGATCCTTAAAAGGGTCTAGCTGAGAAACGTCTTTTAGGATAAGGTTCTTTACTTTATTAATTTCTTTTGTCTTTCTACCTTTTTAAAACTGAAATAATCAATGCTTTTTTAATTCTAAAATTTTGTTTTGTTAAAATTTTGGGCCACAAACCAGTCCAGCCCAATCTCATAAGGTTAACTATTCATTGGGATTGGGCTGAAAAGTCTTAAATTTTAAATGGGCGAGAAAATTTTCAGCCCAACTCCACTTAACTAACGGAGTGGGTTGGATCTGTTAAATTGTATTAATCTCCATTGAGAGTCTTTCTTATTAATACAAATATATATATATATATATATAGTGTACAATGTTGAATCATAATTGAATAAAGCCCCTTTGTGAAAATATCTGCATATTGATACGAAGAAGGAACATACAACACCTTAACATGACCTATAGCAACCTTCTCACGAATAAAATATATATCCATCTCAATGTGCTTGGTTCTCTGATGTTGAACCGGGTTATGAGATAAGTATAACGCAGATATGTTATCACAGTAACCTATAGAAGCCTTACGTAAGGGACACTAAAGCTCTAAGAGGAGGTTTCGGAGCTAGCAAATCTCAGCTACATCGTTTGCAACGCCTCTATACTCTGCTTCTGCACCCGATCGGGAGAGTGTGACTTGCTTCTTGGCAGACTACAAGATAATATTGTCACCTAAGAACACACAGTATCTGGATGTGGAACGCCGCGTGTCTGGACAACCTGCCCAATCGGCGTCCGTGTATGATATCAACCTGATCGGTGCAGAGTGGTAGAGATGTAATCCATAATCAAGAGTGCCCTTAACGTATCGAATAATACGTTTAAGAGCTGTAAAGTGAGGCTCCCTTGGGGCATGCATGAATAAACAAACCTGCTGAACAATATATGCAATGTCAGGCATGATAAATGTAAGTTACTAAAGTGCACCTGTAAGACTCCGATAGAGAGTGGGATCGGACACCGGATCACCGTCAGCATCACTGAGTTTTGACTTTGAGTCGATCGGAGTAGACATGATTTTACAATTCGCCATTTTCGCCCTGTACACAATTTCTTCCGCATACTTACGCTGGCATAGGAACATGCTATCTGCAGATCTAGTCACAGAAATCCCCAAGAAGTAACTCAGCTTCCCTAAGTCAGTTATAGCGAATTCGAATTTAAGCAGTCGAATGATCTCATTTTTTAACACATCAGAAGAGGCAGTCAGAACAATATCATTCACATATAATAACAAGTATGCAATGTCACTACCTCGATGAAAAATGAATAATGAATAATGAATGGTCACATTTGCTGCATACGAACCCAATTTGTATAATATAAGTAGCAAAACGCTCATACCAAGCCCCCGGGGCCTGTTTCAAACCATACAGGGACTTACAGAGACGACATATATAATGAGGAGCCTCTGGATGTACAAAGTCTGGCGGTTGGTGCATGTGAACTGTTTCTTTCAAATCCCCATGTAAGAACGTATTTTTCACATCAAGCTGATGAATCGACCAGTTCTTACCCATAGCTATGCTAATAGTGCGAATAGTAGCCGATTTGACCACAGGACTGAAAGTCTCACCACAATCAATACCCTCATGCTGCCCTATGCCATTTGCCATAAGTCTGACCTTGTGGCGTTCAAGATCACCACTATATCTGAACTTATAACGAAAGAGCCACATACAACGAATCACATTCACCCCCTCTGGCCTCGGAACAAGATCCCACGTGCACTGAGTGGTAAGTGCATCAAACTCCTCATGCATGGCCGCATTCCAATTTGGGTCAAGTTTGGCTAGTTTTGGGTTTTTAGGTATTGGTGATATGGATTGTGTTGATAGGTTAAAGTGGACTTTGAGTTTGAAAATCCACTATTTGCCACGAGTTCCCATTTGGTGTGTGGGTACGGGGGCAGGGTAGTAGGTCTCGGGTCGTAGGGTAGTGGCAGTTGGTGGGAAGGGGTTTGGCGAGATTTGGCAGTGTGGTGTGGGGCTAGGCAGTGGGTGGCGGGATATTTTAGGGGTATGCGGGTCAGGGGGCAGGGTGGTGGTATATAGCGGGGTGGTTGGGTCTACCTGACGGGGGGTAGACCGTGGCGGGAGGGAGGCAGACAGTGGCGGGAGGGAGGCAGACAGTGGCGGAAGGGAGGCAGACAGTGGCAGGTTGACACTGGTTGGGCAACAGATTATTTCAGGATGTTGCGGGACCGGAGGTGGGGAATCGACAGTTTGCAGGACGGGTGAGTGTGCCGGGGGTCGGCAGGCAGTGGGTTTTATAGTGCATTTTTGACTAGAGGTGAGGTGTCTGAATCATCAAGGTAATTGCGAATCTTGCTTGAGAGGAAAGATGACCAATAAACCACTTTCTGGGAAAGGTGTGCGAGCCAATGAGGTGTTTGAGTGGGTCCATACTGATGTATGTGGGCCATTTTTGACTCAAGCTAAATGAGGCTTCCTATACTTTATCACTTTTACTGATGACTTCACAAGGTATGGATATGTGTATCTTATGAGACATAAATCCGAGACTTTTGAGAAGTTCAAGTTGGAAGTAGAGAAGCAACTTGCAACAAGTATCAAGACCCTTCGATCGGATCGAGGAGGTGAATACTTGAGCAAATATTTTCTAGATTACTTAAAGCTACATGGAGTCCAATCAAAATGGACACCTCTTGGAATACCACAGATGAATGGTGTTGCCGAAAGGAGAAACCCAACCTTATTGGATATGGTTCGATCCATGATGAGCTCCTCAGCTCTACCAATATACCTTTGGGGACATGCTATACAAACCTTTATATATGTTCTAAACAGAGTTCCTTCCAAGTCAGTAGAAAAGACACCCTATGAGATATGGTGTGGCAAGAAGCCAACTCTTAAACACATGAGACCTTGGAGGTGCCCTGCATATGTTAAGAAGATGCTCACTGACAAGTTGGAATCCAAAAGTGAGAAATGTTACTTCGTGGCGTATCCAAAGGAAACTAAGGGATACTACTTCTATCTTCCTGGAGAACGTAAGGTCATTGTTTCCAGGAACAAAATTTTCCTTGAAGAAGAATATGTCTACAAGGAACATAGCTGCACAGAGATAGAACTTGAAGAAATTCAAGAACCACAAGATAACACAGAAATTGAACCCTTGTCGAATGACCTAAACAAGGATTCAGTGGGAGTATCTGGTGAAGATTGGGTACTTAGAGTGCGCCCTTCAGCCAGTGGGAGTGATGTGAGAGATAGTGCAAAAATGCAAGGCTCTCATACACAACTAATGGAAGGTGATACAATGGTTGTACATCATTCCCTTCAGTAAATACATGAGAATGACATTCCTGAAAGCTCTCAAGGTGATGGATTGTCTAGCACACAAAGACCTTCTCACAATCAGAATGCAACAAATACTGAAACGCAGAATAATCAACTCCGTAGGATCACTATGACTCATCGTCCGCCTGAAAGACTTAATATCCTTGTTGAAACACAAAATGAGATAGATATTATTGATGACAATGAACCTACAACCTACAACGAAGCTATGTTAGACATTGATTCGCATAGATGGCAAGAAGCTATGAAATCTAAGATGGACTCGATGTACATAAATCAAGTTTGGAACTTGGTTGATTTGCCAACAAGGGTTAGACCCATATGATGCAAATGGGTCTTCAAGAAGAAGATTGATGCATATGGCAAGGTACAGACTTATAAGGCAAGATTGGTGGCTAAAGGTTATAATCAACGGCCTGGGGTCGATTATGATGAAACTTTTTCACCTGTTGCGAAAATAAAGTCCATTCGAATTTTGCTTGCAATAGCTGCATACAATGACTATGACATTTGGCAGATGGACGTCAAAACTGCCTTCCTCAATGGTAATCTAGTTGAGGAGCTATAAAAATCATTTTGAGAATATGTGCATTAGATATGTTGGAGATTGGCTCTAGGCCAAGTGGGAGATTGAAAGTATATTTATTTCCTAGAGACGATCTATATTAGGACCTTTGACTCCACCAAATCAGGATTCTCCCTACTTTGACCCGTGGTGTAGAGCAAAATGATACGGTGCTTGCTTGAATATTGAATGGATTAGAGCTTGAAATCAGAGAGAGTGATGTACATAGAGAGTGCAGAAAAGTTGTGGAAGGACATTGAAAGGAGGTATGATCAAGCTAATGACACTAAGGTTCATCAAATAAGGAAGGAAAATTGCCTTAATTTCCCAAGGATCCTCAAGTATTGCTTCATATTTTTTTTAAATAAAAAAATTATGGAATGAGCTTGCATACTCAGTGAGTTACCCTGATTGCACATATGATTGCAAGGAGGGTTTTTAGAAAATGGAAGAGGAACAAAGATTGCATCAACTACTTAAAGGCTTGAATGAAGCTTATTCAGGGATCAGGAGCAATAGTCTGATGATCAAGCCTCTCCCTGATGTGGACACTGCATACTCCATGTTAGTAAAAAATGAGAGTCAGTTGGAAGCTCACACTTCTAGTCCTGCATTTCATACATATGCAACATCTTTTTCCACTGGGTGCAAAAGCCTTATTCAAGCTCATATCTTTCAAAACAACAGGGTAATTACACTCAACAAATGGATTTTGATAACAAGAGAAACAACAACAATAATTTATTATGTAAATACTGCAAGAAAAATGGTCACACTATTGCCAACTGTAGAAGGCTCCAATATTTGAACAGCCTCAAGAACAATGCTTCAGGTTCTACACACAATCCTGCTCCAAATAATTCGTCAAGATACTACATGAGAACCGCATCATGTGTTCAAGGTCTAGATACTCAAATTGAAGCAATATCTGAAGGTCCAAGCAAACCTGATCAGACAGAAGGGAAAGACACACAATTTACACTTGAGTAATTGAATCAAATGATGAATGCTGCAGCATCTAAAGAGCTCATGTACTGATCTAAGTTTCACTGACACCATTTATGCAGGTTTAGTAAGCACCTATGATTTTAGTAATTATTGCTCATTTGCTTATCATATGTCTAATATAGATGATAATCTTAGATAATAGACTCAGGTGCTAACAATCATATGACACCTATTAAATATTTTTAACTCACATTACCCCTCTTCCTATTCCTTACCTCATTACTTTGCCTAATGATTATATGGTAAAAGTGACTTGCACTGGTACTCTCACACTATTACCAGAATTAGTCCTTACTGATGTTCTTTTTGTGCCTTCTTTCTGATATAATTTGATCTCCTTGCACAAATTATTGGTTCAATTCAAATATGGGGCCTATTTCACTACTCTTAATTGTGTTCTAGATGGCCCTTCTCTGAAGAGGTCACTGGAGCTTGGTAAAGTGTCAAAAGGACTCTACATTCTTCATCCTAAGTTTCTTGTCCTTTTTTCATCTGTAAATACCATTGCAACTTCTGATTGTTATGCTAATAAAGCTGTTTTACATACTGTTGGTTCTCAAAATATTATGTCTGATAATGTATATACTTCTTTGACTACATCTAATACTTTGCCTATGCCTTCTTTTGCTTGTTATTCTGTTTCTCGTAATGATGATTTACTTTGGCATTTAAGACTAGGCCACATGCCTTATCACAAAATGAAAACCATCCCTGTTTTAAAGGATAAGTTGTCCAGGAAACAAGAGTTCATTTGAAAAATTTGTCCTATGGCTAGACAATAAAGATTATCTTTTTTAAAAGTTCTATTAAGACTACATCCCCTTTCCAACTCATTTACATTGACCTTTGGGATCTATATCACACCGAAACATATAATTGATACAAACATTTTTTAATCATAGTGAATGATTACTCTGGGGCAACTTGGACTCATCTACTTTTCATTAAATTAAATGCTTCCCCTCTCATCAAGTCTTTCATTTTTATGGTCCAAAATCAATTTCATGCTTCAGTCAAAATTGTCAGATCTAACAATGCTTTTGAATTGGGATCTAGTACTGCAGCAATCACTTTCTTCTCTTCCCAAGATATTATTCATCAGACTTCTACTCCACACACACTACAATAAAATGGTGTTGTGGAGAGGAATCATAAATACCTCTTAGAAATAGTCAGGTCTCTCTTATTTCAATCTAATCTTTCTGTCAAGTATTGGGGTGAGTGTGTACTCACTGCCATATATCTTATAAATAGATTTTCTTCACCTCTCTTGAAAAATTCAACTCCTTACACTCTTCTTTATAAGTCTGCTCCATCTTATTCTCATTTTAAACCATTTGGTTGTCTTGCTTTTGCTGCAGTTTCTAAAACCTATAAAGATAAATGTAGGTTCAGATCCATCATTTGTGCATTTCTTGAATGTAATATGACCAAGAAAGCATATAAATTACTTCATATGGATAAACATGTTGTCTTCTTTTCTAGAGATGTGCAATTTCAGAAGACAATCTTTCCTTATTCATCTCTTTCTTTTCCTAATCTTTTTCCTTCTTCAGTTGACATTGATCCCATTCCTACTACCACATCTACTTATTCTCCTCCTATCTCTACTGATGGTAATCCTCCATTCTCTCATTCTTCTCCTCTTTCCTCTCCTACTTTATGTACTGGTGTTCTCATGTCTCTCATTTTTATTCTTTTCTTCTTCTGATTCATCTTCTTCTGCTCCTCCTCCTCCTTTGAGGAAATCTTCTAGAGTCACTGTTCAACCTTCTTATTTGAAGCAATACCTCTGTTATACTGTATCTGCATCCAAGGATTCTTCTTCTCATATGGGAAATCCTCTTGGTACATTATACCCCAAACATATTATTAGTATTAGCGAATATTCTCCGTATATTTTGTAATTATGATAGATGTATATTTAAGGTAATTTAGGATTCTAATTATATTAGGAATCAACCTTTGTAAAGTAAGTTAGGATTCATACCATATTAGAAATCAACATTTGTACAGCTATATATATTGTGAATAATGAAAAGAATTCCTAAGGGGAAATCATTCTATCAAACATGGTATCAAGAGCCTAAAACCTAAACCCTAAACCCTACTCTTCTCCTCTATCTCTCTCTTTTCTCGGCCAAAACCAAAAAATATTTCTCGGTCAAACCAGAAATTTCCCTTCAACAATGTCTTCCTCCACAAATTCCGGTTCATCCACTGACACACTTGACAACCCCTCTCAACGTTCAGTATCTTCTTTTCATCCGGCATTCGCCGTTAACAACATCAAGAATTTTATCCCTATAATTCTTGACCAAGACGACTGTCAATATTCCATGTGGATGAAACTATTCTACATTCATACATGTGCATACAACGTGCTCGATCATATTGACGAATCTGTTCCTTGTCCCACCGATGTTACAGACTCAATCTGGCGTCGCCTTGACGCAATCGTCAAACAATGGATCTACGACACCATCTCCAAAGACCTGTTGTGTACTATCATGAAAACAGGTGCTACGGCACGTGAACTTTGGGTCCGGCTAGAAGAAATCTTCCAGGACAATAAAAATACTCGGGCCGTATATTTGGAAGAGCAATTCAACAATACCCGTCTCGAGAATTTTAACATGTCCGAATATTGTAAGCAACTGAAACTCATAACCGATCAACTATCCAATGTCGGAACTTCTGTTTCAGAAACCAAGATGGTGCTTCAACTTGTTGCTGGTTTACCGAAAGGTGAATATGACACACTCGCAACAATGATTCAACAAGCCGACCCTCTCCCAAGTTTCAACAAGACACGTTCACAACTATTGTTGGAAGAAACTCGACGTGCTAAACAAGAGGAGCATAATCAAAAGGCGCTAGCCGTTGACGGGATGGCAACACCGGCAACCAACACCACCCCGTCACAACCGCAACAGCAGCAGCAGTCCAGCGGCGGAGGTCGTGGCGGCAGAGGTCGCAACAACAAAAGCAAGGGCAACGCAACTAGTGGGCTGGACAGCAGCCAGGCCCAACTCCAGCAGTTTTCCAGTGGACTGGACATCAGCAACCAGCGTGGCCTAACCAGCAGAAGCCCGGGTCTCGCCGCAAGCCCATACCCGACTGCAGGGGCCCGGCCCGGCGGCCTTGGTCGCCGGCCTCTTGGGCCCCGCCCCGGCCACCGGCGGTCCCCACTGGTTGCGGTCCGGCGGACAGCGAGCCCCACTGGTTGCGGTCCCGGCAGCGATAATAACTCAGCAGTCTGGCCCCGATTGATTTGGGCCAGGCCTACACCACCGTGAACCTTCAATAGCCCGACGACAATTGGTACATGGACACCGGAGCCACATCTTACCTCACCCGATCGTCAGGTAACCTATCTAAACTACGTCGGTTAAAGTGTCCTCAATTTATTACTGTCGGCAATGGTCATCGCATTCCAATTTAAGGTTACGGTAACACACACACCAAACATCCACACCCGCCTTTCTCCCTAAACCACGTCCTATACACACCTAACATCATTAAAAACTTAATCTCTGTTAGAAAATTCACTCGCAATAATTCTATGTCTATCGAATTTGACCCTTTTAGTTTTTCTGTGAAGGAACTCAATACGGGGAAAATTCTTACACGCTGCAATAGTGTGGGAGATCTCTACCCATTCACTTAATCTTTCGCTGTCAGACCGCAAACACCTCTATCCCTTGCGATGATATCTCCCTCAACTTAGCACAACAGACTCGGACACCCCGGAGACCCAGTTTTTACTTTTCTTAGGACTTCTAAGCGTATTCAATGTAATAATGGGAAAATTACCCAACACTATTTTTCTTGTCCGCTAGGCAAACATACTCGTCTTCTATTTATGTCATCAAACAATGTTACTTTTTCTCCCTTTGATATTGTTCATGCTGATTTGTGGACATCTCCGATTGTTAGCTCTTTGGGTCATAAATTCTATCTAATATTCTTGGATGATTTTTCACACTTTGTCTGAATTACCCACTGAAATTCAAATCTGAAGTTTTTGCAAAATTCCTCGAGTTTCAAAAATTCATTAAAACACAATTTGAAAAATCTATCAAATCATTCTAATGTGATAATGGACGTGAATTTAATAACTCGGCACTTCAAAATTTCTGTTCTAAACAAGACACTGTTTTCCGTTTTTCTTGTCCCTATACTTATTCCCAAAACGGAAAGGCTGAAAGAATTATACGTACCATCAATAACATGGTTCGCACATACATTTCATGCCTGCCTACCACCGCCTTTTTGGGTCTATGTTGTCAAAATGGTAGAATCCCTTCTTAATATTTTACCAACTAGCACACTCCAAAACAAGACCCCTACCGAAATCTTATACCGTAGGCTACCATCATATGATCACCTACGTATTTTTGGATGCTTATGCTACCTCAACATAGCCTCCACTGCACCTCACAAACTTGCCCCTCGCACTCTGCTATGTGTCTTCATTGGTCTATCTCCTAATCATCCGGGCTACTTGTGCTATGACATTGCTACTCGCAAAATCATCATCTCCCGTCATGTCACCTTTGATGTGACAACCTTTCCTTTTTCAAATCTCCGAAATTTCAGACCACCGATTACATATTTCTCGATGAACCAAGTCTGTCCCCGGTCATCCAACATCTATACCAATAATAACCCACTGTTCCGACAGTCTCACCACTGTCCGGCACCACCCCAACAGCTCCCTGCTCACCCCTACTGCCCCCAGTCGAGTCTCCTGCACCACCAGCAACACTGCTGCCCATCAGTCCAGCAAACAGTCCCATAGTTCTGCAGTTTTCCAGTTCAGCAACCAGTCCAGCAACCAGTGGACATGCAGCCTCCCAGTTCCGACCTCCCACTGCTGCCATCTCACCGAATGAAGACTCGTGCACAATACGAGATCTTCAAACCCAAGATTCACTTCAATCTCTCCATACAAACCTTATCACCCATTCCAAAAAATCCAAAACTAGCTAAACTGGACCCTAATTGGAATGCGGCCATGTGCGAGGAGTTTAATGCTTTAACCAAGCAAAACACTTGGGATTTGGTACCTAGACCAGCTGGTGTGAATGTTATCCGGTGTATGTGGCTATTTCGTCGCAAGTTCATAGACAGTGGTGACTTAGAAAGGTATAAGGCAAGACTTGTTGCAAATGACACTAATCAGCAAGAGGGTATTGATTGTGGTGAGACATTCAGTCCGGTTGTTAAACCGGCCACTATTCAGACAGTTCTCAGTATTGCTATGGGCATGCATTGGCCGATTCATCAGCTAGATGTCAAGAATGCATTTCTTCATGGGGATTTGAAACAAACTGTGTACATGCATCAGCCCTTTAGCTTTGTTCATCCGGCAGTTCCGAGTTTATATGTCGTCTCATGAAATCATTGTATGGATTGAAACAGGCACCCCGCGCTTGGTATGATCGTTTTGCCAGGTATCTTCTGCAGTTTGGTTTTCTATGTAGCAGGTGTGATAACTCTCTCTTCACTTTTCACCGAGGTAGCAACACTGCATATTTGCTACTATATGTCGATGACATCGTTCTTACCGCATCGTCGACGGTTTGAAGAATGAAATCATTGCTCTACTCAAAACTGAATTTACTATGACTGACTTGGGCAAATTCAGTTACTTTTTGGGTATATCGGTGACCAGATCTGCAACCACCATGTTTCTGTGTCAGCGTAAGTATGCAGAATAAATAGTGTACAGGGCCAAGATGGCAAATTGTAAAATTATGCCAACTTCGGTGGACTCAAAATCCAAGTTTAGTGCCACTGACGGTGCGCCAGTTTCTGATCCCACCCTATATCGGAGTCTTGCAGGTGCTCTTCAGTATCTTACATTCACTAGGCCTTATATTGCATATGCCGTTCAGCAGGTGCGTCTGTTTGTGCACGACCCCCGAGAGTCCCATTTTGCTGCCCTCAAACGTATTATCAGATACGTTAAGGGCACACTAGACTTTGGTTTACATCTATACCCCTCTGCCCCAACCAAGTTGCTATCCTACACGGATGCAGATTGGGCAGGATGCCCCGACACACGTCGCTCTACCTCAGGGTACTGTGTATTTCTTGGGGATAATCTTATCTCATGGTCCGCCAAGCGGCAGGCCACACTATCCCGTTCGAGTGCTGAAGCAGAATATTGCGGAGTTGCTAACGTCGTCGCTGAGATCTGTTGGCTCCGAAATCTTCTTTTGGAGCTCCAGTGTCCATTACGCAAGGCGTCTATAGTCTATTGTGACAACATATCTGCTATCTATATGTCTCATAATCCGGTCCAACATCAGCGGACTAAGCATATTGAGATGGATATCCACTTTGTGCGAGAGAAGGTTGCCCGTGGTCAGGTCAAAATTTTACACGTGCCTTCCTCCTATCAGTATGCAAACATATTCACAAAGAGACTACCGCGATATCTCTTCACCGACTTCCGATCCAGCCTTAGCATTCGGCCTCCTCCCGCTCCGTCTGAGGGGGAGTATTAGCGAATATTCTTCGTATATTTTATAATTATGATAGATGTATATTTAAGGTAACTTAGGATTCTAATTGTATTAAGAATCAACCTTTGTAAGGTAAGTTAGAATTCGTATCATATTAAGAATCAACCTTTATACAGCTATATATATTATAAATAATGAAAGGAATGCCTAACGAAAAATCATTCTATCAAACAATTAGGACGTTAGAGAGAATATTGTTAAATTAAGGAAAACAACATACATCATAAGGGCACATGATACTGCCAAATGATAACACGGTGTGTAGCTTTAGTACACGTTCGTAGTGTTATAAATTTTGAATGAGAAAATCTAAAATATTAGATGCTACAGTAACTCTAATCGTCCTAACATGTTTCAACACTTCCACCTAGTTTAATACTCCCAAGGTATATTCCAGATTTTCCAATGAACCATCACCACGTGCACCTTGTTTGTTGACTCTAAAAGCAGAACGGAAACTCTTTTACTTCGCCGGTAAATCAAGAATCCACTTTTTTTCCGGTCAACATCATTTTCTTTTCTTCTCTGTAAGAAATACTTTTAAGAAATTTCCTCCCTAGCACTGGAAATTGATAACATTCCCTGTGTTGACAGCTACACATTTTAAAGGTTAGTATAATTTCTGCTTAACTTACATACCCCACCCCCTACACCCCACGGACCCAGGTAATGGCTTGGGGGTTCACCCGAACTCCTTCGTCAAAAATTACCTTGCATGTGCAATGTTAAAATTATCTTTTTATGTGTATATAATAATGTTGAACCTTAACTTATTCTTTATTTATTAGTATTTTTTATTTTTAAACCCCTTAAATAAAGTTTGCTACTTTATATTTTTAAACATTTTAATGAAAATTTTGGCTCCAGCATGATTATCCTATACCCACCACCCTAAACATAAGGTCCCCCAAGATTTGTTCACTCTTTTAACGACCTAACATGTGACCCTTTTACGAGACATTGGAGTGGAGTAGGGTGATGGGGTGGTTTGAGGTGGGGGAGGGGGGGGGGCGAGGGAGGAATCCAAGTGGCCAATGCCCATTTACTTTTCTTTTCTTGTCTTCCTCGAAGATTCTTTGCACAAAAGAGCAAAGAAGTGAGCCTATTATATGCCTTTTAAACTTTTCTATTGGTCAATTTGTAAAGTTTTTGCTTATAAATTATACTCCTATTAAATTTTACAACTGTTCACACCTATATTATATCCCTGTTCCATATCTCAACTTATTATCATCACTTTCAGTGAGTGAATCAGAAGTGGGAAAACACGGAGAATACCAAGAATATAGAGAAGTCCATTCATAACAGGGGAAAAAGAAGAAAATTCAAAGCAATTAATTTAGTTCCCATGGGAAATACATTGGTTGCACTAAGCACATAGTATCTGCAGACTACAAGGTATGTCAATATTATTTGTGAGATCAACATGATAATATTTTATATTCAAAATGCCAGATGGGATAGCCAAGATGGAATAAGTTCTTTATACTTTATTGAATTTTTCTTATACCTCAATATTTCCATGTATGACTAGTATAAGAAGTGTACAAGTTGGATGTAGAAGAATACCAAATTCTTGGTCAAGAAGTTGTGAACTTATACATTGCCAAGTCTACCATTGCTACAGTAGCATCAAATTGAAGTAAGGTGATACCTTGCCCTTTATAAATACTCATGTTTATTCCTTTATTTTAACTCAAAAAATTTCTATTTCTGACTTTCTAAGTTTTGCTAAATGGGGCTCTTTCCACCATGTTCTACAGAGATGCTGGACAAATTGCTTCAAGTGGTATGTGGCAAGAACCATGACACTACGGAAGAGAACAATAACAACAATCATATCAATGTCAAGAAGGTCAGGGGAACTGTTGTATTGATGAAGAAGAATGTCTTGGACTTGACTGATGTTGGTTCTTCTTTCCTCGATCGAGTTCATGAAGTCTTCAGTAAAGGTGTCTCCCTGCAGCTCATCAGTGCAGACCATGCAGAACCTGGTATCTCATTTATATATACAATGTCAAAATTATTTTTTTATGTGTATGTAGTAGAGTTGAATCCCCTTGGCTTCTTTGTGTGTTTACTTCTTTATATATTGAATCCCTTTGTGAAAATACTGGTTCCACCACTGAACTTCAGTATCCCTTTTCAATGATGAAACTAAGTAGCAGAAGATAGAGAGAGATTTTGGATTTTCCACAAGCTTTAAATAGCAATAATATTAATGATTCAAGTTAAGTTGATCCTAGTCCAATTTTCTGAGTGTGTCTGACCTGTTGTTTCCTTATCTTTCCTCCCATTTTTGTAGCCATTGAATTGTGTAACCACCTCATCTAAAACTTAAACTACTAGAGGGTGCACTTTAATTTATACAACACGCCCCTCTCATGTGTGAGTCCTTTTTAGCTCAAGTACGTGGAAATATTTTGTTTTTTGGATAATGATGACAGTAGAAACCATGATCTCTGGCTTGTTCTGATACCATGTTGAATGGTGTGACCACCTCATCTAAAATCTAAAGTTATTAGAAGGTTGTGACTTTAATTAATATCTAAACAATATCAAAAACACCCAAAAAGTTCATCTTTTGCTCTTGTTAATTGAATCCTCCCGTGTAGCCCCTCCATAAGATAGTCAAAGCATCAAAATTCACTAAAATTCAATTTCCAGGCCATAAATAAGGATAGAAAAGGGAACTTCCACAGGGGTCAGCGTACCTCCGGTCTGAATTGAAGCAAAAAGAGTTCGACTCTAGTTAATATTCAACTTGGTATTTAAAAGAAAAAAGTATAGTTTGAATATTTAATACAGACACCTTTAAGCTTAGGCCATGTTTAAATTTTGTAGGAAATGGATGTAAAGGAAAGTTGGGAAAACCAGCATTCCTGGAAAAATGGATATCCACATTGACGTCAGTATCAGCGGGAGATGCTACATTTAATGTGACATTTGACTGGGATGACTCTATGGGAGTTCCTGGAGCTTTCATAATCAAGAACTATCACCACAGCCAGTTTTACCTCAGGACAGTCGTTTTGGAAGATGTTCCTGGACATGGTCAACTTCATTTTGTGTGCAATTCATGGGTGTATCCAGCGCATCGCTACAAATACAACCGTGTTTTTTTTGCAAACAAGGTATCTCTAACATTAAATTAGCAATACCAGTGGTGTGTTAAATAAAGAAAAGTGACCTAGTGAGGCAAAGTAGAGCAAATCACATTGAAAACCAGAAGAAGCATTGAGGTTCAGGCCTCAGAGTTGTACTTCATGTTTGTTAGCGACAACCAGACACATACTGATGAAAGGTTCATTCTTGTTCTAAATAGACAAAAAGCTATGGAACTTCTTTAACTAACTAGATTATGATAAGTGTAAAACCATTTCTAAGCTTCTAGAAATGATAACCGAACAGTTGTATACAGTTGAAAGGTTCATAATATGATAAGATATGCTAAAAATCAAGTTTTCTGGTTTTCCAGACATACCTGCCAAGCAACACACCGGATCCCCTCCGATCATACAGGGAAGAGGAGCTTCTTAGTCTTCGTGGAAGCGGTTCAGGCATGCTCAAAGAGTGGGACAGAGTGTATGATTATGCATTCTATAATGATCTAGGATTTCCCGATAAGGGGCCAGAATATGTTCGGCCTGTGCTTGGTGGGTCGAAGGAATACCCATATCCTCGTAGAGGCAGGACAAGCCGTCGAGCAGCTAAAACAGGTTATATTCCAAATAAATTGAAGTCATAATATTAAAAGGCTATTATTTACATTGTTATAGAAACTTTAATAGATAAGTGAATTAAAGACCAAGGAAATACTATGGATAATAAGCAGCTGATGTTCCTGTTATCTTTGCAGATCCTAACTCAGAGAGGCGGTTGCCACCTTTAGGTTTGGACATATATGTTCCACGAGATGAGCGTTTCACTCATGTGAAGCTTTCAGATTTTCTTGCATATGCTGTTAAATCTTTAGGTCAGGTCCTCATTCCTGAGATTGTTGCTTTATTTGACAAAACCATCAATGAGTTTGATAGCTTTGGAGACGTACTCAAGCTCTATGAAGGTGGGATTAAGTTGCCTGACCATCATTTAAACAAACTCAGGCAATGCATCCCATGGGAGATGCTCAAAGAACTAGTTCGCACCGATGGTGAAGCATTTCTCAAATTTCCGATGCCTGATGTAATCAAAGGTACCAAAGGGCTTTCAAAGCTTACTCTTCCAACTATTTAGATAATAGATACTTCCCAAGGTGTTAGATCTTGCATCATAAATCGAAAACTGATTATGAGCATCTTTTTAAAATTACTGCAGTTGATAGGTCTGCCTGGAGGACAGATGAAGAGTTTGGACGGGAAATGCTAGCTGGAGTTAACCCTGTTATCATTCGACGTCTTCAGGTATCAAAAAAGATTCACAGTACTAGTTGGTGTTAATGATATTTGCTCTCATGCATATTTCTAACCCATTAAATGCTTATCAGGAGTTTCCCCCAGCTAGCAAGTTGGATCCTAAAGTATATGGTAATCAGACCAGTACAATCAAAAGGGAGCACATAGAGAAAAACATGGATGGACTAACTGTGGATGAAGTAACTTCCTGACTTATTTTCCTCTTGTACTTTAATATAAACGAGGAAACCTACGGAAAAATAACAAAGGCTTTCTTTACGTCCTGAAATAACTTGACTTTTGTCTAAGAATATGGTAAAGATTATCTAAACTTGTTGGTGCAGGCAATTGAGTATAATAGACTGTTCATTTTAGACCATCATGATGCATTGATGCCTTACCTCAGACGGATTAATACAACAAACACGAAGACTTATGCCAGTCGGACTCTCCTTTTTCATCAAGACAATGGAACATTGAGGCCACTTGCAATTGAGTTGAGCTTACCTCATCCACAAGGAGACAAACATGGTGCCACCAGCCTTGTATTTACTCCAGCCGACGAGGGTGTTGAAGGCACTGTCTGGCAGCTGGCCAAAGCTTATGCCGCTGTAAATGATTCTGGCTATCATCAGCTTATCAGTCATTGGTGAGCTTCTTAGAAAAAGTAGATGCAAGGATGAAAATATTTGGTGGTATTCCGAATAAGTTTTCATTAACTTCTACTTGAATTGCAGGTTAAATACTCATGCAGTAATAGAGCCATTTGTGATTGCTACAAACAGAAATTTGAGTGTACTTCATCCAATATTCAAGCTTTTACAACCTCACTTCCGTGATACCATGTATATAAATGCATTGGCTCGGCAGATACTCATCAATGCAGGTGGAGTACTTGAGCTGACAGTTTTTCCAGGGAAATATGCCATGGAAATGTCTTCTATTGTCTATAAGAATTGGGTGTTCACCGAGCAAGGACTTCCCGCTGATCTGCTCAAGAGGTGCGTCCAAAGCTTCAATTTATTAACTCCATGTTAGTATCAATCTTGTCCAAAATCTAACAGTCCCACTTTCTTTATTGCAGAGGAGTAGCAGTGCCAGACTCAAGGGAGCCCTCTGGCCTTAAACTTCTAATAGAGGATTATCCTTTTGCTGTAGATGGGCTTGAGATTTGGGCAGAAATTGAAGCCTGGGTTGACGAATACTGTTCATTCTATTACTCAACGGATGACATGATCCGAGGTGACACTGAACTCCAGTCATGGTGGACGGAAGTTCGTAATGAAGGTCATGGTGACTTGAAAGATGAACCATGGTGGCTTCAAATGCAGACACGAGCTGAACTCGTGGAAGCATGCACAATTATCATATGGGTGGCTTCTGCTCTTCATGCAGCTGTCAACTTTGGACAGTATCCTTACGCTGGTTACCTACCAAATCGCCCAACAGTAAGCCGCCGATTCATGCCCGAGCCAGGCACGCCTGAGTATGCTGACCTTGAGTCAAATCCTGACCTTGCCTTTCTGAAAACAATCACAGCTCAGTTCCAAACTCTGCTAGGTGTTTCTTTAATAGAAATATTGTCACGACATTCTTCAGACGAGATATATCTGGGACAGAGAGACAATCCAGAGTGGACTTCAGATGTTCAACCACGACAAGCATTTCAAAGATTCCATGACAGATTAGTAGATGTTGAGAACAGAATACTGGAAAGGAACAATGATAGCAGATGGAAGAATCGCAACGGACCAGTAAAGGTGCCATATATGTTGCTATACCCCAATGCATCAGGTGATAACAGCGAAAGCGGACTTACTGGAAAAGGAATTCCCAACAGTGTCTCAATTTAACGTTCTACAGCACAAATAGTGATATATAGTAACTTTTGCAGCCCTCTTCAGAAGTCAGAAATCAGCCTAACTTAAGCAGGAGTTGCAACTAGAGATGGCAGTGGATCCTGGACCCGGTGGATCCAGATCCGTTTTATAGGATATGGATCTTCAAAATTTGGACCCGACGGATCCGGATCGGACCCGGATCCGTTTCTGACGGATCGGATATGGATCTGGATCTTGTATTTGAGATCTGTATTCGGTCCAGATCCGATCCGTGGATCCGTTTTTTATTAAATAGATTCATAATCTAGAATGTAATTTTGTAAGTATTTTCTTAAAATTGCTAAGCACATCATTGCAAGTTTAATTCTCAAAACAAGTTTAATTTATCCCCGCGTTAACTCAAAAACCAAAAAATAAAGAGGTAACTTCGATAATAAAATCAATGTTATATTAGTGAATGACTAACATCTCTATAGACAAGTAGTTAAAATTATATTCACTTCACGTGTGAAGATTCCAAGCACATGTAAGTTCTGCATTGTGGAAATACTAGTCAGCATTTTTCACAACTATTGTCATTGTCCAACATTTTCAGTTAATAGCTTACAATCAAAACGAGACAATGAACAAAATATCTCATATGAACATTTCAAAATTGAAACACAGTAAACTGTTAGCTAAGTAAAAATCGTTTGTCAGTTCAAAAAAAATTCTTAGCAAGGCAAATTTTTTTACATGTGGATCCAGATCCGATTTGTGGACCTAGTGGATCTGATGAATCCGGATTTGTATATGATTTTTATGGACCCCGATGGATCTGAATTCGGATCTGGATTCATGTATGAAAAACGGATCTGGATCTGGATCTAGTAGGATCCGGTCCAGATCCGATCTGTTGTCATGCCTAGTAAGACGTTAATTTGATTTGAGAAGTAGAATTTCACGGGGGTAATTCCGGAAACAGGGAAAATAGTGAAACAATGAAATGACTCGTTAATTAAATTCGGATCCAGCAGAGTGGGATCCGACAAGTTTGACCCGTTTGTCATTTAGGCAGCTTCACAAGTAGAGATGGAAGTGGATCCTGGACCCGGTCCGGATCCGGTGGATTCAGATCCGTTTGATAGGATATGGATCTTTAAAATTTGGACCCGACAGATCCGGATCGGACCCGGATCCGTTTCTGCCGGATCGGATCTGGATCTGGATCTTGTATTTGAGATCCGTATCCGTGGATCCATTTTTTATTAAATATATTCATAACTTAGAATGTAATTTTATAAGTATTTTCATAAAATTGCTAAGCACATCCTTGCAAGTTTAATTCTCAAAACAAGTTTAATTTATTCTCGCGTTAACTCAAAAACCAAAAAATAAAGAGGTAACTTCGATAATAAAATCAATGTTATATTAGTGAATGACTAACATCTCTATAGACTAGTTAAAATTATATTCACTTCATTTGTGAAGATTCCAAGCACATGCAAGTTCTGCATTGTGGAAATACCAGTTATCATTTCCACAACTATTGTCATTATCCAACATTTTCAATTAATAGCTCACAATCAAAACGAGACAACGAACAAAATATCTCATATGAACATTTTCAAAATTGAAACACAGTAAACTGTTAGCTAAGTAAAAATCGTTTGTCAGTTCAAAAAAAATATTCTTAGCAAGGTTACATTCTTAGCAAGACAAATTTTTTTACATGTGGATCCAGATCCGATCCGTGGACCCGGTGGATCCGATGGATCTGAATTTGGATCTGATTTTTATGGACCCGATGGATCTGGATTCAGATCTGGATCTATGTATGAAAAACGAATCTGGATCTGGATCTAGTAGGATCCGATCCAGATCCGATCCGTTGCCATCCCTAGTGGCAACATATGGTGATAGACAGACGGTATACACGGTATACCACCGTGTATACCAAGTAGCCGAATTCTATTAGGTTACTTATCATATTTTGTAGAATTCTTGTACAAGTGTAATTATGATATTAGTATTATAATAGGAATATGTATTAGTATTGTATTAGGAAAATGTAGATTTATTATTCATATTTAGAGATTATATATTGTATATATACACCTATTCATTAATGAAAATAATCAAGAGATTATTTATTTCATGGTATAAACAGTCTAGGACAATTTTTTCCATCTCCAAAATCCCTCCTTCCGCTGCCCTACTTGCCATTGGCCGTCGGCCAACCTCCTTCTCCCTTAAACTTTTTTTTTTCTCTTCCAAAAATCCCTAATTCTCCTCTTATTCTTTTCTCATGTCTTCTTCAAAGAACACGTTTCATCATGCCCTTACAGTCTCTAACATCAAGAACCACATCTTTATCGTTCTTGAGATGGAAAACGTCCAATACGCGACGTGGGCAGAATTATTTAAAGTTCACGCACGCTCGCATCAAGTCCTTCATCACATCATCCCCTCGGTAACAGGCATGGAGACGGTGCCTACCGTTGAGGATGACTCTGCGTTATGGATAGCTCTTGATGCTACAGTTCTCCAGTGGATTTATTCCACAATCTCTACGGACCTCTTGCAGACGATTATTGAGCCCGACGTCAGGACAATGGAAACTTGGTATAGGGTGCGTGATATATTCCAAGATAACAAAAATTCACGGGCTGTCATTCTTGAGCAGGATTTTCCCATGTCAACATGGAGGATTTTTCGAATGTCTCAGCCTATTGTAAAAGACTAAAGGAATTGATGGATCAACTCAAGAACGTTGGTGCGCCCGTCACCAATGATCTTCTTGTTCTTCAGATGGTTGCAGGCCTATCCGAGGCTTATAATGGCGTTGGGACGCTTCTTTGTCAAAGTAATCCTCTTCCACCGTTCTATCAGACACGTTCCATGCTCACATTAGAAGAGACCGACTTGTCTAAAAAGGTGGCTACCGGAGCTAATTCTGTCATGATGATGGCCACATTCGATAACCCTCACTCGTTCTCGGATAATTCTAGCCAAAATCATAACAACGGTGACGACAAAAGGGTCAAAATCAGAAAAATGGTGGCAAGAACCGCGACGGCGGCCACGACAGTGGCGGTGGTTGGAGCAGTGGTGGCAATAGAGGACGTGGTGGTAGTGGGCCGGCTGGGGCACAACACCACTGGCCGCAGCCTTAGGCCAACTGGCTGTGTCCAGTGGCCCAATGTGCCTTTCCAGCCTTATCTAACAAATTGTGCCAGTTTCCAGAATTTTCAGAGGCCCAGTTTCCGAATTCACAGGCCAAACAGCCTGCTGGGCCTTGGCAGCAGGCTGGCTTTCTTGGGCCTCGACCTCAGCAGGCCTTCGCTGCTGCGGGCCCAGCAGTAGTCCCAACACCCACGGATATCGAGGTTGTGATGCATACATTTGGATTAAATCCCCCGGATGCAAATTAGTACATGGACACTGGAGCCATTTCTCATATGACATCCGCACAAGGTAATCTCTCATCTTATTTCAATTTGAGCGGTCAAGTAAATAATAATAGAACTGGAGGAGTGAAAGCCACTTGACTCGTTGGAGAGGAGCTCTAAGCAACTCGACTATAAGGAGAGGCGCGGAAAGCCACTTGCTTAAGCTTGGTAAGCAAGCAATCCGTTATGTGGGCGCCAACTCCAAGTTCCTTCTCTTCTTTCTTTTTTCAAGTCACGATCAGAATGATGACATTCTTTTTTGCTTTAGAAAGGAGAAGGGAAAAGGCCAATTTGCACCACCATCCTTCCCCAAAGATTCGGTTAGTGTGCATAGACTTCTACTTTCTTTAGGCGACTTTCTTGCCTTACGAAAAAATTTTCATTTCATTTTCCCGGAAATTTAGGAAAAAAGCCGCTTCCTCCTTGAAGGCCTAAGGAAGAGCCTATTCATGTGCAGTTGATTCTCGAACGAAGTGAAGAATGACAACGGCTCTCTCTTCCCAGTAGCAGGAGAGGCAGAAAAGACCGCTAACGCCCCTTGAATTTCCCTCTTTGAGTTGGCCTATTAGAAAGAAATAACGAGTAAATGCGCTAGATGTCTATCGTTTTTTCAAATTACCGTGCGGCTTAGAGTGAGAACCCGGTCCATAGCTTTACTTACCGATTATCCGTCGATTTTCTTCTCTCCCATTACCAACAAGTTCAATCGAAGCCTAGAAGAAAGACCGTACCTACCAATCCAATAAGCGAGATAGAGTAGAAGAGAAGGTCCGGAACAAGGTTGACCGAGACCGCCAACCGCAAGAGAAGAGAAGAGAGAAAGCAAGCCGGAAACTTCGAACTTCATTACGGACAGAATGCCTTCTCTCGATTCCGGAATGAGAGTGAGCTTGCTTATTCAATGCCGTAGTCTTAGTCTAGGAATGCGCTAGTAAAGCGTAGCGAAATCACCGGAAATGAGAGAGATGTGAGTGTCAATCATTCTCGTTAGCATGCTCAAAGAGTGCTTTCCGAGAAGATGGAGAGGGAGAGAATGCACTTACAACTTCTCTCTCATATTCACCTGCCAAGGCATGACATAGATAGTAGACGGTCGACTCTCTTATAGCCGATTCTTGCGATTGATTAGGGAGAGAATGCTAGTCTAAGCTTGTCGGTATGGGTATGCTAATAGATAGAGGATCTTCTAGTCGCGAATAAGAAAATAGCTTGTCCGCCCATCTTGTTTCGCTTCATTGAATGTATCGATCTGCATTCTATATAAGGAGTTGATTTGCATCCTTGTCCGGCAATTAGCTAAGCGAGAAAAGTCGTGATCAAGGAAGCCGCCCCAGTAGTGCCTCTACTATACTAGTCCTAGTCCTAGTACTAGATACAAGATAGACAAAGCCGATCATCGGTGGCATAAGATCCTCCTCTCGCTTGTCTAACTCAAGCTAGATAGCAAGCAATCACTCGAAATAGTCATATGCGGAACACATGCAAGTCCAGATTGAAAGATAAGGAAGGCAAGTCAAAGCGGAAAGAAAGCCTTAGCCGAGAGTAGCCGGAGAAGCAAGAGCGACAAGGCAAAAAGTTATCTCGGGCATTCCGCATGAACTCCAATCTTATCTATGTCACGGGTTTGATGATCGCTAACGCACACAAAAGCAATCTCATCACTTTTTTGCGCAGCGAAGGAAAGAGAAAACGAGCGAAACGAAGTGGAGCGAGGGGGATGAGGATCTATTTGGAATTGGCTGTCGGTGAATCCCAAGTATGACATAGATAGAGGAAAGAAAATCTCATACATGCCGAAGGTACATCCGAGACCTTCCTTCCAAGCAACTATGACATAGATAGATAGATGCGAGTGTACTTCGAGAAACTAGCAAGCCTTGCCATTCGGATCAAAGGAATATCATCCTAATGAAAGCACGATTTTCCCTTATCAATGTTTGAGATGCCTGGTTGTGCCAATTTCCCTAGTTGACAATATGACTTTTATGCACAGCGGCAACTCGGATCTTATGTTCTTTAGATGCCCGACTTATCGCCGGTTGTCCGGTGTAAAAGGAAGAAGTTAGTTCACAACTCGAAAGCCGAAGACGAAGCGAGGAAGGCAGCTACAGATTAGCAGATAATGAAGAGATTTAGGCAACAACATTGACCTACCGGACTCTAAAGAAAGGGTTCCACTTATTTGGAAACTCGAAACTTGCCGGTTTCCAAGCGAAACTCGATGCTACTTTAACACAAGGGCCGGTGTCCATCATTGAAAGTGGTATCTCTCTTTACGCACATTGGAGAAAGTGCTTTGCTAGTGAAATCGGTCCATTGACACCTATAATTGTTTCAACCAAGGCCGAGCACTCTTCTAGAATTTTTGGATGCACTCTTGCTTTAAGTAGCTGAAACCTCTATGTGGAAAAGTTTCTTATTGCGAAATAAATGGCATTCTAGAAGCTCTCACTCAAAGAAGGGCTTCCTATTTGGTACGAAACAAAATCAGTGGACATAGAGCATTTCCCCCTCCTGACGTTCCCCTAACGGGGGAACTATCAATAGCGATTGTTGCTCCTTATGCCTGGTTCCGCTCAACTCTCCCTTCAGAGCTACCCTTGCTCGAAAACGGAAGAGGTAGCTTACTAACCTCGAAGTAAGTAGTCTTGTCCGAAAGCCTCAGGCGAAAAGACAGCAACAAAGTAACAAGGTTCTGAAAAAAAGACAAGCCTTAAGGCAACTAAAGCTACTCCTTAGGGAATACCGGCCAAATTAGTTTGTCTGCCGCTTTCTTTCATAACTGAGCCGTTATTCTCGGCTGGCATAGAAGTCTCTCGCGCGGGCGAAGGAGATGCATTTCGGTACTTGGTGGTATTGGACAAGCTCTAAGGGAATAATCTCTTTCTTATTTTCGTATTTCTTTTCCATGACGACTAAGAACAGGCAAATCCAAAATTTCACTTCGAATTTCGGACCTCAACATCCTCTCGCTCATGGTGTTTCACACGATCGGTATTGGAAATGAACGGAGAAGTGGTGGAACGTGCGGAACCACATATTGGATTACTCCGGTGCAAAGCACGAAGCCGCCGATGCCGAGTCGGCTCCTATGCCGCTAGCTATGCCCTGCTTGGTCCCCCTCTCCCGGCACGGTGGAGGTTCCGTAGCACGTCATGAGCACTGCGCTAAGAGGCGGTTGAGAAACTCAAGCGAACTACCTTACCTTATTCCAACATAGGGACAGAAGGAAGAAGGTTGTGAAGGTAGCATCGTTATCCATACCTCCGGTCAGATGAATGGAGGACTGATCGACCCGGGTTTTCACGAGCGTTGGCGGGTTCTGAAGTGCCTGTCAAGGGCGCTAGCGCATACCCTGGGGTGATCATCACCACCTGTACCTCACATCTCGACACAGTGGAACGTGTAACCCGCTCGCTGTTCCATTCAACTACATTTGTTCCTTTAATCCATAGCTTAAAAGAACGCAGCGGCGAGGGACAACCCGCCCATACGGCCGGCGGGGAGGATGGCACTGCGGCAAAGACCGTGCGGCGAAAACGCCACGGGCGCGAAATGTGGTACGCCCGCGCCGGGGAGCATACCATAGGGAGGAAAGGAGCCGGACGGTGGAAGAGCCTGGGGAGGCCGGTTTATTTGACGGAAATAGAAGACTTTTCCCTATTAGAGAAAGCCCTATGGAGTAAAGGGAAGTGGATGAATTCTTGGAAAAAGAGGGAGCGAGCCTATATAAAATCGAAAATGAAATAAAGCAAATTCCATGAATAGATAGAGTCAACGGTACGACGGACGACGCGCGCGCCACACGCGAATTAGCTTCGAGGTTGAGCGGTCTTAATTTCACTACGGGATTGGCGAATGAATGCCGGGTGGGCCACCTCGAATGGCGTGAACTGCATGCGGGGAGACCCGCACGTACGGTTTTTTGGGGGATCTGGTCGAAAAACCGGTCGGCGCCCACCCGACTAGAGGGACTGAGAAATTAATTGAGTACAAAACTTATCTTCAAGTTTTACCTTATTCGATCGTTCGAGGGCGATCGCGGGGTCCGAATGAAGTCCTCCATTTCTTTCGGAGGTGCGACCCGCGACGAGGCGAGAGATGACTAAGTGACATATGGAATATAGCGACGATAACAGCATGTCGTAGAAGGAGATAACAGGTGGAGCCAATGACCCACTAATACTAACCTATCTATAACTACATCCCCGAGCGTCAGTCAAACGAGGGCGTGAATGCGAGATGCCAGTGGAATGATCGGCCGGACAAAGGCTAGGGCTACTTCCTTCCCACCGCGTCCTTCCTTGTGTGTTAGAATATAAAGCGAGTGCACCGGAAAAGAATGGGAACTGAATCGATCTATTCTATGGTGAAGTATCCGAATCATAACTGCACACTCACACGATCTTTGCCGAGAGATAGGAGCATTCGGTGGAACCGGTGAACTACACTTGCTTCTGGATAGATGTGTGGGACAGAGGGCTCGTGGTACCTGCTGCCCACCCTTCATCCTCTCCTTCAAGTTCTACTGCACCCTTCGGTCAAGTAAACTAAGCTCACAGAAAAAAGGAAATCTTTTACCCCGATGTATTGTACTCTCTCGACCAGGTCATCATAAGAAAATACTGAAAAATCTTTCCAAAGTGAGAGAAGGAGGGAAGGCGCGTTACAACTAACATAACAGCCAGCTGAAAAAAGTTAGCTTTCTCTGATAGGGGCTTGCTTCTTTAAGCTCCGCCCAACCTATATAAGGTGTTGCTCGCTTTCTCTCAGCCACTAGAGGCTTATGTAGTGGTCGACATTCTTACGTGCTCCTCCTTGCCCCTCTACTTAAGAACCCAAAGGTGACCTTTGGATGTTGTCGTGACGCTTTGGTTATGAAGGTTACCGTGGTCTAGGTTTATGGATGGATTAGGTTAGCGAAAGTCCTTCCAACTCAATCAATATCAACAAGATGTCGTGACCATTTATGCTTGGTTTATTTTGTCATAAAAGAAAGTTGGTTTCGTGGGTTCATTGATTAGTACACCTCTGGTGCTGGTAAGGCCAAGACCGTGGTCGTCCGTCTCCGGTTTGCCGGCCGATAAGATCTCTGAGATTGACCGGCCATTTGGGTTGGTTTGGCTATTCTTTTCTATTGAAAATGAGTCAGTTGTCTGCGCGAGTCACCTTCTTCTAGGCTCCGCTGGACGACACGACATTTTCGTTCAAATATATATAGGCCGGACGTACTTGTGATGGTTCCCAAGGATCCAATATGACCATTTAGGTCTACGTTGCCACGATATTGTTCTATGGAAGCGGGCGGTTTAGAAGTTCGCCCCAGTTTTTTTGGTGTCGTAGGGGAGGGATTGACCTTTCTCATGCATATTCAGTCGTACCGGCATGGCCCTACTGATTTGTTTTGGATTGGAGCATCAAGTAGCGCAACCCGGTTCTACTTGACTAAGCCCGTGCTCCTCCAAGGAGAGAGTTTGCTTTACCCAACTCCCTTTTTGATAACAAGGCAGAAATCCCTGACCCGACACTTGTTAGTTTCGAATGAAGAATGAAAACTGCCCCGCCCTAGCAAGCACCTACTCCTATAAAAAAATGAGAATTTACTAAACAAGCAAGAAAGGCTCTTTCTATCTTATTAGTCAAGCGCTAACGAGCAAAAAAAGGGATGCGCTAAGAAGCAAGGGCTTTCGTGCAACTGTTGCGCCCTTGCTTCTTGCCTTATCTTACTTAGTAAAGCAACCTTTCGCGCTAGGTGCTCACCTTTTTTGGCTTCCCTAAAATCGAATATTTGGAAGTTGGTAAAGACCCGCCCCTTGTTTCAGTCAGAATGAGTCCCCGAGACCCGGGACATTGGCTTCCGCCAACAGTAAACTATTAAGGATCGCATCCCGCGCATATTCTACATTATAGCCTGCAACTGATTCAGCTTTTCTTCTGGAAGATCAAATGGAGCTCGATTAGTTTATGCCAGACGAGATATAAAGAACATAACCAATACAGGGAACAAGGGAATACCGGACCATATCTGCTTTTGCGCCATGACAATCTCACTCGAATTACGGGAACCTACACATATTAGTACAGTATACCGGGGTCCCTAGCCAAAACTACACGTGCAAGTTTCCCTGCATATGGCTCGTCCGTGCTTTCCGAGGCGCTGCCTGTGACTCAGCATGGGAGAAGGGGGCCGAACTGCACACTTTCGTGTTCAGAGCATTGTTCGAGTGAGTAGGCAGCGCCTACCAAGCAAAGCTTTCTTGAAGAGGAAGGGCTGGTTCCTTTTCGACGCCCGTCCTTTATTTAATTAGATGTTGAGGTAAGGCAAGCCCCAGGAAAGTCTAGGTTTGCTCCCAGCTCCAGCTCGGCCATCATCTTGCTCTCGAGGGGGTGGGGTCCTAGAGTTAACTACTCATTGCTGTGTTTCCCAGAAGGCATTTGGTGAGGAGCATTATTTTGAGGGAGAGAAAACGTGGTTGACAAACCAATCATCAGAGGCGACTGGAGTGCTTTCATCCAATGATGCATGTGGGCTGAGCCATTCCTATCCCAAGTGGTGCCCCGATTCGGCTTGGCTGGTCGGGAAGAGATTCACATAGAGACTACTGCTATCCGGGAATCTCTTTCTATGTCTTTGTTCGCTAGCGGGGGCGGGCTTTCCTATGGTAGTCCCGCTGCGGCCTCTGAACGGTCGTCCCATCTCATCTTGATTTGGCTATACTTGTATGTAGGCAGCCATGTTAGCTCCACATGAGAGCTTTTTAAATAAAGGCTAAAAAGGCACTCATCAGTCAGCTCAGCCCCTTTCCTATTTCGCTTTGCTGCCTATGTTGATATAGGTCCCAAAAAAGCGGCCCACCTTTCATCATTTATACCAGCTGCCACGCAAGAACTAATAGAAAGGATTTCGACGCCCCTCTCCAAATAATCAAGCAAGTGCAAGTGGCTTTTCACGCCTCTCCTTATAGTCGAGTGGCTTTTCAGCTCCTCTCATTCCTTAAAGTCGAGTGGCTTTTCAGCTCCTCTCATTCCTTAAAGTCGAGTGGCTTTTCAGCTCCTCTCCTTCCTTAAAGTCGAGTGACTTTTCAGCTCCTCTCCTTCCTTAAAGTTGAGTGGATTTTCACTCATTTCCTTCTTTACAATCAAGCAAGCGGCTTTCACTCCTCTTCTTATAGTTGAGTTGCTTTTCGCCCCTCTCTAGATAAGAAGCAGAACGCGCCATCACCTACAACCCTTTCCTCTACCGGGGACTTCCACGAAATGAAAACGGGCGGCATCGTCGTATGCTCCACTTTTGTTGCCATGGTTTATATCCCGGAGTACTCCTATGGCCGATCTATCACCCAACCTACTTAAACAACCTAAAGGCTTGGCCCCATCCCGTTTAGAGAATGACCCCTTATGACACAGCTTAGTTAGTTATTCTAGTAGTTCAGATAAGATTCAAACCGGGTTGGGTTAGGTTTCTGAAAGCATGGTTCTTACCTCCCTGCTCCCTTTGAGCTCGTCCATTCGTTGGGTGATCCCTTGCTCTCACGTTTGAGTGTTTGCTCGTCGTTTAGGCCCGTGAGTGAGATTTCTGCTCATTGCAGTCACCTTCAGGGTTCTTCGCACCTGGATAGTACCAGGACCCTTGTGCCCCAGCCATTGATCAAATAAAGCTGCTCGCCTTATGACCCACAATGAAAAATGAGCCTTGCGACGAGACGCGGACATTCCCCATACTGCGGTTCCCTCCAGTTCGTTCCCGGGTTAGGTTAGGGGAACATCTAAGCGATTGCCTTCACGGATCCAAACGCGCTCACAAGGCGCACAATAAGAATAAGACAAATAGAGACTTCATAAGGGACCATTTGAGCTGCAGATCGTAATGCTCCTAGAGAAGCATATTTCGAATATAGAGGAGTGAAAGTTCCCAACAAAAAAGTACTTTTTCATAACCTTCTATGAACCGTACGAGCACGTCCTCTGTTACCCCCCACCGCGCTTACGGCTCTATACCTCAACCCAACTTGCTATGACCTCGGGTCCTTCCTTTCTATTCCTTGGTAAGCGGACCGTGGGAGCATGGGGGGCGATATCTGATTTTGACTGATAGAAAGCATCTCTCTTTTGTCCCTCCTGACCGAACTCGCCAAAAAAATCACAATGAAAAAGTGCTTCTTGTCGGGAGAGTAGCGTCGGAGACATCTTTATCTAAGGAGGAGGCTTTGTCATCCGGCTCCTCATAAATGATGTTAGGATTGGCCGGCTCATCCTCGGAATCCGAAAAGAAAAGAGAGAACGAAATCACTTTGTTTCAGTGACATATATAATCAAACTGAATAGGATTTGAAGAGTTGTCACGATCATTCACATAAATTTCAGTGAACTATTGAAGCTATCAGTGTGATTGATCAGACAAGTACCAAGGGCTTTCGGAATTAGCTTGCGACAAGTCCTAGCATTAGTATGAGTTCGTTGACCGCGTAAGGGCGATCCATCTTGATGACGAATTCCACGATAACAAGAAATAAAAATTAATCGTTCGATGTCTGCTCGTTCTCCCCTCTTCAATTCCTAATGAACAACATGATCTTGACCTATCATTTGTTCAATTTGGTCGATTTGATACTTAGTTAATTCTTTTATCTTTATGTTTCCACTGATACCTAATCGATAACGAACCTGAATGGCTTTTTAGGGCTAATTCCATCCATTTTGGTTGAGGCAATTCTTACTTGTTCATCGCCAACTAATCTAGCTCCTGAAATATATAACATTCAAGGTCAATCCCTCCCTTACGACACAAAAAAAAAACAGGCCGAACTTCTAAACCGCCCGCTTATAACCGGACGAAGACTATTTCTCGTACCTCTGTACCTATTGCACTGATATCTTCTACTAGAAAGGCTATACCAAAGAGAATACATCATTCTGGAAAAGGTCGAAGGACGAAGAAGAGCTCCAAGCAAGAGATATTATTCACTAAAAGCAGCTACCGGGTGAGAATAAACAACTACATTGAAAGACCAAAGTAAAGCAGCAGAAGAGGTGGCCGAAACCTGCACTCCCAATTCCAATGAATCCCTAATTGTCTTTTTTTGGAAGCCTATCGATAATTCCCTAAATTAGACCTGCTTAATCTAGAACAGAACGTGCAATCCTTGAATATCTAAAATTGTCTAAGTGGAAATAGCTTTCTTATCATTCAATGAGCATCTTGTATTTCATAAAAATTGGGGGCAATATAATCCTTACGTAAGGGCTATCCTATCCAACTTTCAGGCATTAAGATACATTTCAAGCGTGGATTATTATCATAAGAGATTCCCAACATATCATATGATTCTCGTTCTTGAAAATCCACACTTTTCCAAACCCAGAAAATCGACGGAATTCTAGGATTCCTCCTGGAGGCAAATACTTTTATGCATACCTCTTATGGTTGATCCACACCATCCTCTATTCTCGTAAAATGATACATACTAGCTAACAGCCCGCCAGGCGCTACATCATAGGCACATTGAGAGCGGAGATAATTGTACCCATATACATAAAAAATGACAGCAATGGAATGCCAATCCGCTCGCTTTATTTGTAAAGTCTCTATTCCTTGGTAATCAAAGCCCAAAGATCTATGAATTAGCCCATGCTTGACTAGCCAAGCAGACAAACGACCCTGCATCTTTTTATCTCTCCCGCATTTTTATTTGTATAAGTATTTCACATTTATGATGAAATTTGTGAAAATGGACCCACCGCTTCTTATTCTGGACAAAGGAATCCTGTCTAATTCACTAATTCGGGGGACAAGTATAAATTTTTGTATTTGAAAAATATTTCCGTAGGGATCTCTGAAGTAGATGGTGGTTGATAAAGAATTCTTTGATCATAATTTCCCGTATGAATACTGTGTCGAACATCAAACTTGTGATTGGTAGTAAAACACTGATTCACTCGTTGAGACCTAATTCGATCTTCATAGAGTTCTCGAGATATTTTCTTACGAAGTTTTGTTATAGCATCTATAACTGCTTCCGGTTTAGGTGGGCAACCTGGCAAATAGACATCTACAAGAATTAGCTTATCGACTCCTCGAACAGTACTATAAGAATCGGATCGAACATCCCGCCCGTAATTGTACATGACCTCCCATAGCAATCACATATTTTGGTTCGGACATTTGCTCATATAATCTCACTAAAGAGGGGGCCATTTTCATTGTTACGATTCGCATTTGTTAAAATTAGATCCGCTTGTCTAGGACTCGATCTTGGTACTAGTCCATAATGATCAAAGTCGAAGCGTGAGCCTATTATGAAGCAAATTCAATGAAGCAACAACTGGTACCATAGAGAAGCGACCATAAACTAGAGAGTCTTGACCAATTTGAAAGATTATCTAATGTAGTTGAAATAACTGAATTTTGGGTTGTTCGATCAATTAAATGAAACTGAACGGAATTCATAACTGCCTCAATCTTAATTTTTATGTTTTTCTTTTTATTGTCTGAATATTCAGGAGCTAAGACCATTCCAATGCCCCCTTTCGCCATGCATAAAGTAATCGTTGATAAAAAGAACGAGGGGAAGAATCGACAAGGCGAGTGTTCTCGAAGATGATGACTTATCGGCTTGAGGCTTCTTTTATTTTCAAGCTGAGTAAAAATTTCATAAGAGAAGAAAAGTTCACTGAAGGTTCTTTAATAGTATGCCCGGTTCACGAGGTTCTACCTCTGCAGGGCCCAATCATAGTCAAAAGAAGAGTTTGATCCTAGCTCAGAAGGAACGCTAGCTATATGCTTAACACATGCAAGTCGAACGTTGTTTTCGGGGAGCTGGGCAAAAGGAAAAGAGGCTCCTAGCTAAAGGTAGCTTGTCTCACCCAGGAGGTGAGAAGAGTTGAGAACAAAGTGGCGAACGGGTGCGTAACACGTGGGAATCGCACGAACGGTTCGGGCCAAATCTGAAGAAAGCTAAAAAGCGCTGTTTGATGAGCTGCGTAGTATTAGGTAGTTGGTCGGGTGTCTTTGGATGGAGGTGTGCAACCTTACCTTAGTCGATCTAGTCTTTATTATATATTCAATTACTGAGATCAAGCATCTAAAGGTTCACCAACATGTGTCTTTGAGCTTCATAACGCTGACAGGTGAGGTGTGGATGTGGCATGTAGACCGATATCTCGATATCTACCGGATCAACGGTTCTCGACATCCATGCGTGAAATCTGCAGTTGAAGTTAGGAGGCTCCTGTCCGACCGATAGGCACAGGTGGGGGGCTGCCGGGCTTCGGCCCGATAGCTCCGAAGTAGGACCCTTCTCTTCTCTTCTTTATTTTAGGATGAAATAAAGATGATCATGTTACTTCTCCTTTCTCATATGCCTACACCGCGGCATAATAAATCTGGTGGGCCGATATGAGGGCGCTATTCTCGTGCATTATTAAAGTCTCCGAGTCTGTGGTTTCATTTTTATCATCTCCCTCTTTCTTGTTTTGGTGTGTTTCGATTTCCTGGTTTGGTTCTGTCTCATTCTAAGCCTTATTTGATCTTAGTGAGCATTTCTCTTTCTTTGTATGGTGGTGAAAATCACATTCTATGGACTCGATTTAGTTCTCTCCCCAGTCAAAAAAAGAGTCTTTTGTTTGGTATTTTTCACCTTTTCTTTGCTCTTTGTTTTTTTAAATCTCTATTGTGGCTCGGGTTGCTCCTTATAGACGAGCTTAGTAAGGCTCTCTTTCCGTTCTATCCTTCGTCGATGGGAATGCATTTTGGATCAAGTGGGCAACCACCGCTTCCTTTTCCTTCGGACCCAGGGTCTTTCCATATTCCTATTTCGCAAGATCCGAAAGAGAACCCCCCAGGGGGCTCACACCCACCTGTCCATCAACAGCAGGATGAGACGTCCGCCCCTCTATAATCTTGGGCAAAAAAAATAGAAGTTGTCCTGGAAAAACATCTGAGACGGCATTGTGAATTAGTAGAGGTGCGTACTAAATATCCGTAACTAAATTCCACAGAAATAGATTACTATTATTTAGCCAAAAATATGGCTATCTCCCAATTGGATACAGATTTAAAGACGAATAGTGAAATTGCCGATCTTGCGGCTTCCGTGAAAAATTACAAGAATCTAAAAAGTCTATTAGATGACTTTTTAGATTCTTATTATAAAGAAGACGACTAATACTAATAGAATGATAGGGAATAAATCGGGGGCAAGGATTTTGACATTTGGTGCTTGGTTATCGTTTTTACTCTTTGGATGTTAAAGCGGACCGGTCTAACGGATGAACCGGAGGGTAGTGAGGTTGGGTAGGGCCCGCTCACTTATAGTTTTTGCTCTTATTCATCAGGTTTTGGTCTATGGTATTTTCTTCTATCTTTCGCTTTCTTCGCCTTCTTTGGCTTGTTATTGTATAGAGTTATTGTCTTTTTCTCTTCAGTAGTGGAGTGACCGATTCATCATTATTCCTCAATAGTTCATATTTGAAAATAGTGGTAGCATCTTGACTTCCTAAGTTTATTATATCTATTGGTCGTGTGTCTATCCATACATTATTTGAATCATAGACATTCTCTCTTTTGTGACTCTATGGTAGTCCGAGTTTGATGAGCAATTCTTTTTTGACAAGCTGGAGTTCTTCTTCCAGTAATGCGCGTTGTAGTTCGTAAGGTAAGTGAACGGGGAGCTACGGCTGATCGAAAAGCGAAGATAGGCGCATAGTTCAGTGATCTATCCACAAAAAAAAGAGAGAACTCACAGAGATAACGATCCACTTCTTTTAAGAAGATAGGACAAGAAAACGAGAACTAAAGTTCGAGTGAGCGGCTAAGTAAGCAGGGCTCGTAACATCGAGTTATGTGTATAGAACTCAAAATAAGTCTTCTCATCTTTAATTTAAAAGCCTTAAGCCTAGATGTTTTAGCCCGAGCTCTTGACCCCTGGGGAGGTACTACTTTGACGACCTGCTACCTTTCTTTCTCTTAATGCCTTATCTGCTGACTATGGCTATGCCTCTCTATTGGCGGTTGGTGTCTCGGTGTCTTTGTCGGGAGTCCATGACAGTCGGCTTCGGATCCGACCGTCAACTACTCACTCCTTTCTTTCTTTCTAGAGCCAAGCTTTCATTGTTGGTATTGCGCTTCCTCCACTCTATGCTCTACGAAATCCACGGTCTTTCACCTCGTGTCATATCATAAAAATCCTTCTCGTTCCATATATACTGAGTTAGCTCGGGAGATATGGAAAAAAAAGCCAAAATAAAGCCAGACTCAAAAGCAAGCAAGAAGGGTTCCTCGGAAGAGGCCATGTCACCCAGGTCATCCAGATAAGGAATGAGATCTCGAAGTCAATCACCCAGTACGACCTATTCCCGAGATCAATTTGCCTGGGGAGGAGAGGCCTCAGAGGGGGTCCTCCATCCCGCATAGATCCGCATGAGAGCAATTGAGGGGTGGCTAGGGGTTATCAATAAAGATTGGGACAGGCCTTGCGGAGTCGAATTTACCACTTAAGAAGCTAACAAAAGGGGCCTCTTCGGAATTGTCTTTATCAAAGGGATCAATACCAGAGTAGGATGATTGGATTCAATCCGCTGGGGACCTTGAGCCGGGCTCAGTTGATCCACTTTTTTGTGTTCGTGCTAGGGGGCCGAACATCCTTTTGATTCTTACGTGTACCCAAACCGGAGTGCACTGGCACCAGCCCTCGCCCCTTTTGAAATCCTTTTTGGTGGCTGCCATAGATCGGTTAGAGCTTCCAGAGGTTCTTCTTATACCAAAGGATTTCAATCCACCAAAGGGACTATTCAAAGCGTCCTCTACTTCGCTAAACAAATAGGGTAATCACCAGACTAACCAATAAGGTTCTTCGTTATCCATGGCAGGCCTTATCTCATTGGTTGGGCTGGTTGAAAGGCTGATCTTGAGTTCATTCCACGATGCTCTATCTTTGGATAAATATTGATGCAGCTGTCCTTCATTGCACTACTTACTTTCACTAGTGAGCTTCGGAGGTGAAACGACAAAGTCGCTTTTGAGGTTCAACTGCTTTGTAGTGGCTACGAGCCTTTGCTGGGATGATTCCCCGTTTGGAAATGAGATACGGGTGTAGATATGTCGATCGATTATCACTCAGTCCCAGGGTGTTTACTCGATACTGGTGTTTTAGGCTACGAGTTTTAACTGTTACCCGGTTACGAGTCAAATCATATCACAGTTCCCCAAAGGTTGATCAAAAGAGGAAGAGTCGTTCTATTCCCCAGTTAGCGTTAATAGAATCTATCAATCAGTGTGAATACAGTGAACTGGTATCGAACAAACCACCTGGGAATGGATGATCGAAATGATTAGAAGAAACTGCTAAAGTTTCAGTACTTTGCTTCTTCTCTTAAGATAATACATAACTCAGAAAGCCTTCGAACTCTAGCCTTGAACTACAACTTTGAATGCTTTGAAACAACAGATTTCCTGCCGATCGGTTGAATGCAGATTCCCCAGTTGCAACTAAGTCACAATGCCTTGGGCCGCAGCTTCCCTGCGATAGACTTTTCATAGTCCAAGGGTGGGTTGAAAATCCGATCTTTCATATTTGAAAAAAGGAACTGTCTTTGACTTGTGTGTGTTAAGCATATAGTTCACTTCACTTACTCATTTGATAGATGCGGTAAATCATGCTCAAATGACGGGCTTTTAGACACCAAAAAAGAGAGGTTAAACACCGATTCCAAGAAATGCTTATTTAAGCAAATAGTCAAAAAGCTGGTCTTATAAGGGCTTTTGATCTCCAATTTCCGGGTTTGAGAAAAAATGATAGTAATGCCTTCGAGGTAACCCAATTCTTTTTTTGTATGTACGAGGAAGGTTGAACGAGAGAATCAGGAAGTTGAAACGAATCTTTTTTCTAAGCCAACTGAACAATTGGACTTTCTATTTGATAGTGATTCAAGAGAGATATAGGTGTGCCGATAGCTTGATTATATTCATACGAATTTTGACTCTTTCCCCAAAAGTATAATAGTTATACCGTCTATACCCAAATAAAAATTGATGTTTTCATAAAGAAGCCATCGAAGGCTTTCCACAAATTGAGATTTGGCCGTAGAAGGATCGAATTGTATCTGAAGAACAGAGGGATACAAAAAAGTAATAAGAGAGGCGCACAAACCAATTAATCGTATCGGTCGTATTCTTGAATTTGGAATGAAAAGAGATGTAATGCTTCCTAGCACGGGACAAAGAATACGACCACTTAGATCATAATAGCATTCACAGAAATGTTCTAACATAGAGTAGAATCGAACATGGAAGAGATTCATTGACAACAGTAAAAAGATGGGCGCCTAATTCCAATACAATAGGAGTCTATCAGTGCAAGTCAGCTGAACGCCGTGATTGATGAGTGGGTAGGTGGGTTAGGTGCACCTCTCGCCCAATGGGAAGTAATGAGACTAGTCTCCCCCCTGAATGAAGAAGTAGTGGGGGGCCCTTCCCGCGTATGCGCCTTTATTTATATTCTTTCTATTTTTGAATTACCAATAGAGAATCTTTCACAAAAATCTCTCTGGCAAAACGCAATTCGTCGAGTTCAATTCAAGGTGCACCTTGCTTTTTTTTTCCAGGTAGCTTTTTCTTACGCCTATTTAGCTAGTGGGGCATTGGTCATAGCCGAAATTCGTCGAAGGGATAAAACCAAAATAAAGAAGAGAAAGAAAGGGAAGTTTTTTCTTTCTTTCAATCCAAATAAGAGAACAAAGAAAGCACTCAAAAATGAAAGTTAGATAAAGAAGTGTTAGTAAGAACTAGCACTAGACTTCTTCCCCCCTTTCTTTTCGACTTTTTCTCTCTCCTTTTGTTTGTGCTTCCACCCGGGCTTTTCATTCTGTTTTATAGAGACCCGAGGAAATTCTATATAATAATAAATGTAGAAAGGTAAGGGTGAGGTACTTTCCCTGGCATACGGAAAGAAAATCCAGGATGACGGCTTTCAAAAGACGAGTAAGGGACGGGGAGAGGGAGGCTCTCGAAACCAAACGAGACTAGAAAGAACATGGGAATTAGCACCATTCATATGAGTGCTTTTGTCTCTTTGAGACAACAAAACAAAAGGACAGCCCCCTCTATATCTCGGTCTCGGTTTAGCATCATATATCGCTCTGGAGACCATTTTTCTTGGTTGTAGTGCGGATATTGGAGCAGATCCTCTATGCTATGGGTGTGGAGGGGGCAGTCGCCGCCTGATAGAGGCAGAAACAGAGGCCACCGGAGCAATCTGCGTCGAGTGTTTCGATTGAAAGAGAAAGGGAGACAACTCAAATGCCAACACAGAAATAGAAAGAGTCGTGCTTCAAAGTGGAATTCTTCTAAGATCCATTGCTTGATTTTGCTGCATGCTCTACTCCCTGCAGAGAGACTTGCGAAGGCAGATCCGAGTTGGTTGGTCCGGAAAGTAATGGGAGAGGCAGGCTAAGTAAAATAATATACTGGTGCTATTGATTATAAAATCTTATGAATTAAGCACGACACACTTTCTATATCTCCTCCGTATAAAAGGTAAACAACAACGCTTAGAGCACAGCGTTTTCGCCACCACACTGGCTGGCCGGTGCATTGTCCTTACAATTAGAAGTCCGAGAGCGATATATCTCGTGACATGCATATTGATAAAATGTGGCATTTTTTTTCGAAAGTCCGTATAACTTCAAAAGAATCATTCTTTATGAATCAAGTACCATTCAAACAAAGGGTGCATTGCCACTTTGAGTGAAGAAGAGAGGGGCTTTGTATAGACAGTCTTGAGCTTTGACCAATGCGCCCTAGGCTTACCATTATTTCATTTCATTCTATTGATTGGTTCTAGCTCCAAAGAACATATACATGGAGCTATGTCGACTTACGTACGTCTTGTTGACTAAATGATCAGGTATACCACGCCACATATCATCCACTCGGCTCAAGCCGAGGAGAGATAAAGAAAAATCAAAGATATAGTGATCGTGCCGTAAGACCTTGTTCCTTTCTACTTGACGTTCTTTATTTTCCTCGGTTTTTACCCCATGGAGCGGTATCTTGCTTACTTAGCGCTTGCGCTAAGGATCTAATCAGAGTCAAACTTGGATTTGAAAAAAAACCTCTCCCTTATTAGCTTTTTTCTTAGTAAAGGTACAAGTGTACTTTTTTTTCTTTAGTAAAGGCGGATGTTGCCAAAAATCTTTTTTTTTTAACAGTCTCAACGTCCCCGTTGAGAGTTGCTCTGCGAGATGTCTAGTAGTCTCTGAATTGGTCTTCGAATTGTAAGTCTCAGCCTCTTCCCGGCTTGCCTCACTCTCAGGTTGGCCTTTCTACTTGACTAAGTAGTATTCCACTCGTGCAGTGGGTGTATGGGCTAGTCCATGGTGCGGTCAGCTATGATATACTCAACTTCTTCTTTAGTAGGTTTATCTACAACATCTGGTGGTGCCCTCGTGGGCAAGTTCTTCTCTGGGGTGGTCTGGTCTAATCGAAGTCAACTGACTCACATGGAATACGGGGTTCGTTTTCACCGAGATGGTCGCTTGAGTCTATAGGCTACCTTTCCTATCCGCTTTTCTACAGGGTCTACTTTCAGACCGGGCCAATCCTTTAGGTTGTTAAAGTAGGTTTGGGCTAAGGTCGTTGCGCTCCTGCCACCTCTTGGCAAAGTAGGCGGATGGGCAAGCCTCCTCCTGTCGCAATGGTGTGGGGACGTCAGAGGCTGTTACCCCGTGGCCAACTCAAAGGGGCTGAAGTTCGACGTAGAGCTTTTTGGTTGTTAAGTTATAGCAGGACTGAGCAACATCAAACAGCTCCAGTCTTTCTAGTTTGCACTAAAGTGTCTTAAGTAGCCCTCGAGGAGTCCGTTTATTCTCTCCGTCTGAGCTTTCAAAGATATACCGACCGTAGGCATCTAACCATCAGATGCCGTAGGTCGTCTTCTAACATTACCGACATTTTGGGTTTTCATAAATTTTACATAAGAGAAAAGCTCTTTTCATCATTAGAAACAACCTGATTTCCGACCTCTTGCATTGCATTACCATAACGAAAAGAAAAAAGAATTCAAAAAAAAAAGAGATTGCTCTTGTGACTCGGGATGAACCTTTATCGGTGGAGGAAAGGAATAGCGATGGATTCCTATAGAGCATCCAGGAAAAAGCAGATTCAATCGGACGACGAATTCTTACGTGGTCCAAGGAAATCAAAGGTTCGCTTCCATGAATGAAATCTATATTTAATCTCAACATATCAGAATAGCTTATATAGTCATGATTTAATTCAGGTCCATTTTGATTTCTTTCTCATTTTAAGGATCTGATTGTAGCATAATTGTTAGTAATGGCACTTCAATTCCAATTCATGGTTATGGTCACACAAATTTGTCCCATCCACATCCACCTCTCGTCCTTAAAAATGTCCTTCATACCCCTCACTTAATTACAAATTTGGTGTCTATCAAAAAATTCACGACTGATAATTGAGTTTCTGTTAACTTTGACCCTTTTGGATTTTCTGTGAAGGATTTCACGATGGGGATACCTCTAATGAGATGTAATAGTCGGTGAGAGCTTTATCCAATCACCACTACTACTATTTCCATGAGTCAAGCCATACCTTCAACATTTGCCGTTCTTGCTCCTTCTTTGTGGCATGCACGTTTGGGTCATCCGAGGTCGTCTATTATTTATTCTCTTAAAATAATAATTTTATTGATTGTAAGAGTACGCGTAGTACTCATATTTGTCCTTCTTGTCCTCTAGGAAAACAAGTTAGATTACCGTTTGTAGCCTCTACTTCTAGTACGTCGATACCTTTTGACATTATTCATAGTGATTTATGGACATCTCCCGTTTTGAGCTCTTTGGGCCATCGCTATTATGTTTTATTTTTGGATGATTATTCTATTTTTTTGTGGACTTTTCCTTTGTCTAAAAAGTCTCAATTTTCCCATATTCTTAAAATTTAGAACTTTCATCTGTACCAAATTCGAACGAAAATTAAAAACATTCAATAGGATAATGGTAGGGAATATGATAATGGGCCATTTCGGAAATTTTGTAACACTCATGGCATATCTTTTCGGTTTTCTTGTCCTCATACGTCCTCGCAAAATGGGAAGCCGGATGAAAAATTCGTACCATTAATAATATTGTCCGAACATTACTAGCTCATGCTTCATTACCCCCATTTTTTGGCATCATGTGTTACAAATGACGACCTACCTCCTTAACATTCTCCCTAGCAAAGGTTTAGCATATCAATCCCACTTAAATTTTTTTACAATAAAGATCACTCGTATTCTAATCTTAGGGTGTTTGTGCTATCCACTTTTTTCGTCCACTACAATTAATAAACTTCAAGCTCGGTCTACCGCTTGTGTATATTTGGGGTTTCCCTAATCATCGTGGTTATAAATGTTTTGATTTAGCTTCCAATAAAATCATAATTAGTCGCCATGTTATTTTTGATGAAACCCAATTTTCGTTTGCTCAAGTGTCTAATTCCGTGTCAAGTGCTTATAATTTTTTAGATGATGCTCCCTCCCCGTACATTCTACAACAGTGGGCCCTTGAGTCAAATCTGCCTGGCCCAAACATTCTAAACAATGTTCCAGCATCTCAGCCCAGTTCCCAGTCCCGGCCCAGTGACGATCTTGGACCAATTTCTATTTTTGAGACTCAGTCCCGACTCGATCCTATTTCTGGCCAAGATTCTCGGACCAGTCTCAGTCCAGTTTCTAGCCCAAAATTTTCTCCCTCTCCTCCATGTCGTCAGCCAGCCGTTATTGCCAGCAGGCCCACTGCCTGCTGGCCAGTCCACTACTAACCCAATAATTACCCAAATCCCGTCCAATTCTATCTCGAGTCAAGGACCCGTTACGCGTAGCCAACAATGTATTTTGAAACTAAAATGACCTTTTAATATTAATTCTAATGTCACTAAATCACCCCTACCACGTAACCTAGTGTTTGCCCTTCATGACCGAATTGGAAAATGGATATGGATGACGAATATAATGCTCTTATTGAAAATAAGACGTGATATTTGGTGCCCCATCCGCCTGGTGTGTATATTATTCGGCCTATGTGGATTTTTACTCATAAAGAAAATTCTGACGGTTCTTTTGAGAGACATAAGACCCGTCTTGTAGGTAATGGTAAAATATAACAGGTTGGCATGGATTATGGAGAGACATTTAGTCTGGTGGTCAAATCGGTAACTATTCACATTGTGCTTAGTCTGGCTCTCTCGAAAGCATGGCCCATTCATCAACTAGATGTGAAAAATGCTTTCTTACACGGTGATCTTAAGAAGACGGTATACATGCATCAACCTTTGGGTTTTAAGGATCCAATTATTCTCACCATGCCTGTTTGCTGAAGAAGTACTTATATGGGCTTAAGCAAGCCCCACGGGCTTGGTATAAGAGGTTTGCAGATTATATGTCTACTATTGAGTTTTCTCATAGCAGGTCTGATCATTCTCTATTCATCTAGCGTCGTGGTACTTCGCTAGGATACATTCTGTTATATGTGGATGATATTATTTTGACTGTCTCTTATGATGAATTGCGCAAGTCTATCATGACCCTTCTCAGTTCAGGATTTGCTATGAAAGACTTGAGGCCCGTGAGTTATTTTATGGGAATAATTGTCACTCGTCATGAAAGTGGTCTATTTTTATCACAGAGGAAGTATGAGGCTGATATTATTGAGAGAGCTGGCATGTCATCTTGTAAGTCCTCTTCTACTCCGGTTGATACCAAACCGAAGCTAAGTGATACATCTAGCACACCATATGAGGATCCCACCCACTATCGTAGTCTTGCAGGGTCTCTTCAGTAACTTACCTTCACGAGATCAGATATTACTTATGCAGTTCAGCAGGTGTGTTTATTTATGCATGATCCGTGTATTGAGCACATGCATGCGCTCAAATGCATTACACGTTACATACATGTCACACTTGATTATGGATTACATTTATATCCATCATCCGTCTCTACTCTCGTGTCATACACAAATGCTGATTGGGGTGGATATCCAGATATCAGACGATCGACATCTGGTTATTGTATGTTTCTTGGTAATAACTTGGTCTCTTGGTCGGCAAAATGTCAGGCTACATTATCGCGATCCAGTGCGGAGGCTGAGTATCGAGAGGTAGCCAATGTGGTGTCTGAATCATGTTGACTGCATAATCTTCTATTAGAGCTTCACTTTCCTATTCAGAAAGCTACCTGGATCTACTGTGATAATGTTAGTGCAGTCAATCTCTCTGGGAATTCGGTCCAACATCAACGCACTAAACATATCGAGATGGATATTCACTTGGTTTGTGAAAAAGGTAGCTCGTGGACAAGTACGTGTCTTGCATGTCCCTTCAGGTACCAAATTGCTGACATCTTTACTAAGGGTCTTCCCTTGGTTCTATTTGAAGATTTTAGGGACAGTCTCAGCGTACGACAACCGCCCGCTATGACTGCGGGGGTGTGATGGATAGACGGTATACACGATATACCCGTGTATACCAAGTAGCTGAATTCTATTAGGTTACTTATCATATTTTATAAAACTCTTGTACAAGTGTAATTGTTGTCATCATGCATAAGATATTTATCAAAGAAGCCTTTACATGGGTAGACTCTCAAACTACTTCAGCATATCACATTATTCAAGCTCTTTTTTTTTACTAATTTGAACTTGAACAAGGAATTGAAAATTGTTTTTGACAGTAGAAGTATATGAAAAGCCAACTACTACAACTTGTTCTGTTTTGAAGCCTGGACATTGCACATGAGAAGCATTAATAAGAGACTAAAAATTAAACTTACCAATAATAATGAGATACATGATCAAGCAACCAAGAGTAGTGATCATTACACAAACTTTGTACTGGCAAAGAACCAATCTTTCCAAAGTTCTCTTACATCAATCCAATGTGTTTAAAAGCTCCATTGTACCTGTCATTCGATTTGTAAATATATTTAGATCTTCCACATTAGAGGTAATCCTTTTTACTTATTCATTTGCATAAAAATAAACAAACTATGAAAGTGATTTGCATAAGAAGAATCCATTTGTAATAATTTCAACGGAAGACATAAACCTACAAGGAGAGAGTCGAGTAATTTGACCATACTAAATTAGGGCAAATACATTCTCCTTCTTCATCCTCATCCTACCACTCATCCACTGCATCCCCAGCAACTGGATTTTCATCCCTCTCATCTTCCTCAATTCCGATTTCATCTGTTTATGAATACAATAACACTATAAATGTTAGAAATTTACTAATGTAGAATTAAGTTTATCCCATTATTTATTACTCGAACAATTGGGCCCCGCACGTCGGAAATATCGTTTCCACGCACGTGCAATCTTAGTGCCAGGTATCATAAATTTCGTTAATGAAAGAGATATTGGTACGTAAGTGAAATGTTTGAGACATAGAATGATGGATGATTATTTGCTAAATGACAAGTGTTCCACGTTGGTAAACGAAGGAAGGATTGTGCGAGGTGTAAGATGGAACGGGTCGGAAAAGGGTCGCGGAGCCGAGAAGGGCCGCGACGCCTGACTGGCATTAAGCGTCATCGGTTTTATGGTTGAATTAGCGTCGTGGTGCTTCATTAGTAGTGAGTGCTCGACGGAAGTCCAAAAGTTTGGCTGATTATGGAGAGGTTTTGGAGCATTAACTTGGCAGGTTTTCCTCCATAACTTAGCCATTATTTGGATGCATTAGTTGGTGGTTAAAGTGCCGTTACATGGCATTTAAATGACCATTACATGGACACTTGAAGGGACCATCTTGCACACCTATAAATTGAGGCCTTTTACTCAATTCTATAGATGAAGAAATGAACATATATGAACATATGAACAGAAAAATAAGTTCACAACACCTCAAAGAGATCAGATTTTCCTGATAGCAATCCTTCTCTTAGCAATCTTCATTATTCGTGTTCTTCGCTGAGATCATTTGTGTAGGCTTTGCACACTTGATAGTTTGTTGTTTCATCTTGGGAGACTATTGTCCACACTTTCGTAAAACCTATATACGGGGGCAATCTTGTCTTAAAGACAGAGAGCCATCTCTCGACTCAGTCGGTGGTGTTGTGTTTATTTAATTTGGTTGCTAAGTGTTTCAGGTGTTAACTCAACAGACGAAGGACTCTAACCATTCATATTCTCCGCGGATCTACAAGCCACAAGTATAGCAATTCATGTTCTTGTATTTCCGAATACAAGTTCTATATTTGAAGTTTTATTCAAGATCAAGATATTGACAACTTGTTATTTTCCTCATTGTTGTTTATACTTTCGATCACTGTAATAGTTATTTACTATTCCAGTTGTTGCTTTACATATTCCAACAATTTTAAGACAAGATTTGTATTATTGAATCGAAAGATGTTGGTCGACAAGTGTGTGACCAAATCTGGCTGTGGTTTTCTTCTTGAAAACAGTTCTATTGAGAGTTTTGCTAACAGTTCAAACCACAACCATGCTTCCAAGATTGGTCCTAGTTATGGTTCTCTCTTTGATGACAGATACAAGTCTGTTTCCGTCAAAGAAGGGATCTCTGAATCTGATGCTGAGCTTCAAGATACTACTGATAGTCATGCTAGTACGGCTAAAGATCAAGGACGAGTTGGTGTCATCGCTCCCGAGGGTGGTGTAAACAAGCGCCCACGAGAGGCTGAAGATGTCAACTGGGACAAGATGAGAAGGTTGAAGATGATGTTCTATCATATAGCAAAAGTCCTATATCTGTCCCAGACAGAGGATCCGAATTATGGTAAGGAGGATATGGACATTCAGTCTAACTGAAGTGGGCCAGAATCCAAAAGGTCTAAGTTAATCCTTCCTTATCAATAAAATGTTTAGTTAATATATGAATAAAAGTGTGTAAAGAAAAGCTGGAAATATGAAAGTGTTTTCATTAAAAACTTATATTCCCTACACTCTAAAATCAGATATTAAATCTCTTTCCTTCATGGTTAAAGATTGGACTATTGTAAACAAAACTTAAAAGATCCGTTCTTTTAGGTGTAATTATTAAAAGTGTGTAAAGTATGTTCGCACATACGAAGGAGAGAAATCCACTGATTATGCGAAGATTGTTACCACTCTTAAGTTAGCGCTAGGGATTTCCCTGGGCACCAATCACAATGGAAGAAGACTAAAAGATAATGGCTTATCTTAAGACGTTGAACCTGTCACACTATCTGACAGAAGATCATTCATTTGATAGAATGATATTGGACACGCAGTCGTACAAAGCCTACGGGCGACTGGAGTGGGCCAGAATTCAGTTGACAGAAAAGTAATGGACACCTAGTGAGGTGGGCCAGAGTTTTCTAGGTCTTAAATAATCTGAAGGACAAAAGAAAGGCAGAAAAGTAATTGGACACTCAGTCTGCCAAAGCAACTGGAGTGGGCCAGAGTATCCAGATCACATATGATCCAGTTACGCCCTAACCACGGGAAAAATGTTGTTCATGTGAAGCAACGCCACCTCTAAAGTAGAAGGGGGTTGGAGAGGTTGTCCTCAATAGGACTTCAGGGAATGGGATCACTCTAAAATGAGGTGATATATGTCCCAAGCTTGGTTTAAGGGACGCTGTTGGTCAAGTTGGTTTAAGACTAGTCCAACAGGTCTGTAATAACTAAGAATAGTACAGTATGTCTGTAGCTAAATGAATGATATATTTGTAATCCGTGCATCTATGCCATCATAGATTAAGACATGTTAAATAGAAAGTCATTCAAAAGCTAACGAAGTTGAGATTGTTGCCTTCTGTCAACATAAACCCTCAAAATGAATATGAGGTAGGCGAAGAGGCAAAATCACCTTTCCATTCCGTCAAAGGATTAGCGAAAGAAGCATCGCTCCTCTAGAACTTAGTCACAAGTTTATACAAAATAGAGGGGGGAGATAAGTACTTTGTGACCTTCATTGATGATGGTACAACGTATTGTATCCTTTGTTTGTAGAAAAGCAAAGATGAAGTTGTTGAATCGGATAAGCGCTATAAAGTAGAAGTTGAAAATCAACTAAGCCTACGGATTGAGGAATTCGTAGTGATAGAGGGGGAGAATGTGAAGCATCATTCATTAAATGACTGCTCATTACTCACCTCAGTCTAACGGTGTTAGCCAAGCGCAAAGCCGTACGCCCAAATTATATGGGGTGGCTTGGTAAAAGTTGGAATACTGAAACAGGTCAAGTTGTACCTAAGACTGTAGATTGCATATCCACAGGATCTGCAAATAACAGTAGTGCTGATCGCCTCTTGGCGTCAAAGAATGCTGAATTCTTTGGAGATAACTTTCCTTGAAAAAGGAAAAAGGAGTAATTGCTCAAGGTTAACAAGAACCCGCGAGGGCCTGGACTGTCCGGAACTAGACGTTCCGTATCTACAGGACTCGAAAGTTGTTGGCTATCCGGAACTTAATATTCCAGATCTACAGAACTCAGGGATTCTAGATGTTGAACCGAGACAGAGCAAAGAAGGGGACAAAGACTTGTTCCAGTCCTTCTAGCTTGTATGGTTAAGAATGAACCATGGACAATTAACAAATAATTGTCATCTCCAATTGCTAGCTAAAGTTTAATTGCCAGGAAAAAATTGACTCTAGAATAGTAACTAACGGCAACTAAGTTATTGCCGTTAAATAATGGCAGCTAAAAGTCCTTTTTGGTGTAGTGCATGGTGACTTGAAAGATGAACCATGGTGGCCTAATATGCAAACAAGAGCTGAACTTGTCCAAACATGCACCATAATTAATAATATGGGTGACTTCTGCTCTTCATGCAGCAGTTAATCTTGGGCAATATCCTTACGCTGGTTACCTCCCAAATCGCCCAACCATAAGCAGGCGCTTTATGCCCACGCCAGGCACTCCTGAGTATGCTGAGCTTGAGTCGAATCACGAGGTTGATTACCTAAAGACAATCACGACTCAGTTCCGAATTCTTCTTGGCATCTCTTTGATAGAGATGTTATTCATGCATTTCTTCAGATGAGATTTATCTCGGGCAAAGAGACACCTCCTGAATGGCCTTCTGATACTCAACCACGACATGCATTGGAGAGATTCCGTGACAAACTGGTTGAAATTGAAAACAGAATAATGGATAGGAACAATGACAATATATTAAAGAGTAGAAATGGACCTGTATACAGATGCCTTATACGTTACTATACCCCAATGCCTCAGATGACAAGAGTACAACAGGACTTACTGGGAAGGGAATTTACATGTCCATAAATGGCTTGCTGAATGTGAAATCACACAACTTGAACATATTGGTGCCAGAAATTCTGGTAAGCTTTTTTCTTAAGTTCACATGTTTATGAAATTCCCTCTTTTGATCCTCGTCTCCTAAGGTCATACTTTAAGCTAAAAACCCAATTCCTAGACTTGCTCGTTTTCCCCTTCAACGGTATGTCTTCCCTAAAAATAATTCAGCACTGTCAAGAATCAAAACGACACAATGGTTATCCTTCGATGTGATAAACATAGCATATCACAACAATGTTTTAATTTCTAGTTACTGTTACCAGCTTTTGCTTTTACATTTTACAAGGTAAAGGCTGTTGGAAATTAGCCTTTGGCGGGAGTTGCGACCGACCAACTTTAACGGCTTAAACACTAGTGTTACGTATGTTGGAGAATCCGGTTATTCACACATGCATGATCTACTAAGTACGTAGATAACCGTAGGGCAAAGAATCGTCAAATTTCATTGAGAAATGAAAGAGATATTGGTTCACGAAGTAAGGTGTTTGAAGCATGGAAAAGTGTGGTGTGTGATCAATTCTCCCTCATCGGTAGAGGAAGAAAGAATTGTTGTGTATATAAGACTCGAAATTGGTTTGGGGTTTGGGACCCCAAGGGGTATCCCATATGTTTAAAGGAGGGAGGACCTAGATGTGCTTCGGTTCGAGGAAAGACCACACGCGCGCCGCCGCCCGCCCATCCGGTCCGGTTCCGGGTCCACGGGTCGTGGGCTGTGGGCCTTCTGATATTATCTTTTTGGGCCAGAAACTTTTCCAGAAGTACAGTTTGATCCCAGAAGTTGTTTCAGATGTGCAGTTTGATCCCTGAAGTTTCAAGATGTACACTTTGGTCCCTGAAGTTTCCAGAAAGTCAGAATTTCGGCAGAGGAGAACAGAAACGTCAAGCACTCAATTCAACCATTTATTTTGGCTGAATTACACCTCCTATAATGGCCATCCGTTGGTATTTTCTCTCCATTTATTTGGTGGCTTTACTACCTCCATAATGGTCATTATTTGGCCAATAATGGCTGTTATGGAGGCAGTCAAACAACCCCTTCCTTACCTATATAAACACCCCTTACACCATTGTTGAGGCACACTTGATATACACGAAAATATACAACCAGAAAATCAGTTCTTCCTATAACTTCCAAGCATCATTTCATTATTCAATATTCTTCACGGTAGCTCTTGAGTTTCCTTTGCTCAATTGTTCCATTGTTGTTTTATCTTGGGAGACGAATTATCCGGGACGTATAAAGGATACATATGGGGAAATATTGTCTTAAGGACAGAGTGCCACACTCGACTCAGCAAAAATCAAAGTAGTTTCCGGTCTTCTTGTTCAACAAATATTGTAATTTCAGTTTTGTTGTTATATTCTAATTTTCGCTTTTTCTAGTTGAATTGTAATTTCAATTCTTACATAAGCAGTTACTTGTAATTTCCGTTTCCTGCAAATCCTTGTAAACCAACAACTTAAGACAATATTTTGCTTACGGTAACTGCAATAACATGGCTGGAAATATGACCGATGTAGCTGCTACTACTGCTGCCTCTCGAGGCAACGTTGTCGCTTCCCCGCCATCGGCCAAGGCAAGAACTCCGTTGCCTTCCGCGCTGCTGCCGCAGCAGCCTCGTTCAAGGCGTAACACCGCCGCCTTCCCGATCGTTAGAGCTCCACCCTCTTCTTCACACCACCATGATCGCCCCGAAAAATTCATGGGATCGAATTCAAAAGATGGCGCAAAAGATGCCGTTTTACTTAACGATTATGGGCATGGCCCGGTTCCTTACGGAAGATCCTCCACAAGCTGGAGATGAAATGGACTCTTCGCCTAATGAAACGGGTGAAGGGGGCCTTGGTATCCATGTCATTAATGGCATGAAGATGGTTCGTGATGCATGGAATCATAGCGATTTCATGTGCAAGAACTATATACTGAAATGCTTGGCCGACCCTCTCTACACGGTCTATTGCACCGTTGGCACTGCCAAAGAGCTGTGGGAAAAACTGCAAAAGAAGTACAACACACAAGATGCGGGTACTAAGAAGTTCATCGTTGGGAAATTTCTAAAATTCCAAATGGTGGACAAGAAGAAATGATGTCCCAAGTCCAGGAATTCCAAATGATTTTACATCACCTGGATTTGGAAGGACTGAACCAAACGAGCAGTTTTTGGTTGCATCGCTGATTGAAAAGTTACCACCTTCATGGAATGAGTTTACGAGTTACTTGAAACTCAAGACAAAGGAGATGACCTTTGAAGAGCTTGTTATCAAACTGCAAATCCAGGAAGATAATAAGAAGACCTTGCCAAAGGGTAGACAACATGCTGAGGCAAAGGCAAATCTGGCTGAGGCCAAAGGGAAAACAAGCAACAAGCGGAAGTTCCACAAAGACGGCAAAGCCCCCGCAGCGGAGAGGTTCAGAGGTAACTGTCATCACTGTGGGAAACCTGGTCATAGGATCAAGGAATGCCGCAAGCTCAAGACTGAGCAACAACAGAAAGCCATGTCGAAAGGCAAGGCTCAAGCTAACGTCGTCAAGGACACGCTCCTGGATGACATGATTGAGGATCTCTCGGCCGTGGTGCTAGAAGCCAACTTGGTTGAGAATCCGATGCAAGTGGTGGGTGGACACGGGTGCAACAAGACACATCTGTTCCAACAAAGATGCCTTCTCCACGTACACTCCGGTCTCCGACAAGAAGTCGTTCATGGGCAACAACGCTTCTCGGACGTGCTAGGGGTTGGAAAGGTGGTCCCGAAGATGACTTCCGGCAAGGAACTCACTCGAAGGAAGTGATGCACGTCCCGAGATTAGAAGAAATCTAGTTTCGGACCTTTATTGGTTAATGCTGGTTTTAGGCTAGTGTTTGAATCAAATAAGTTTGTACTCACTAAAAATGGCACATTTGTGGGGAGGGGCTTCGTCTGTGAAGGCCTCTTCAAAGTGAATGCCATGTCTGTATTGCGTCAAGGAAATAAAGTTGAACCTTCTTCTTATTTGCTTGAGTCCTCTAATTTATGGCATCTTAGATTAGGACACGTTAACTACAAGTCTATTCAAAGGCTGGTAAAGATGGAGTTGTTGCCATCTATCGACGTAAACCCTCAACATAAGTGTGAGGTGTGCATAGAGGCAAAACTCACCAAGCTTCCTTTTCGATCCGTCGAAAGGAATACCGCTCCTCTAGAACTTATTCACACAAATATATGTGATTTGAAGTTTGCACAAACTAGAGAGGGGAACAAGTACTTTGTGACTTTCATTGACGATAGCACAAGGTATTGTTACCTTTACTTGTTAAGAAGTAAGGATGAAGCCTTTGAAGTGTTCCGACGTTACAAAGCAGAAGTTGAGAACCAACTGAGTCTACAGATTAAATCCATTCGTAGCGATAGAGGGGGAGAATATGTAGCGCCTTTTGAGGAATACTGTGCCCAAGAAGGCATTATTCATCAAACGACGGCCCTATACTCACCTCAATCAAACGGTGTGGCGGAACGTAAGAACCGCACATTAAAGGAAATGATGAATGCCTTGCTTATCAATTCCGGACTTCCCCAAAATATGTGGGGAGAAGCCGTCCTTACCGCTAATACGATTCTTAACAGAGTCCCACATAAGGGTAAGGACAAAACTCTATATGAATCATGGAAAGGAAAGAAACCCACCTACAAGTATTTTAAGGTGTGGGGTTGTCTGGCAAAGGTTGAAGTACCTAAGCCAAAGCAGGTCAATATTGGGCCTAAGACTGTAGATTGCATATTCATCGGATATGCAAATAACAGTAGTGCTTATCGCTTCTTAGTGCATAAGTCAGATATTCCAGATATCCACCAGGGTACAATAATGGAATCAAGGAATGCTCTATTCTTTGAAAGTACCTTTCTTAGAAAGTAGAAAGACATAACCTCTCGCAAACGAAGTTATGCACAAAGCTCTCAAGAACCGGGAGTCCTTGACTGCCCGGATCTAAATGGTTCAGATCTAGCGAATCTCGAGGTGGCTGAACATCCGGAATCTTGTGTTCCAGATTCTCAGAACTTGGAGACTCCAGATATGGATCTAAGGCGAAGTAAGAGGGCCAGGATGGATAAATCCTTCGGTCCTGACTTTGTAGCTTATATGGTTAATGATGAACCAAGGACAATTGCTCAGGCGTTGTCAACTCCAGAAGCATCGCTCTGGAAAGAAGCTATTGAGAGTGAAATAAGCTCCATTCTGCATAACCATACTTGGGAGTTGGTTGATCTTCCTCCGGGAAATAAACCGTTGGGTTGTAAATGGATACTCAAACGGAAATACAAGGCAGATGGGTCTATAGACAAGTACAAGGCCAGGTTGGTAGTCAAGGGCTATCGACGTACGTAAGGCTTTGACTACTTTGACACATACTCTCCGGTATCCGGATGACATCCATACGGGTATTTATTGCGATCGCACTTTGCGTGACCTTGAGATACACCGATGGATGTTAAGACAACCTTCCTAAATGGTGATTTGGAAGAAGAAATTTATATGGACCAACCCGAGGGGTACGTGGTTCAAGGGCAAGAGAAGAAAGTCCGTCGACTTATCAAATCTCCGTACGGCCGAAACAAGCCCCGAAGCAATGGCACGAAAAATTTGATAGTACTCGCTATCGAAGGGGTTCGCCATTAATGAGTGTGATAAATGTGTTTACACGAAAGGTAACTCGACTCATTTGTTATGATATGCCCGTATGTAGACGACATGTTGATCACAGGAAGCGGCCCTAGGGTAATACTAGAGACTAAGAACATGTTGAAACAATGCTTCGACATGAAAGATATGGGTATCGCAGATGTCATCCTAGGGATTAAAATCTCTAAGACGTCGACGGATCGGTCTTATCTCAGTCTCACTACATCGAGGATGTTTTGAGAAAGTTCAAGATGTTAGACAGTTCATCGATAGCGTCACCAATGGATACAAATCAAAAGCTTGATAAAAATCTTGGTGCACCTGTATACCAGGAGCGATATGCACAGGTGATCGGTAGTTTGATGTATATCACAAACTGCACCCGACCTGATATTGCTTATGCAGTCAATAAGTTGGCTAGGTTCACCCGTAATCCAAGTTATAATCATTGAAAGGCGTTGAATCGGGTATTACAATACCTGAAATACACGTTAAATTTCGGGTTGCACTATTCGAGATATCCACCATTGTACTAGAGGGGTACAAAGTGATGCAAACCGGATATCCGATATAGAGAACACCAAGTCCACCAAATGGGTATATATTTACAATGGTGGTGGGGCCGTGTCTTGGAAATCCTCTAAGCAAACTTGCATCGCCCGATCCACGATGGAATCGGAGTTTATCGCTTTAGACAAAGCAGGAGAAGAAGCTGAGTGGCTTCATGACTTCTTAGAGGATCTTCCGTGTTGGAACAAACCCGTACATTTGGTAATGATCCACTGCGACAGTCAGTCGGCTCTAGGAAGGGCACGGAACGCTATGTACAACGGCAAGTCTCGTCATATTCGACGGAGGCATAAGACCGTTAGGCAACTGATCACCACGGGTATAATATCCATTGATTACATTAAGTCAAAGGATAATATAGCAGACCCATTGACAAAGGGCTTACCCAAAGATCAGATGGCTTGCCTGTCTAGGGGAATGGGCTTAAAACCCAAAATATAAGGACCAATATAGTGGTAACCCAACCTTACGAACTGGAGATCCTAGTAATTTAGTTCAATGGGAAAACGAAGTTGTAAAGGTTCAGTTGATCGCTTCAGTGGAAGTATGAGCACTTCGGATAGTGATTTCTGAAAAGAAACACCAAATCCAAAGTCGTTCCCACGATAGACGTTAAGTGCTATCTGCAAGATGGGTAAAGGTTAAGTTTTCAAAACTCGTAATGATCCTCAACAGTTGAGGTTAGGTTCTTGGGAAACTTTTAATGGTTCCTAACACTTGTGAAGTGGGGTATAGCAGGATACCTTGTAGGAGACCACCTATTTAAGTGCGAGGACGGGCCGCCTCAAAATGAACGCACTTAAGAATCCAAGACGTTGTCCATGGCCAAAACGGACAAAACATTACGAATAATAGAGTAAGGGAATTTGTTGTGTTGGTACCATTGTCTTGGCTTACACTAAACACTGACGGTTCAAGACATCATGTTCACCGCGCAGTAAGTAAGTCCGATGGTATTCAACTATGAAAGGTTCAAAGCTGAAGCTACCTCTCCTTATGCAACATCGGTCCGCTGAAATATTGCTGGAAATGAAAAGACACCATGTGAGTGGGCCAAAATCTCTTTCAAGAGGGGATTATTGGAAATTAGCCTTTGGCGGGAGTTGCGACCGACCAACTTTAACGGCTTAAACACTAGTGTTACGTATGTTGGAGAATCCGGTTTTTCACACATGCATGATCTACTAAGTACGTAGATAACCACAGGGCCAAGAATCGTCAAATTTCATTAAGAAATGAAAGAGATATTGATTCACGAAGTAAGGTGTTTGAAGCATGGAAAAGTGTGGTGTGTGATCAATTCTCCCTCATCGGTAGAGGAAGAAAGAATTGTTGTGTATATAAGACTCGAAATTGGTTTGGGGTTTGGGACCCCAAGGGGTATCCCATGTGTTTAAAGGAGGGAGGACCTAGATGTGCTTCGGTTCGAGGAAAGACCACGCGCGCCGCCGCCGCCCGCCCGTCCGGTCCGGTTCCGGTTCCGGGTTCTCGGGTCCTCGGGTCCTCGGGTCCACGGGTCCACGGGTCCACGGGTCCACGGGTCCACGGGTCCACGGGTCCACGGGTCCACGGGTGTGGGCCTTCTGATATTATCTTTTTGGGCCAGAAAACTTTGCCATAAGTACAGTTTGACTTTGCCAGAAGTACATGTGCAGTTTGGACCAGAATTCTTTCAGATGTACAGTTTGATCCCTGAAGTTTCAAGATGTACACTTTGGTCCCTGAAGTTTCCAGAAAGTCAGAATTTCGGCAGAAGAGAACAGAAACGTCAAGCACTCAATTCAGCCATTTATTTTGGCTAAATTACACCTCCTATAATGGCCATCCGTTGGTATTTTCTCTTCATTTATTTGGTGGCTTTACTACCTCCATAATGGTCATTATTTGGCTAATAATGGCTGTTATGGAGGCAGTCAAACAACCCCTTCCTCACCTATATAAACACCCCTTACACCATTGTTGAGGCACACTTGATATACACGAAAATATACAACCAGAAAATCAGTTCTTCCTATAACTTCCAAGCATCATTTCATTATTCAATATTCTTCACGGTAGCTCTTGAGTTTCCTTTGCTCAATTGTTCCATTGTTGTTTTATCTTGGGAGACGAATTGTCCGGGACGTATAAAGGATACATACGGGGCAATATTGTCTTAAGGACAGAGTGCCACACTCGACTCAGCAAAAATCAAAGCAGTTTCCGGTCTTCTTGTTCAACAAATATTGTAATTTCAGTTTTGTTGTTATATTCTAATTTTCAGTTTTTCTAGTTGAATTGTAATTTCAATTCTTACATAAGCAGTTACTTGTAATTTCCGTTTCCTGCAAATCCTTGTAAACCAACAAAGGCATACTTGGCGTTCATGCTCTTCAGACAACAATTCTTACAAGATGTAGTGCAGCAAGAAGCAGTGGCGGAGCCACAACCAAGGAAGGGGTTCAATGAATCCCCTTTATTGGAAAATTATACTATAGCATAAATAGGATTAAAATAATATATATATATATATATATATATATATATATATGAACTTTTGAATTCCTTTGACAGAAAGGGAAGTTTTCATTGTAGTGATGGGTTCGAATTTTTGAATGCACTTATATCAAAAAAGATGTATATATGTTTCTAATCCTATAAGTTAAGTTGACAAGCAACTTTGACGCAAGATTAATAGCCTAATATATAGGTGGTGCCTGATTTGAAGTTTATGAGTTCGGAAATCTAATCCTTTTAAGTTATTGGATTCTAAAATTATGATTTATACATATTCAAGACAATACATCATTTAGACCAAAGCTACTGGCTCAGATGAACTCGTAACTCATATTCTTGCTCTGCCTCTAGCCCTGACTTATTAAGAAACCTTCTTAATACACTAGGAAGCATAATTAATTGAGGACAAAATCAATGGTGCATTCTCAGGGTTTCAAATTATATGTTGTTTACACAGCATGCAGGTAAATGTTTATATACCTTTTTCCCCTTTCAAGTGTGTCAGCCTTCCGCTATCTTCTCCAGTTTTCACCACTCTGCATACGAACTCCATAACTGTGCTGCAAGTTACAGATTGTATTCTAATACATTTGAATACGTAGAACATTTTAATACATTTGATTTCTACAAAATTAAACATATCAACTTTACTTCTTTTTTAGACAACATTTATCCAAACCCTGTATTTACACTACAACAACCAATTGATATATTTAATTATACCCGATATTTGTAGTAAATCAATCAATTAAACCATGAGAATCACAAATTAAAATATCACCACATGTTTTGCAATCATTTACTTTGTACAAATACCAGGTGCAAGCAAATTTACCCAGAATAGGTAGGTTATTGTTGCTGTCCCAATTTATGTGAAGTGGTTTGGACTACATGATTTCCTCGACCTGTGTAAACGCGAGATGCTTTGTGACTGTTCTTTCCGTTTGGAGCATAGGAGTCGAAAATACTTAATTTTAACTATAATTCTTTAAATATTTTAAAATAAAATTTATACATTTAAAAACTATAAAAATAATATTACAAGCCAATATAGTTTGAGAGCTAACTCAACAAAGAGAAAGCAAGATTTCCAAAATTTTAGCATAGAGTTGTTATGATGTTGAAATAATTGATTAGACTCTGTCACACCTTGTCATTATTTTAAGTTTTCTTGTCCTTTTAGAATGAAATGGATTAAAATTATGTAATTACACGGAATTCATATATTCAATTCGAATTAGTTTCTGATTGTTGTATAGCTGACTAATTTAGTACACTTTTATGGACTAAATTTTCTAAAAAATCACATGTATTGAGAATTGCATACAAATTTTATTGCCTACATGTATTGAGAATTGCCTACAGAGTACGACTGTTTGAACCCATATTTCATCAAAGCACTTGACAATTTTGCAAACCAACACCTTGGAGCTTGCTTCAAACCATACAAAGATTTTCGGAATCGACATACTTGTCGCGGATTAGGAACATGAAATTTCGGTGGTAATTTCATATAAACTTTCTCTGTAGGCTCGCCGTGTAAGAAAGAATTATGCACATTCATCTGATGCAAGTCCTAAATTCGCTTAGCCGCAACAGCCAGGAAGTTTCAAATAGTTACTACCTTAGCAACTGAAGCAAAAGTTTCATTGTAGTCAATTTCTTCCTCCTGTTTATTTTTTAAGATGACCAAACGAGCTTTATATCACTCGATTGTGTTGTCAGAGTTGTACTTGATTTTGTACACTCATCTATATCTGAGTGATTTCTTATCTGGTGGAAAAGTTTCTAATATCCATGTTCCATTATCCTTCAACGCTTGGATCTCTTGCCACATGGCTACTTTCCAATGTTCCTTTTTATTGCCTCCGTAAAGGTTTTTTGGTTCAATTTCTGTGATAATTGCTACAAGGAACCTTTGGTGTTGCGAGGAAAAATTATCACAAGATATATAGTTAGCTAAATGATAAGGTGCACCGAAGGATTGCTGGGATCAGGCGAATGAGTAGAAGGACTTTGTTTCTGAAAAGGTTCAGTGAAGTAGTCGCGTAGCCAGATTAATTTATGCTTTTGACATTTACCTCGACCCAACTATTTTTCCGGGTGCATTTCGTTGGTATGGATACTTTGCGGCTATACTTTCTCCATGTTATCTCGATCCAGACCGACCTCTGTTCGGTCTAAATCCTGTTGATCCGTAGGTTCGACATTCAGTGTATGTACTTCGTTTATCTAAGTTTTGTTCATAACTATATTATCAGTCTTATCTTCTTCGAAGTTGTGTTGGTTTATTCCTCCTTCTATTTCATCCACGTTAACACAATTTTGTTTCGGAGATTCTCCTCCGTTCGGTATTGCTTCTATGATGTCGATTAAGTTACCTGGTCATACAACAAAGGGGAACTTAGTCTCATAAAAATCCACATATCTTGAGATCAAATATTCATCGTCCTCTAAGTCATACAATCTTCAACCCTTCTTTTCGTAGGGGTATCCCAAGAAGACACACATTTCGACTCTCAAACTTGTTCCTCGTTCTTTCCTTTGTGTGTGTGTAGCATAATGACCCTATCACCCTTAAGTGATCATACCGGGGCGCATTCCTCTACAAAATTTCATAGGAGATTTTTCCATTCAAAACTGAAGACGGTGTTCTATTGATTAAATACCCCACAGTCAAAACACATTCTCCCCAAAATTTAATCAGACAATGGCTCTGAAATCTCAATGTTCACGCCACAATAAGAATGTGACTGTGTTTTCTTTCGTCTCTTCGATTCTGCTGAGGTGTTCCTGTGCAAGATATTTGAAACATAATTCCATGTTCAAATATATAAGTCATCATACACGTGAACTTGGTTCCGTTATCACTTCTAACTATCTTCACCCTTTTTTCTGAATTGCCTCTCCACAAGAGCGAAGAAATTATTTAAGGTTTGAGACACTTTTTTCTTATCAACTAAGAGAAAGATCCACACGGCTCGTAAACGATCATCCACAATAATAAAAAATTATGAAGCACCACCCGAGGAAGGAGTTCTATATAATCCCCATAAATCGCAACGAATCATCTCAAAAGTATCCGAAGTAATATTATCACTTAAAGGAAAAATGCTTTTCGTTTGCTTTGCTCGTTGGCATACATCACATTCTCTATTCAATCTATCACCACTCTCCTTTAAGCCTAATGCAATAATAGACTTCGTTACTTGTGCTGAAGGATGACCCAACCATTTGTGCCAAAGATCGAACCAATCAACTTCTTTTGTTTTCATGGCCCATATCAGCGGCACATTCCGAAAATAGTAAAGTCTGCCTCGACGCTCACCCTTTCCAATCAACTTCCCCATGGTGGAGTCCAGTATAACACACATAATTCTATTAAATATCACATTACAATATAAATAATCAACTATTGTGATACATAAATTAAATTGCATGTCAAATCCGAAACATAAAGAACATTCTTCAATCATATCCTGTCGTTTAGTCTGGTTGTTCCTTCTTTTGTAGCCACCGAGTAACTTTCGTCTGAAAGACCAATCAGACACTTAGGAATGTTTGGCTTATTGCTCAGTTCCTTCGGATTACCTGTCATATGGTTGGTAGCTCCAGAGTCTATGATCCAAGTTGAGTTTTCGGTCTTACTATCCATATTTCAATTCAGGTTTATTCTCTGGGAATTCAACATGTGAATCACAGTCTTCTGGATCTCATCGTTCAAATTGTGAAGTCTTGTGCCATTTGTGTTCACCAATCATGTCTCCGCCTGAGTTCCTTCTCTGACAACCACGGTGTTAGCCGGGTAGTTATCTTTTCCACATTCGGATCTCGGTCCACACCTCTGATGTTGTTGTTGTCCTCGTCTTCTTTCTCCGATTTTCTCATTTTTTTTTATTTTCTGGCCACCAATTTGGATAACCAATGAGTCAAAAACATCCGTCTACAATGTGTCCGGATCTCTTATAATGTGTGCAGAATGCACCATTGTTTTTTCCTTTACCTTGGTCATGGTAAGGGTTTCTTTCTTGTACGGTAAAAGCTATGGTTTTACTATGGTCCTCTATTTTCCGTATGACTCCTCTCACACACTCGTCTTGCACCAACTTCGAATAGACCTTGTTTAATGATGGCAACACTTACTGGGCCAGTATGTTCGACCTCACTGTTCCTTCATCCAATCCCATGAGAAAAAAATACATTTTTTCTTCTTCTCTTTTCGCTTATAGGACCGTTCCTAGATTGCACGTGCACTTTCTGCACGTACAAATTGGGATCAGTTCGTAATTAGCCAATTCCTCCCACAACTTAGGGAGTTTTCCATAGTAATCCACTATGGTCCTTCCCTTTTGCTTGCACTCCGCTAGTTTCGCCTTTAGTTGTTGCATTCGCGGGCCGTTAATAACGGCGAACCACTCTCGGATGCTCATTCATAATTTTTCCTCTTTCTCTTTATGTGTAATTGTTGAGTGAAGCATCAGTTCTATGGTGTTGCGAATCCACGACACCAAAAGTGAGTTTATAGTCCACTTTCAAGTCCAGCGACTCTTCGTCCGATTTTTTGATTGTACCATCGACGAAGCCAAACTTCTTTCTTGCTCTTAGGGGTGTCCTCATGGATCTAGCACATTCTTCATAATTTTCCCCCTTCAATTGGACGTGTGTCACCACAATTCCAGGATTATCATTCGACGTAATGTCGAAGGGAGAGATTGTTTTTCTTTGGGTTTTGTTTTCATCATTGGCAATTCCTTTATTGGTATCGCCGGTTTCTTTACCTGTCATTATTTTAGGGGTTTTGTGTTCTTTTTAACGTGACTCTTATACCATGTTAAAATCGAGACAGGGGCGGAAATTTAGAGAGATAAGAATATTAAGAGAATTTCTTTATGATTTTCAGTCATCATAATGACCTCCTTACATAGAGGTAAAATACTATTTTTCCTAGTCTAATAGGATAAATGGTAACCCTATTCTAATAGGACTACAAATTCTATATTACCATAATTACCAAATTCTATATTACCATAAATAGACCTAACCTATTCTAATATATTACCTATTCTCAAGTAAAAAAGTTGGAGAAATTTTCTGTTTCACTATGATATATGCATATACATTTATGAAATACATTGTAACTAAATATGAAAATATATGTGGCTAAACACTTTAGCTACATTTTTTTTCATATTTTGACCAACCAAAAAAAAAAACGTATGTGCGGGGTCCGGAAAAGGGCCGGACCACAAGGACTATTGTATGCAGCCTTACCCTACACATAATTTGACCAACCAAACATGGAAAAATTGAAAAATATTTTCTGAAAAATGTTTTCCTTCATACCAAACAGAAGTTTTTGCACGGATTTCCCTTCAAACGTATTGGTCTTTAATTTTTGCCCCCTGTATCTGTGATCTTTAATTTCTGCCCCTTGTATCTGTGATCTTTAATTTTTGCCCCTGTTACGCATTTAATGAAAATATTCAGACCTGTTTCGCTCGGCATAAGTTCTGTAACATTTTTATCTTTTGAAACTTAACTTTTGCCTCGATCGGGATAATATCTATAGGAATTAGGTTATGCGGCACAAGTTGTGTAGTATTTTTCAGATTATGTTAAGTGTTGAAAGTTTTGTCGTGTCTGGCATAACTTGTGTGGATGTTATGATACATATGCCAATCTAAAGGTAAAATTTTGCCGAGCAAAATCCAAATTTATGCCTTTTTAAGATTATGTTGAGTGTTGAAAGTTTGTCATGTCCCGTTAACTTGTGTGAATATTATGATACATATGCCTATCGAAAAGTAAAAATGTATCGAGCGAAATAAAAAATTATACCACGCCAAAACTGATGAAGAGCAAAAATAAAAGACCACCCCAAAATAGGGGTATTTGTGCGAATCACACACCCTAAAAGTTCATAAATGGTCAAGACAATATATATGGACGAAAATAGACCTACTCTCCAAATTTAAAGAAGTATTTGATTTATAAACTCTACAACATACACGATATATATTCACAGCTAATAAAGGTCTATTCAGTTCTAGTTAGGGTGTGTCAACATATCACAATCATATTCTTGCTCAGCCAAGTTAGCATATATAAATAATCTATAATTCGGATCGGACGCGTAAAAACTAACAAAGCATCTAATACTGATGATGTTTGGATATTTGAAGGGAAACTGTCAACATTAATCTAAGTCATTAGCCATTCTTCTTGAGTAATACTGTAAGGGGTCGTTTGGTACGCGGGGTAATGCGGGATATTTTAAGATTAAGTTTGGGATTAATAAGGTATAAATTAATTTATATCTTATATCAAACAAAGTATAAAATGAAGCCCTGCCTTAATTATGGGATATCCCACCTTATCTCATTAGACTTGAAATTATTTTATCCCACCTTTCAAATATGATAAATTAGTCCTAGAACGATCATTCTAGGACTATAATCCTAGGACAATTTAGTCCGCGTACCAAACAACCCCTAAGTCATTTGGTACGTAGGATAAGATGGGATGTCCCAGCATTAAGTTTGGGCTTTATTCTATATTCTGTTTGATAGAAGGTATAAAATAAAGTTCAAACTTAGTGTTGGATATCCCACCTAATCCCATCAAGATTTGGATTATTTTATCCCATCTCTCAGATGGAATAAATTAATCCCACGATTATAATTTCAAAATTATAATTTCAAGATAATTTAGTCCGCTTACCAAACAATCCCTGAGTATAGGGACAAAGGCACCCACTGACTTGTCAGATAACGATATCAAATGGCATAATATGCGTTAACCATAACTAAAAAAAAGTTGATGTTATATTTTAGTTAACACACCTATATATCAATCAAATTAAACAAATAAACATTACAGATATGTACCTCGTCACGATAATAATGTTTTAAATATTGTTATCCTGAGTGGCATGTGGTTCACATCTTTATCTGATTCTTACGCGGAGGATATCTGTTTAGAAAGTATACAATTTAATTTTTGTAAAAGTAGCATTAGAAAACTTATGTTGTTAAGTAATAAAGATCCACTACTCATTCTTTTTAATGATTGACTAGCGATGAATTATAGATAAAAAAAATACCATTTTAACTATGGACTATCTATTGTTAAATGAGCAACGAATTTCATAGTCAATTTTCTTCTTCTTTTATAATGTACATGCGTAACAAAACATCTAATACCAATGACGTTTGGAGGGACCTCCAAAATAAAATGTTTTTAGAGGCTATCAACATAAGTCATTAACCATCCTTTTTGACAAATTAAAGACATCCACTGACTCAGCAGATAACGATATCAAACTATACAATATGCTTGTAATAATGTTGGTTATTTAATTTAAATTTAATAAGAGTATCTAGAATCAACTATGGAGCTTTTATAAGACGATAGGAAAAGAAAGAGCAAATGAAGAACAAATCAAATACTTCAGGAATAAACTTAAACTATTTTCCAAATTTAAAATTCGTTGAGCTTATCTAGAATCAACACGAAAGTTCTGGAAACGACCACCTTCTTGTGGTTATGCTTTTGTTATTTTGTTCATGATATATTCATACAAGTACATTCACATACATAATACATTAAAGATGATTACAATGGGTGAGATGGAGATAGAGGGATATGTATACTTGTACATATATGTACTGTGGTCCAAACACTAGCCAGCTTGGGGGTTATTTACATAAATTAAGCACCCACAGCTGTGGTTGCAAGAAAGTCCATTTCACTTCTTGTGCGTGTAATTTTTTGCTCTTCTTCTTCCTTGAACCATATTGCTGGTACTAATTGGACCAGATCTGTCACCATCTCTAATGCATAGTCAGCTTCTTTCGTTTTGGTTGCTCTTCCAACCTTCGATTTGCGGAAATCAACACCCAGATTAAATTCTATATAACGAGTTCATATTCTTAATATGCGCTAATAGTGTAATGTAACTAACTTACTATCATATATTAATCTATATTAATGACGTAAAAATCTTAACATTATCGATACATATAACTTAATCCTTATATTGTTAACTCATAGATCGAGGCTATGTTAGTTATTGACCCTTTAAAAACTTCTGTTTGTTGAAAAGCAGGACACTAGGGTCGCATACTATTCGACATAAGCACAAGCTGAAATATCTTCTTGTATCTTTAGGGATGGCAATTGGGCGGGACGGGTACCCTTCCCCCGCACTCGTACCCGTTAGAAAATTTTATATCCGTCACTTACCCGCCATCCGTGGCGGGTACATTTTCAACATCCATATCCGCCTAGATGGGTATATTCCTAAATCCACATCCGCCTAGACGGGTATATTCCTAAATCCACCATTTGCTCCACCACCCAAGTGAGTAGGATTTTACCTCAAAATTCATTATTATTGGGCTTATGGGCTACTAAAATTATGTGTGCTAAATTATTTGAACTTTAGATAATATAAAGTTGTACAAATAAAATTATAATTGGCGGATATAAGGCGGACGGGTGAATTTGGGACAAGCGGGCGGTTGGATGCGGTGCGGGGCAGGCGGGATAACTGCAAATCCATCACCTACCCATACCCGCCTACTACCCGTCAAAATTATACTCATACCCGCCCCAATTAGAGCGAGTGCGGTGTGAAATCTGCAAAATTATACCCACCTGCCATCCATGTGTACCTTATTGTTACATAATTCTGTCACTTGATACCATTACACATGTACAACTTTTATAAATTTAAACACTCAAGTTTCCAGTTGGACGGCCAAGATAATTGTTAAAAACAGATTAAAAAATACACACTGTTTTGGTCCAAACAAAGTCATACTTCATGGAATGTAATACACAAGTATAATTTCATTGAATAAGTTGTAATAGCCAATTTCTTTTTTTATATCAAAATTGGAAGTGAGTCACAGTTAAAATATCACCGGGAATGGAGCTAGAGGGGCCGAAGGGCAGTTCATTCCCATCTGCCTAAAAATAAACACTATATTTACAAGGTAAAAAACATTTTATTTTTATGTATAAATAAAACTCACTGTCTTTATCTATCTAAGATAAAGATAAGGTGCGTGAAGGGAATCCCTTCACGTGAAATTTCATTGGATATGTTATTATATAAATAAAACTCCCTTGGTGGAAAATCTTTCATCCGCCAGTGACCGTCCCATCTCCGTCCCATCTCAAATGAAATTAACACGAAAGTGGTAAAATCACAAATATCCAAAACAAATCACAAACTAAAATAAGGACTTACCAAAACAGTTCGGAGCCCCACAGCTTTCCCAGCAGCTATGTTCCTAACATTATCATCAAGGAAGAGCTAAACTCACAGAAAAACAAAAAAAGAAAGGAAAATTAGACTCTGAATCACAACAATTAGGCAATTAGCTTGATAATCATAGCATACCGTGCGACAAGGATTGACCTGAGCAGCTTCGATGGCGATATTCATTGCCTCCAATGAAGGCTTCAATATCACCGGGATCTCTTCTGGCCGTGTTGCCTTAGAGAGGTTAAAATTCATCGTCTCAAAACAAATAATTTGTTCAAAACAATCCTGTATTCCAAGACGATCCAAAGCCTTCATCGCATGAATTCGATCTGAATTCGTGAAAATCTGCACAATTACTTTGAAAATCAATCCACAAAGTCTAAATTAACATATCACTAGCGATCAGCCGATCACAATTAGAATTCTGATGTTATTTTTACACTACTGTCGAAAATTGAAATTTCCTTAAAAAGATTATCTATGCAAAATCTTACAATTTTCCTTTGATTAATACTACGCAAGATGCTTCGTAACTGAGCATCCGGTTTAATCAAATCATACGGCAATCTTCCATGCACATAGCTGTTGAGGAGGGGAAAAACAAAAGAGAGCATTTTCAGAACAATAATCGCATTTTTTAAGTTTCTCCAACACTAAGTTGAGGAATTAGAGAATCAAACTATGCAGAATTTTTTTTCCCGAACATATCTAACCTGTGATAATCATCGGCATCAACATCATAGCCTATAGCCTGCATTAAGAACCAAAGGTATTGAGAAAAACAATTAACTAATGAACCCTCTAGAATTGATTAATTGCAAACTTTTGAAGTACTATCAATTAAGAGAAAGTATTTCTAACACTCTAGCTTAGGAGGAAAGTTTCACATCGACAAAACATACATTCCAGCGATGCCTTTTAAAGTCGTGGACCTAGCCACCTAGGCCCAAAGCTGGGCTGTTACAGTATTAAGTAAGAATTAAGGCTAAAAATAGGATAATTACTCGTAAGCCGACGAGGGAGCTGCCGTAAGTTTTGAAAAGCTCAACACGCAAAGCGGATGCTTTCGACTCCGGAAAACCGCATTTCTCCACTAGAAAATCTGTTTTCAGCCAAACACCACAGATTTAGGTAACCGATCACAGCTCATGATGTTGATTTCCGTTTACTTAATAACAAAATTGAACAAAAAAAAAAAGGAAAAAGAGAATTCAAACCGTCAATGTTTTTCTTCAAGGATTGCCCAATTCCAGTCTTGGACGAGTACAGAGTATCATCCAAATCTAAACAGGAAATATTAAAAAATATTATCAGATCACTCTACACAATTTCTCAACAAGCAAACGAAATGGAAATTAAGACTATTAACTATAATTCACACGATTCCATATGCGATCGGATAAATATTATGAATTCGTCATCAGGCCACCAACAAAATATTTCCTCGGTTCCGATTTATTACACTCTTTTCTTTTCAGTCAGCCTAAAAAAATAATACCTTTCAATATTTAATATCCTCTCCGTCTCAATTTATGTGTCATTATTGAACCGAATACAAAATTTAAGAAATACCAAAAAACTTTATTATGTTTACCAAATTATCCTTATTTTAATACCTACTTTTGTTAACATTTCATCACAATAAATATATTTTTAAAATTAAAAGGGACTCAACAAGATAAAATAAAGATGGTGCTATTAAATAGTTGTCAAATAAAAAAAATTAACATCATTTTGAACGGACTAAAAAAAAATGATGTCACATAAATTGTGATAGGATAAATAGCAATTTAACTTAAACAGTCCACCAAATATATATGATATATTTTAGAGTACGAATTTCAAAAGTCTTGCTTAATAAAAAAAATTAACATCATTTTGAACGGATTAAAAAGAAAATGATAGACACATAGATTGTGATAGGTTAAATAGCAATTTAACTTAAACAGTCCACCAAATATCTATGCTATATTTTAGAGTACGAATTTCAAAAATCTTGCTTATTTTCATAAATTTCGTATCCGATCAACCACCATCCTATAAATAAATTGGGATGGAAGAATACAAACCGGTAAGACTTACCCGTTTGGGTATAAGAATTATTTATTTTTTCATAAGGTTTTTCACTTTTTTCAAAAATTCATATTTGGCCATGAAAAATCCAAAATACAACTTCATACAACTTGAAATTTTATTTGTAATTTGAAAAACAACCAAAACCTTGTTTTTCACATTTTTCACACGTAAAACCTTGTTAATAAAGTATATTTCAACAACAAAGTATTATTTACAAAACCTATGGTCAAACACAACTCCAACTTTAAAAATTTCAAAAATAGTGGAAGTTTTTCTGGTTTCTATGGCCACACGCCTACTTAATTAATTGAAGAAAGAAACTTACCGAAAATAATAGAATCAAAAGGGGAGGAAGAATCCATAGTAGAGAAGGACGAATTAATTGAACAAATTATATATAGAGAGAGAAAGAATGCAAAGATGAAAATGTTAGCTGAAAGTAATTTTGTTCTGGTTTTGTGAAACGATGAGTACACAAAAGGGGACTTTGAAATGGGGAGGGAAGTGGGTATTTATAGGAATTAAAGATGGGAATTATGAAGAGACGTGGAAGAAGATAAGGACAGAATGGGAAAATAAATTACTTTGCTGACTCATCAGATGACAACGAAATGTAATTTGACAGCTCATGCAAGAAGGAAATTAGGACCCCGCGTTGTCCAATTACGGTAGCGATTTGTGAAGATTACGAGAAGACAAAAATCCCCTGCTTCCATGATTGACACGTTGCGACGATTATTTTTATTCTGATGAAAAAAGAATAGAAAAAAAGGGAGTCACGCTATGCGCGAGATCCGGAGAAAGACCAAACACAAGAATATTGTACGAAGCGTTATCTCGCATTTTAAAAAAAGAATAATAATTTTCTAAATTAAATAAATTGAATTGAATTTTTTTATTTTTATAAGAAATTTTTATAGCAATACAAATATTATGAAATGTTTAAGAATTTTTATTTTAGATCTTATAATAACATAAATTATAATATTTGATATGTTTAGATCACAAGTTTTAATTTTTTCTTGTCTTAAACTCTATGACTATTCAAAGTAATTCTAAAAGAAAAATTAAAATTAAAAAATGATCAATTATTGAATGTCATATGGTGTGTATATTCCCTAAACGAGGGTAAGGGGAATGAACAACCAATGCGCAGAGATTCTGTGGGGAGGAAAACATAAAATATTTTCTGATTTTGTTAACTTAGAATGTGTAAAATAAGAAAAAACAGTTTTTCTTCCTAAGACATGTATTTGAATTCTACCATAAATATATTTTACTTCAAAAAAAAATTAATGAATTTTTTTTTTTTTTTAAAAATTACTCGCATATTTGTCCTTTTTTAAAAGAGAAATTTTAGATTAAGATTTTTTCTTCTCATTAAATAATACAATAGCATCCACAATGTAATCGTTGAGTTTTATTTAAGAGGATATTATTCTCTCAATAGTTTTTATGTTTTATATTAATTTTTCATATGTAGATCAATTGATCAAACCATATTAGTATATTATGCCTCTTTTAGTATGTTTGTTGTTTTATTTATCATTGATCAAGATTTACAATTATTAACTTCCGCATGACGTCCTGTTATTTCAATCCAACAAGACATATGTCATTTTTTGACAAATATTCAAATTACTCCGTAGATATTATTACCAATCTATAGTATACTAAAAATATCACCAAAACACTATTCTTAATTTCTTATACTTGTCTTATTTGCTTATAAGATTCTTCAACTTTTATACCCAACGAAAATGATTTGGCAAGATAAATTATAGCAATTAGTTTTCCTCCATCTCAACGGCACCGTATGAGGATTATGAGAAGTTTGTTTTGTATTTCTTTCATACATTCAAAAAATGTTGGCTATTTATTCTTTTCATTCTCTTCTTAGAACTTTCTCAACGACTTGATCTCAAGTAACTTTTTGAAATTATGAAACGAAAGAAAAAGCAAAGATTTCCTTGCTCTTGCTTATGGTTAAATATACACCATATACACATATGTGTATATTGTGTATATAAGCTCTCGGGTTTCAGTCCCTTTTACCGTATATAGAGTATATATTTAGGTAATAATTAGTATCCTAGTTTAGGTAATATTGTAATGTAATTAGTATTGTACACTTACCATAATAATTGTATTACCATAAATGTATAGTTAGTATCCAAATAGAATAAGGTTTTAGGAATAGAATAGGAATAGGATTCTCCTATTATGGAAATATGTAACTTGTATAAATAGTCTTTCAATCAATGAAAATAATCAAGGAATTATTTCTTTCATGGTATCAAGAGCCTAGGTTTATTTTCTCTCCCAAATTCTCCACTTTTTCCGTCGAAATCCCTAGCAAAATCCGAGACCTTGCTCTCGGGTTTCATGCCGATGAGAACCCCCTTTTTCCAAAAATATTCTCCCTAATCCCTCAATCACATATTGTTCTATCAATATGTCTACATCCCGGAACATGTTTCATCCTGCCCTTACAGTTTCTAACATCAAGAATAACATCCCTCTTGTTCTTGAAATAGAAAACATCCAATATGCGACGTGGGCCGAACTGTTCAAAATTCACACACGATTGCATCAAGTCATCCATCACATAATCCCCGCGGCTCCCGAGGATACGGAGGTGCCAAAATGCGATGATGATCCTAAGTTGTGGACGACTATTGATGCTACCGTCCTTCAGTGGATATATTCCACCATATCTACCGACCTTTTGCAAACAATTATTGAGCCTGACGCTACGGCACAGGCGACTTGGGATAGACTGCGTGATATATTCCAAGATAATCAAAATTCTAGAGTCGTTACCCTTGAGCAGGATTTCTCCCACGTAAATATGGAAGATTTCCCTAATGTTTCGGCTTATTGCAAAAGATTAAAGGAATTGGCGGACCAACTTCGCAACGTTGGCGCGTCGGTTTCAAACAATCGTTTGGTCCTTCAAATGGTTTCTGGCCTCTCCGAGGCCTATAGTAGTGTTGGAACGCTTCTTCAGCAAAGCAATCCGCTTCCGCAATTTTATCAAGCTCGTTCTATGCTTACACTAGAAGAAGCATGCATGACAAAACGAGCGGCTACCGGTACTAGTCATGTATTCATGATGATCGAGTCCACGGTGTATCCTACCGGTTCCAACAACTCGGGCCAAAACCGCAACAACGATGGCGGCAAAAAGGGTGGAAATAAGAAAAATAATGGCAAGAACCACGGCGGCAACAACGGCGGCATCCCGGCAGAATGGTGGTGGCGGTGGGGGTCCTCGCGGTGGTCAGCAGCAGCAACAACAGTTATGGGGCCCACAGTGGGCCCATATGCAGTGGCAGTAGGACCCACAACAGCAGTTTGGGCCCAACCAGTTTTCCTCCCAGCGGCAGTTTCAGCCCAATTGGCAGTGGACGACCCAGCAGCAGTCCAGGCCCAATTTGGCCTGGTCCAGTTACAGCCACCAGTCTGGGCCGAGATCGCAAGTAGGGGTGCTTGGGCCTCGGCCCCGCAAACCCATCACGCAGCAGCACCCACGTCTACCGACATCGAAGCCGCAATGCACATGCTTGGTTTAAATCCACCGGACCTAAATTGGTATATGGACACTAGGACCACTACCCACATGACATCCGATTCAGGTCCGCTCTCGTCTTATTCCAATTTGAGCAATCCCCGCGGTATAATTATTGGTAATGGTAATTCTATTCCAATTCATGGTTATGGTCATAAAACGTTATCTCCCCCTCATCCTCCTCTTATCTTGAAAAACACCCTACACTCCCCCAAATTGATTAAAAACTTAGTCTCTGTCCGTAAATTCACAACTGACAATTCTGTTTCTATTGAATTTGATCCATTTGGTTTCCCTGTGAAGGATTTCAAGACGGGGAGTCCTCTCATGAGGTGTGATAGTAGGGGAGATCTTTATCCTATCACACCCAGTTTCGGTCCATCGAGTCAAGCCCTGTCGTTAGCTTTTGCAGCTATTTCTCCTTCCTTGTGGCCTGCTCGTATTGGTCATCCGGGGTCCTCTATTTTGTCATCTTTAGATAAAAATAATTTTATTTCATGTAAGGGTACGAGTCGTACTCTAAAATTCTCAATCTTGTTCTTTAGGAAAAATTGTTAAGTTGCCATTTGTAGACTCCAAATCTCATACTTTAATGTCATTTGATATTATTCATAGCGATTTATGGACGTCTCCTGTTCTTAGGTCTGTGGGTCATTGGTATTATGTTCTTTTTTTGGATGATTATTCTAAGTTTTTATGGACGTTTCCGATAGCAAAAAAATCTCAAGTTTTTTCCATGTTACTAAAATTTAGAGCATTCATCATAACCCAATTCGACTGAGAAATAAAAAATATTCAGTGTGATAATGGCAAAGAATATGACAATGGGGTGTTTCGGGGAATTCTGTGCTAATAATGGAATAAATTTTCGTTTCTCTTGTCCTCATACATCTTTACAAAATGGGAAAGCCGAACGCAAAATTCGTTCCATAAATAACATTATCCGAACATTATTGATTCATGCTTCCGTACCCCCGTTTTTTTGGCATCATGCTCTCCAAATGGCTACATATCTCCTTAACATAATTCCTTCCAAAGGTCTGACATATTCTTCCACTCTTCACGTTTTATATAATAAAACTCTTTCTTATTCTCATCTTCGGGTTTTTGGGTGCTTGTGCTATCCGTTGTTTCCATCCACCACAATTAACAAACTTCAGGCTCGGTCTACTCTGTGTGTGTTTTTGGGTTTTCCGTCTAATCATCGTGGTTACAAATGCTTTGATTTATCCTACAACAAAATCATCATTAATCGCCATGTAATTTTTTATGAAACCCAATTTTCATTTGCTACAGTTAATACTCTCGTGCCTAGTTCGTATAATTTTTTGGATGATAGTATATCCCCATATATTACTCACCATTTGTCGGACATGTCCCGCACCCCAACTCCGCCAGCGGGCCCACTGCCCGCTGCATCTACAGTCCCGATTCCACCCTCAGTTTCAGTTTCGGAATTGGGCCTGTTCGCCCCGCTTCCGTAATCGGCCCGATTATCGAGCCCAATTCAGCGTCTGGGCCAGTCTCGGCGTCAGCTTCCAGTTCCGAGTCCAGATTGGGGCCAGCAGGCCCACTGCCTGCTAGCCGGTCCTTCCCGAATCCAGAAAATTCCCACAGTCCGCCCATGTCTTCCCCAAGTCATAGATCAGTCACGCGTAGTCAACATGGTATTTATAAACCAAAGAGACATTTTAATTTACATTCCAATATCCCTAAATCACCATTATTCCGTAATCTTGTGTCTGCGCTCAATGACCCGAATTGGAAAATTGCTATGACCGAAGAATATAATGCTCTTATTGATAATAAGACGTGGGAGTTGGTACCCCGTCCATATAGTATTAATATTATCAGGTCTATGTGGATCTTTGCTCACAAGAAAAATTCAGATGGTTCATTTGCAAGACATAAGGCTCGGCTTGTGGGTGATGGTAAGACACAGCTAGGGATGGCAACGGATCGGATCTGGACTGGATCCTACTAGATCCAGATCCAGATCCATTTTTCATACCTGGATCCAGATCCATCGGGTCCATAAAAATCAGATCCACATCCGAATCCATAGGATCCTCCGAGTCCACGGATCGGATCTGGATCCACATGTAAAAAATTTGCCTTGCTAAGAATTTTTTTTTGAACTGACAAACGCTTTTTACTTAGCTAACAGTTTACTGTGTTTCAATTTTGAAATGTTCATATGAGATATTTTGTTCGTTGTCTCGTTTTGATTGTTAGTTATTAATTGAAAATGTTGGACAATGACAATAGTTGTGGAAAATGGTGACTAGTATTTCCACAATGCAGAACTTGCATGTGCTTGGAATCTTCACAAATGAAGTGAATATAATTTTAACTACTTGTGTATGGAGATGTTAGTCATTCACTATATAACATTGATTTTATTATCGAGGTTACCTCTTTATTTTTTTATTTTTGAGTTAATGCGGGGATAAATTAAACTTGTTTTGAGAATTAAACTTGCAAGGATGTGCTTAGCAATTTTAAGAAAATACTTATAAAATTATATTCTAAAGTTATGAATATATTTAATAAAAATGGATCCACGGGTCGGATCTAGACCGGATACGGATCTCAAATACAAGATCCAGATCCAGATCCGACCAGTCAGAAATGGATCCGGGTTCGATCCGGATCCGTCGGATCTAAATTTTGAAGATCCATATCCTATAAAATGGATCTGGATCCACCGGGTCCAGGATCCACTGCCATTTCTAGACTCAGCAGGTTGGTATAGATTGTGGTGAGACGTTCAGTCTGGTGGTCAAGTCGGCTACCATCCGCATTGTGCTTAGCTTGGGTCTTTCGAAAGCATGGCCTATTCATCAGTTAGATGTCAAGAATGTTTTCCTACATGATGATCTCAAGGAAACAGTCTATATGCATCAGCCTTTGGGATTCAGGGATCCCAAACATCATCATCATGTTTGTTTATTGAAGAAGTCCTTATATGGGCTTAAGCAGTCTCCCAAGGCCTGGTATACAAGGTTTGCTGACTATGTTTCGACTATTGGGTTCACTCACAGGAAGTCAGATAATTCCTTGTTCATCTACCGTCATGGTTCATCCTTGGCCTACATTCTGTTGTATATGGATGATATCATTTTGACTGCCTCTTCCGATACCTTACGCAAGTCTATCATGACCATGCTCAGCTCTGAGTTTGCTATGAAAGACTTAGGGCCCTTGAATTACTTTTTGGGGATTGCCGTCACTCGTCATTCCGATAGATTATTCTTGTCTCAACAGAAGTATGCAATTGAGATCATCGAGAGGGCTGGGATGGCATCCTATAAGTCCACTTCCACTCCAGTTGATACGAAGCCCAAGCTTAGTGCCGCGGACGGCGTTCCCTATGAGGACCCGGCCAGCTATCGCAGCCTTGTAGGGGTCCTTCAGTATCTTACCTTTACGAGATCGGATATTACATATGTTGTCCAGCATGTGTGTTTGTTCATGCACGATCCCAGAATTGAGCACATGAATGCACTTAAACGCATCATTCGGTATATTCAGGGTACACTTGACTATGGTTTGCATCTATATCATTCCTCGACATCAACACTTGTCCCGTATACGGATGTTGATTGGGGTGGCTGTCCCGACACCAGACGGTCTACGTTTGGCTATTGTATGTTCCTTAGCAACAACTTGGTCTCCTGATCGGCGAAACGTCAGTCAACTTTATCCCGCTCAAGTGCCGAAGCTGAATATCGAGGGGTAGCTAATGTGGTCTCGGAATCATGTTGGTTACGTAATTTGATTTTGGAGCTTCATTGTCCCAATCAGAAGGCAACGTTAGTTTATTGCGATAATATTAGTGACATCTACCTTTCTGATAATCCGGTTCAGCACCAACGCACTAAGCATATCGAGATGGACATTCATTTTGTCCGCGAAAAGGTTGCTCGGGGTCAGGTACGCGTCTGTCATGTCCCATCAAGATATCAAATTACAGACATCTTTACAAAGGGTCTTCCCTCGGTCCTTTTTGAAGATTTTAGGGACAGTCTCAGCGTTCAAAGACCGCCCGCTATAAGCTCTCGGGTTTCAGCCCCTTTTATCGTGTATATGTACCGTATATAGAGTATATATTTAGGTAATATTTAGTATCCTAGTTTAGGTAATATTGTAATGTAATTAGTATTGTACACTTACCATAATAATTGTATTACCATAAATGTATAGTTAGTATCCAAATAGAATAAGGTTTTAGGAATAGAATAGGAATAAGATTCTCCTATTATGAAAATATGTAACTTGTATAAATAGTCTTTCAATCAATGAAAATAATCAAGGGATTATTTCTTTTACTTAGATTGTGGGCAAATGAGAGGAAAAGATAACCAAATAAAGAAACTTACTTTCGTTTTCTCAAGTTGAATTTAATTTAGATGAAGGAAGTAAAATACAATTCCATTTCTTTCTCTCCAACAATTACTCCCTCTATCCCAATTTATATGATACGTTTTTCTTTCCTGACAATTTTAAAAAGAATGATACATTTTCTTATTTGATAATAATTTAACTTTAAACTTTACATTTTATGCTTAACAAGATGATCTATAAACACATAAATATCTTTGACTTGTTTTAGATCACAAGATTAAAAAATCTTCCTTTATTTTTTTAACTTAATGCCAAGTCAAATTATATCATATAAACTGGAACATAGGAAATGCTTTATATTTTCTTCCTTTGTAGTTGAGTTGTTTCCGTTGAAAATAGAATTGATGAATAGCTTAAAAAATAGCCGGATGGACTTACGGTTTATTTTTTGTATTCGGTATGTATAAATTATACATAATTATGCATATGATATATGTATGTACATATATTATATATGTGTTGGCTATTTTTAATTTAAGCAATTGAATGAGCTGTTATTTTAATTAATTCTTCTAGCTATATCTAGCTATTAATTATAGATGAGAGGAAAATCAGAAAGGAAAAAAAAATGAGAAGAAGACTTTTGTTGTAAAAATTTATCCGCACACGTTATTTACATCAAACAAGTAAACATCTGACATATGTCTTCAAAGGGATTGTATCCCCTCCAGTAGTGTTTTGTCCAGTAATCCAGAAATGGTGTATTTGATATGTGCCATGTGTAACAAAACATAATTAACGTGTTGGATTAATTTCATTATTCATGGTCAATTATCATATTTAATTTAAAAGTAAACTAAGAAAAATAATAACAAATTTACAGGAAACACGATACTGCTGGTTCATCTACCGAAACAGATTTTCCATATCTCATTCTTTTACATAAACAAAAAAAAACTCACAATAGTAATATTTAAGTTATGTAACCAAGATATTAATAGTTATATATCCCAAGTGCTATTTTGTTCCATTTAATTAATTTTCAAGAGAAAGCAAGAGCTTCCTTATTGTTCAAAGATTCTACGGGCAAAATTATAATCCTGAATATTGTTGCTGTTATTTTCTTTTTAACATTATAGAGAGAATTAAGGGGTCACGAATAATAAAATTATAGAGAATTAAGGGATCAAGAATAATAAAATTAATCCAAACCGTTAATTATATCTTGTTACACATGGCACATATCAAATACCCCATTGAGGATTAATGGACAAAACACTCCTGGAGGGGATCCAATCCCGTCTTCAAATGTATTTTTATTACTAAATCATAGTTCATTAATACACATTCTTACCTTAATTTATAACTTAACTATTAGGAGTAGTAGATTAGTATATAAACATTGAGCGTGGATAAGATTTTACGATCGGTCAAGGACATTATTAGAAATGAAGGGTTTTCCCACCGATATTAGTGAAAAATTTGTATTATAAAATTAAATATGCTTTTTTCACCTCAATCCCACCAAATCAACTCAACGGGAAAATGCATGGAGGGAAACATGTTCCTATTGAAACGCTGAGAAACTTCTTAATTTTTTTCGTGTGAAAGCACTACTATTTAAGTTTTTTCCACCGACATTCAGTGAAAAATAACCATTGAATATTTTCATTGAGAAAATAAAGTTTTTAGTAGTGAAACTTATAAAATATGATAGAGTATCGTGTCTATCACGGTTGGTTACCGAAAAGTTAGCTGCTTACCAAAATTAGAGTATTAAAGTAATGTTGTATAATTACCATAATTGTAGAATTCTTGTACAAGTAGAATTAGAATATTAGAAGTACAGTAGGAATATAATTTTTCATATTTGGAGATTGTAAATTGTATATATACATATTCATTCAATAAGAATAATCAAGGGATTAATTCTTTCATGGTATCAGAAATCTAGCTCTAACTTACCTCCTCCCACAAAAACTTCCGCTACTCTCGGCCTACCTTGATTTCTGAGAACCCTTCTCGCTTTTCGAGTCGTTTCTTCCTCCTCACTTCCCAAATTTTCTTCTACATCCCTAATTCTCCTATTGTTCTTTCGTTATGTCTACGTCAAAGAACATGTTTCATCCAGCCCTTACAGTTTTCAAGATCAGGAACCACATCCCTATTGTTCTTGAAATGGAAAATGTCCAATACGCTATGTGGGCAGAATTATTCAAAGTTCACGCACGCTCGCATCAAGTCCTCCATCACATAATCCCCTTGGTCCCTGGCATGGAGAAGGTGCCTACTCCCGAGGAAGATCCTACGTTATGGACAACCCTTGATGCTACCGTTCTCCAGTGGATTCTCTTCACTATCTCTACAGACCTCTTACAGACGATAATTGAACCTGACACTACGGCAATGGCTACCTGGAATAGGGTGCGTGATATATTCCAGGATAACAAAAAATTTCAAGATGTCACTCTTGAGCAGGAATTTTTCCATGTCAACATGAAAGATTTTTATAACGTTTCAGCCTATTGTAAACGACTCAAGGAATTGGCGGACCAACTCTGTAACGTTGGTGCGCCTGTTACCAATGATCGTCTCGTTCTCCAGATGATTTCCGGCCTATCTAAGGCCTATAATGGTGTTGGCACACTGCTTCGTCAAAGTAATCCTCTACCACCATTTTATCAGGTCGTTCCATGCTCATGTTTAATAGAGGCCGGCTTGGCTAAAAAGGCGGCTAATAGAGCAAATTCCATCGTGATGATAATAACGTCAGACGACCCTCACTCATTCTCTGAACACTCAAGTCAAAACCATAGCAACAGTGGCGGCCAAAAGGGTCAAAATTGTAAAAATAATGGCAAAAATCGTGGTGGCAATCGCGGTGGTAACGGCGGTGGACGAAACAGTGGTGGCAGTAGCAGTGGATCCAATAGATAGATGCTCTTTTGTCTCTACTCTTGTGTCATATACAGATGCCACCACGGTGGCGGTGGACGAAATAGGTTTGCATTTATATCTTTCTTCCGTCTCTACTCTTGTGTCATATATAAATGCTGATTGGGGTGACTACCCTGATACCAAATGCTCGACATTTGGTTATTGTATGTTTCTTGGGGATAACTTGGTCTCGTGGTCTGCGAAACGCCAGGCTACATTATCGCGATCCAGTGCAAAGGATGAGTATCGAGGCGTGACTAATGTGGTATCTGAATCATGTTGGCTGCGTACTCTTCTATTAGAATTACACTTTCCTATTCATAAAGCTACCATGGTCTATTGTGATAATGTTAGTGTAGTCTATCTTTCTGGCAATCCGGTCCAACATCGGCGCACTAAATATATCGAGATGGATATTCACTTTGTTCGCGAAAAGGCAGCTCGTGGACAAGTACGCGTTTTACATATGCCCTCCAGATACCAAATTGCTGACATCTTTACGAAGGGCCTTCCCTCAGTTCTATTTGAAGATTTTAGGGACAATCTCAGCGTACGATAATTGCCCACTATGACTGCGGGGGTGTGATAGAATACCGTGTATATCACGGTTGGTTACCAAAAAGTTAGTTGCTTACCAAAATTAGAGTATTAAAGTAATGTTGTATAATTACCGTACTTGTAGAATTTTTATACAAGTAGAATTAGAATATTAGAAGTATAGTAGGAATATGATTTTCCATATTTGGAGATTGTAAATTGTATATATACATATTCATTCAATAAGAATAATCAAGGGATTAATTCTTTCAAAATATTTACCTAAACCATCATTCTTTAAATAAATTCCACGTTTAAACTAATGGCTTGTGACTTGGATATTGGTAGAGATGGCAATCTTAACTCATGAAATTATAACCCGTCTAACCTTTCAAATTTGAGTGGGTTATTGACCCGCCCATTTGTTAGTTCAACTTATTTCAGCCCAACCCATTTCAACTCATCCATGAAAAATCTATCAAAATATGTTTAAAATTTTATTTTTTATTTGTTATGTTATATACCGCCATAATAAAAAAATTTATTAGGTACTAAAAAATTATAAAAAAACAAATAAGGCAATTAAAGCTTAGTAAGAATTGGACTGATTAGGTTTTGATCCATTTTTTTTAGCAATTTCAATCCAATCCATCGCAGCTCAAACAACATTTGGACGGGTCAATAATCCGCCTATTTATTAGCTCAACTCATTTTGACCCGCTTAAATTTAATTCAACCCATCATTTAACCCCCTAGATATCTTTTTAGGGAACGCGAAGTAATTATGATGCCTCTTGCCAAGTAGCTTTCCTCGATCTTTCACAACATGTCTCAATTTCCACGTGAAAGGTGTGTTAATTTTGGCATTTATGAAACCTAATTAATGGAAATGCAACCCCACTAGCCCTGCTTTAAAAAAAAGTGAAAAACTCCATATCCATAACTTAAGGGGTTTTGGTTCTTGTTGACACGTAAACTTCTTTTGATATTTAAGCTAGTGGTTGATATTATCCCCTCGGATAAGAATTTCTTGTTTTTGATGGCAAATTTATCAAATTTTATCAATCATGAACGAGTAATCTTAATGTAGGCGAATTTAATTAGGAAGATACAGAAATAATACTTCAAAATTTATTACATGTGTCCAAAGACTTTTGTTCTTCTTCGCATAAGTTATTTTGGCACAAGTCTTTTTGGTTCTTAAAAAAAAAAAACAGTTCGAGAAAGTTCAATTGAATGAAATGAATTTTTAGATTTATCGAAATTAAAATTTTGTTGGTGATTATTTGTGATAAAAAAAAAAAGGAAATTCTGAAAACTCCTATGTCCTATTTATACTCTTCTTCAAAATCTACACACTATGTAGTTAAGTTTGGTGATTTTTTAGTGGGATAAGTCACTATTTCCCCTAAACTATATTTGAAGTTGCTACGACACACTTTACCTTTGCAGGGGTCCTATTATCCCCCTAAACTTTTTTTTCGTAATTCTCTGCACCATTATTGCTGACGTGGAGCATTGTGTGAAAACAACTCCTTCAAGTGCGCGCGAACTTAAAGAAAAGGGCTCTAACCTATACGAAATAGCCCCGTGGCAGTTCCAAAGCTGATTTTCAAGAGCTCTTCATCCTCATTTTATCACCCATTTTTAAGAGCTCCAAATCTATTTTTTGGTGTCAAAATTCAATAATGGTGGATTCAAACTTGAGCTTGGTTGTTGTAAACATTGTTGAACCTCTAAATTGTTGAACCTTAAATTAGAAAAGGGCTCTAATTTGAAAATGTTTACAACAACAAATACGCACCAATCAAGCTCAAATTTAAAGTACAACTTCACAAAGACATCATCACCGTACCCCAATAATTAATTTTGTCAACAACCAAGAATTTCGACAGACCCATTTTTTTGTTCTTTAAAACAGCCGCTCTACCTACCAAGGTGGAGGTAAGGTCTGCGTACACTCTACCATTTCTCAGACCCCACGTTGTGGGATTTCATTAGGTATGTTGTTGTTATTGTAAACTTTTTCAAGGTTCAACAATGGTGGATTCAAAATTCTTTTTTCATTTTCGAATCTCATCAACAACTAAGGATTTAGAATGAATTTAGCACTTGAATCTCAACTTTAAAACTTCAACAACCTTCGAATATGCTCAACACCTCTAATAATTTTTCAAGTTCATATAAAAATAATTGTCCTTTTCATTTTTCTAAATACAAAATAATATTTCCATTACATTTCGGAATTAAAAATAAATTAAAAAGGAAGAAAATGAAATAGATTTAAAAAAAATATAAAATTACACGTGGCAGCGCGTGTATTTCACTGTCTGCCAAATGTTTGGTTCTCTATGCCACGTCAACACTTAAGAGTGACATTTATTACACTTTAAAAAAGTTTAGGAGGATAATAGATCCCCGCAAAGGTAAAGTGTGTTGTAGCAACTTCGAATATATTTCAGAAAGATAATAGTGTCTTATCCCAATTTTTAGTTGTAAAAAATTGTTGTAACTTAGTGATACTTGAGCAAAATTACTGCATATTCCTGAAAACAAAGAGTGTTCCATCCTCCTAACTCCTTCCACTTCTCTCAAGAATTGGAACTACTTAGGGTCGCAAGTTCGATTCCCCCCTAAGGATATCGTCCTCCGGGGCACATACATGTGGTAAAGCCTGGGCGCTAAAAGCCGCGCGGGCATGTTGCAGTGTGGGTTCGGTCTCCGCCAAGCTTTAGGGATGGGGCTTGTGGGGGTCAACCTTGTAGCATTGATCCGTTGGACGCAAGCGGACACCGACCATGTGTGCATATCCCGCGATTTACCTGGTGGTGGGGTCTTTGAAGGACCGGTCCCATCACCTCCCGGGAGCCTAGTATCGTACTTGTGCAGGTACTAGCGATATGGGGGTACTAAGGCCACCCCGAGACCTGGATTATCAAAAAAAAAAAAAAAAAAAAAAAAAAAAAAGAATTGGAACTACTACTTTAACCTTTAGTGAAGAAGCTAAGTTGTGGGCTTGCAGAAGTTGATGGTTGGACTAATCCAATGGGTAGCAGCAAGCTTGGAGCTGACATTTAAATCCGAAAATAACATCGGATTTCGCCTACTTGAAAATCATTAGAAAAAATAATTTAATGACTTTAGTGCAATACAATATAATTCAAGTGAATACCCATAAATTTAATCCTAATATTTTTTGCAATATCAAATTACACATTGTTGATGCACAATAATATTGTTAAAACGTTTTTTTTTGTCCTAGAACTATTTGATCTACTGAAGTCATTGATTCAATCAGCCCACTAAGCCAACTTAGACGCCTTAAAACATGTCATTTGAACACGTTCAAAGTGTCTCTGTTTTTCTTTAATGTGATGCCAATTATTTTATTTCCTTCTAGTAACCAAAAAGTTCAAATTGGTCTAATTCCGTCGTATAGGAAAAAGAAATCCGTATTCAAAACCGACGTTAGGCCTGAATATTCATTTGCCACGCATATGAATTGTCTACGGGATAATTCATAGCACATAAAAACGCTTCCAATAGACATATTTGTACATACATCAGGTGTTCAATCGTTCACACTTTTACTTAAAGTCTTTAAATACAAAATTTTAACAAGCTCAAGGATTATGTATTCTGCCAATATTTTATTTACTTATTATTTATATCATTAAAAGTCTCCCGTACTTGTAATTTCGGAATCATTTTAGGGAAAGTAAAATCTAAATGCCGGTATCTTTTTCTTGTCGAACCATAAATCATTTAAGATGTTTCATTCTGCTTTTGTCTTTCACGCTAAAATCAAACCAATTAAAAGCATCATCATCAAGTATATGAATGAGGTGGTTGAATTTGGGCCTGTATAATAAAGTTATTGATGTTGATAGATGAAAACATAATAAAAGTAACAATTACTTGTACTAATTGAGAGGACCGATTTGGCGTTTTATTTATAAGCTGACGACGGAAGCAGAGTCCACCACAGCACGCATAATTGGGTATGGCTAGGATGTCAACGGATCGGATCTGGATCGGATTCTATTAGATCCAGATTTATTTTTCATACCTGAATTCAGATTCAGATTCAGATTCATCGGGTCCATAAAAATCAGATCCAATTCCGGATCCACAGGTCGGATCTGGATTCACATGTAAATTTTTTTGTCTTGCTAAGAATGTAACCTTGCTAAGAATTTTTATTTGAACTGACAAACGATTTTTACTTAGCGAACAGTTTACTGTGTTTCAATTTTAAAATGTTCATATGAGATATTTTGTTCGTTGTCTCGTTTTGATTGTGAGCTATTAATTGAAAATGTTAGACAATGACAATAGTTGTGAAAAATACTGACTAGTATTTTCACAATGCAGAAATTGCATGTGCTTAAAATCTTCACAAATGAAGTGAATATAATTTTAACTACTTGTCTATGGAGATGTTAGTCATTCACTAATATAACATTGATTTTATTATCGAAGTTACCTATTTATTTTTTGATTTTTGAGTTAACGCGGGGATAAATTAAATTTATTTTGAGAATTAAACTTGCAAGGATGTTCTTAGCAATTTTAAGAAAATACTTATAAAATTACATTCTAAAGTTATGAATATATTTAATAAAAATGGATCCACGGGTCGAATCTAGACCGGATACGGATCTCAAATACAAGATCCAGATCTAGATCCGTCAGAAATGGATCCGGGTCCGATCCGGATCCGTCGGATCTAAATTTTAAAGATTCATATCTTATAAAACAGATCTGGATCCACCGGATCCGGACCAGGTCCAGGTTCCACTGCCATCACTAAGTATGGCACATCACATGAATCACAAACAAATGGAGCAATCAATCATAGTCTTCACAAGTCACAACCAATGAGGGAATTGTAAAGTGTATATTCCATGTAGTAGTTAGGATGTTTTGAAGCTACTCCCTCTGGTTTTTTTTTGGATGAACAAATATTTTTATTAATACTAAAACAGTAGTAGTATTTGAAAGAAATAATCCTCTTAATTATTTTTATTAATTGAAAGTTACAAAATAGGAGAATCCTATTCTAAAATCTTATTCTACCATAATTCTAACTCTACAATTATGGTAAGTGTATATCCTAATTTAGATAACAAATACACTACAATATACACAAAATATACTTTCCTAATATACAAATCTAGCCACTGCCCGTGATGGGATTTGACAGCCAATTCCCGTGATGGGCCTCAGCCTCAGCTCCTGTCGATTGGGCCACTGCCCACTGCTTTGCTTTCTTCGGGCCATCGTTTCGTATACATGTGATATATACTTCTGTATATTCAGTGTATATCACGAGTATATTACCTTATTTAACACACCCCTATAGTCATAGCGGGCGGTCTTCGAACGCTGAGACTGTCCCTAAAATCTTCAAAGAGTACCGAGGGAAGACCCTTTGTAAAGATGTCTGCAACTTGATATCTTGACGGGACATGACATACGCGTACCTGTCCTCGAGCAACCTTTTCACGGACAAAGTGAATGTCCATCTCGATATGCTTAGTGCGTTGGTGCTGAACCGGATTACCTGACAGGTAGATGGCACTACTATTATCACAATACACTAAGGTTGCCTTCTAAATGGGACAATGAAGCTCTAACAGTAAGTTACGTAACCAACATGATTCTGAGACCACATTAGCTACCCCTCGATATTCTGCCTCGGCACTTGAGCGGGATAGAGTCGCCTGACGCTTCGCAGACCAGGAGACCAAGTTGTTGCCAAGGAACATATAATAGCCAGACGTCGACCGTCTGGTGTCTGGACAACCAACCCAATTAGCGTCTGTGTATGAGACAAGTGTGGATGGCGAGGAAGGATATAAATGCAAGCCATAGTCCAGTATACCTTGAATATACCGAATGATGCGCTTGATTACATTCATGTGCTCAATTCTGGGATCATGCATGAATAAACACACCTGCTGGACGGCATACGTAATATCCGATCTCGTAAAAGTAAGCTACTGAAGGGCCACTGCAAGACTGCGATAGCGGGTCGGATCCTCGTAAGGTGCTCCAGCTGCGGCACTAAGCTTGGGCTTCGTATCAACTGGAGTGGAAGTGGACTTACAGGATGACATCCCAGCCCTCTCGATGATCTCAGCTGCATACTTTCTTTGAGATAAAAACAAACTATCTGAATGACGCTTGACGACAATCCCCAAAAAGTAACTCCAAGGCCCTAAGTCTTTCATAGCAAACTCAGAGCTGAGCATGGCCATGATAGACTGGCGTAATGCATCGGAAGAGGCAGTCAAAATGATATTATCCACATATAACAGAATGTAGGCCGAGGATGAACCACGACGGTAGATGAACAAGGAATTATCTGACCTACTGTGAGTGAACCCAATAGTCGAAACATAGTCAGCAAACCTTGTATACCAGGCCTGTGGAGACTGCTTAAGCCCATATAAGGACTTCTTCAACAAACAGACATGATGAGGACGATTAGGATCTCTGAACCCTAATGGCTGATGCATATATATTGTTTTCTTGAGATCACCATGTAGGAAAGCATTCTTGACATCCAACTGATGAATAGGCCATGCCTTAGAAAGAGTCAGGCTAATCATAGTGCGAATGGTAGCCGACTTGACCACCGGACTAAACGTCTCCCCACAATCTATCCCAACCTGCTGAGTCTTACCATCACCCACAAGCCGCGCCTTATGTCGAGCAAAGGGCCCATCAGAATTCTCCTTATGAGCAAAAATCCACATAGACCTGATAACATTAATACCAGATGGATGGGGCACCAACTCCCACGTCTTATTATCAATAAGAGCACTATATTCATCAGTCATAGCAATTTTCCAATTCGGGTCGTTTAAGGCAGACACAATATTACGGGGCAAGGGGGATTTAGAGACATTAGAATGTAAATTAAAATGTCTTTTAGGTGTAAAAATACCCCGTTGACTACGAGTGAACGGTCTATGACTCGAGGAAGAATTGAGTGAATTTTGGGAATTTGCTAGGCTCGGGACGGACTGGCCAGCAGGCAGTGGCCCTGCTGGCCCAAATCAAAAACTGGATCAGCCGCTGGACCAGTTCCAATTGGGCTGGACTGGCCCAATTGCTGGGACTGATCCAGTAACAGGAAGTTGTGACGTGACAGTGGGTCCGCTGGAGAATTTTAGGTGCGAGATACGTCCGAAAAATAATGAGTAATATACGAAGATATACCATCATCCAAAAAATTATACGAACTAGGCTCGGTAGTATGAACTTTAGTAAATGGAAATTGGATTTCATCAAAAATTACATGGCGATTAATTATGATTTTGTTAGAGGATAAATCAAAGCATTTGTAACCACGATAATTAGACAGATACCCCAAAAAACACACTCGGAGTAGACCGGACCTGAAATTTGTTAATTGTTGTGGATGGGAATAACGGATAACACAAGCACCCAAAAATCTGAATATGAGAATAAAAAGGATTCTTATTAAATAAGATTTGGAGGGGAAATGAATATGTCAGACATTTGGAAGGAATTATGTTTAGGAGATATGTTGCTATTTGTAGAGCATGATGCCAAAAATATGGGGGTACGGAAGCATGAAGTAAGAGGGTGCGGACAATGTTATTTATGGAACGAATTTTGCGTTCGGCTTTTCCATTTTGAGAAGATGTATGAGGGCACAAAAAACAAAAAATGATCCCATTATTATCACAGAACTCCTGAAACACCCTATTCTCATACTCTTTCCCATTATCACACTGAATATTTTTTATTTCTCTTTCGAATTGTGTTCTAATGAATGCTCTAAATTTTATGAAGACAGAAAACACTTGAGATTTATTGTCAATTGGAAATGTCCACAAAAATTTAGAATAATCATCCAAAAAAGAACATAATATCGATGACCTAACGAACTTAGAACAAGAGACGTCCATAGGTCGCTATGAATAATATCATATGACATTGAAGTATGAGAATTTGAGTCCACAAATGGCAACTTAACAAGTTTTCCTAACGAACAAGATTGACAAATTTGAGTACGACTCATACCCTTACAAGAAATAAAGCTATTTTAATCTAAAACTGATAAAATAGAAGATCCCGGATGACCAAGGCGAGCATGCCACACGGAAGGAGAAATGGCTGCAAAAGCTGAAGGCAAGGCTTGACTCGATGGACTGAAACCGGGTGTGATAGGATGCAGATCTCCTCTACTATCACACCTCATGAGAGGACTCCCCGTCTTGAAATCCTTTACAGAAAAACCAAAAGGATCAAATTCAACAGAAACGGAATTGTCAATGGTGAACTTGCGGACATACACTAAGTTTTTAATCAAATTGGGGGCATGTAAAGTATTTTTTAAGGGTTGATTGGGGGGAGACAACGTTTTATGACCATAACCCTTAATTGGAATATAGTTACCATTTTTGACAATTATACCACGAGGGTTGCTCAAATTGGAATAAGACGAGAGAGTACCTTGGTCGGAGGTCATGTGTGTCGTTGCGCCGGTGTCCATGTACCAATTAGGATCCGGTTGCGTCAACCCAAGTGTGTGCATTGCGGCCTCAATATCGGTGGGAGTAGGGCCTGCTGCGTGGTGGGCTTGCGGAGGCCGGGGCCCAAGAATCCCAGAACTGGGCTGTGAACCGTAGCTGCTGGAACTTCCGTCGTCGGGGGTGGGCCGCCGCCACCGCCGATTGTTGGTCCGAAAGGCCGGCCGCCCCACCGGCCGCCGGAGCATAAGGGGATGCGGCCCACGGCCCACCGCCCCCCCCCCCCCACCGCCGGGACCGTAGGGTGGTGGGCCACTGTTACTGGACGGGGCCCACTGCCTGCTTGCTGACCACCGGAACCGCCGCGTTTGCCCCCATGGTTTTTGTTATTATTCTTACAATTATTTTTGCTGCCACCATGATTATGGTTTTGGCCCGAATTATTAACAAAACTCGAAGAACTTGGGGAGGATGCCATCATGACGGCGGGGCTTGCTCCGATAGCCGCCTTTTTAGCCAAATCGGCTTCTTTCAAAATAAGCATGGAGTGGGCTTGATAAAAGGCGGGAAGTGGGTTTCTTTGACGAAGGAGAGTTCCAACACCATTATAGGCCTCCGAAAGACCGGCAACCAATTGTAGAACCAGACGATTATTTGTTACAGGTGCGCCAACATTACGGAGTTGATCCGTCAACTCCTTGAGTTTCTTGCAATATGCAGAGACGTTTGGAAATTCTTCCATACGAACTAGAAAGAATTCCTGCTCGAGTGTGACGACACGTGAATGTTGGTTATCTTGGAATATGTCACGCAATCTATTCCAGGTAGCCATAGCCGTGGTATCCGGCTCAATAATCGTCTGTAGAAGGTCAACCGAAATAGTGGCATATATCCACTGGAGAACGGTAGCATCAAGAGTAATCCATAACTGAGGATACTCCGCGGGAAGAGGTGTAGCGGGAGGAATGATGTGATGAATAACTTGATGGGAGATAACGTGAATTTTAAACAATTCTGCCCATGTCGCATATTGGACGTTTTCCATCTCAAGCACAATAGGGATACTGTTCTTGACGTTAGAAACCATGAGGGCAGGATGATAATTGTTCTTAGACATATTGAAAGAACAAAGAAGGGGGGGGGGGGGGGATTTGGGAATAGTAAGAGAGATTTTGAGAGCGGAAGACAAATTTTGGAAGAGAAAACCCGATAGGGGGTCGGCCGAAGTATACAAAATTTTGGGAGAGAAAATTTTGTTAGACCTAGTCTCTTGATACCATGAAAGAAATAATCCCCTTGATTATTTTCATTAATTGAAAAGGAATATATACAAGTTACAAAATATGAGAATCCTATTCCTAAAATCTTATTCTACCATAATTCTAACTCTACAATTATGGTAAGTGTATATCCTAATTTAGGTAACAAATACACTACAATATACACAAAATATACTTTCCTAATATACAAATCTAGCCACTACCCGTGATGGGCTTTGACAGCCAATTCCCGTGATAGGCCTCAGCTCCTGTCGATTGGGCCACTGTCCACTGCTTCTGTATACCGTGATATATACTTCTGTATATTCAATGTATATCACGGGTATATTACCTTGTTTAACAGTATTAGGACATTCAGGAGCTCCCTCCATACTTGGGAGAACACTAACATTGCCAAGACTAGCTAAACTATTCCATAGCGACTGAGATACTAGTTTAGTAGATACTACAATGTCCTTTTCAGCTTGTAATATAGATAGCATATCGGGGGGGGGGGGGGGTGATGTCAGCACTAGTGGATGGATTTTCCAAAATTTGTTTTGAACCCCTTGTTGCCAAAAAGTCTGCAGCTCTATTGCCTTGTCGGAGGCTATGTCGTATTACTGGAGTATGTAACTGTTAAGAGTCTCACATCGAATATGGAATGGGAACATGGACTCCTTATATGGACTTGGACAATCATCACCCTACAAGCTAACTTTTGGGGTTGAGTTAGGCCCAAGATCCATTCTTTACATGGTATCAGAGTCAGACTCATTCCAATTCTTTGTTCACTGATGTTGGGCCCCCAAATTGTATTATCCACGCTCCAGTTAACAAGGTCTGGACGTGTGGGGGAATGTTAAGAGTCTCACATCGGATATGAAATGGGAACATGGACTCCTTATATGGACTTTGACAATCACCTTACAAGCTAACTTTTGGGGTTGAGTTAGGTCCAAGATCCATTCTTTACAGTAACCTCCTTAACAGACACCTACACGATTTAATGAGAGAGTTAAAGATACGATGAGATTGATTTAAAAGATGAATTACCTCTGTGGAATCAATAGGGAAGAGCCTGTGGGATGAAGCAAGAAGCAACCCTTGATGCAAAGCTTAAAGCTGTGCATGGGTGTGGTTCAGGGCATCTATTTTACACATGAAATCCATAATCCAATTGTCATCATGATTCCTAATAATGCCACTATCTTCATTCAGTATTAAGCTTAAAGACATGCTGAGGGGGCTTAATACTAATGGATTTGGTAGAAGGAGAGTTGTAACTTTATGAACACAAAATTTAAATATGTCATTACTATTAAGACTCCAATAAGAGGTGTCAGGAGAGTTTTGGTCAGGTTTTAATAGTATCATATTAACAGCAAGCATAACATCATCAGGAACTGATAGACTAAGTAGAGACATCATTATCCCAAAAGTTGGAAAGAGTTAGACTATCCTCTTGTAGTGTTAGAGGACCATGAATAGTACTTGTAAGAGGAGGGCTTGAAGGAATCCACTTTTCTCTCCATAAATTAACTTTTTTCCCAGCACCAGAAGACCAGGCAATGCCCTGGGAGCAAATTATTCCTCCCATAAGAATATTCTTCCAAATAAAGGATTTGTGGGGAGAGGTATGCTTATTAGCATATTCTTTTACAAAGGTGCTAGCCCAAAGGGAGTTAGGATTGGAGAAAAGTCTCCAACCAATACTAGTAGGAGAGGTAATATTTTTATCATTTGCTTTCTTAATCCCTAAACCGCCTTTACTTTTATCTTTTGTACACCCCTTAAGAAATACACTATTAATTAAAGGAAATTTTTGACCAATTTAACCTTTTTAAATTTTTTATTACTACTGTTGGCTTTTATTTTTACCACATTAATCTCTTTTCATATTTATTAAGTAAAAATAAAATTGAACAAAAAATCTCTCTTGTTTTCCTAAAACGACAAATATTATGAAACAACTACTTTTAATAATCGTGACAAGTAAAATGAACAGAGGAAGTATGAATTTTTTCATTAAACTACACCAATTCTGAACTTAAATGACTTAAAAAGTTAAATACATCTATCTTTTTAGTGATAATGAAATACACACCTAAGGTGCGAAAGTTTTTCACCAATATCACAAACAGACATATAAGCCTCGGTGGTGATCTCAATAGATCTAATTTAATTAGTGAGATTATGTACTCCATTATTGTATGTGAGAAATGACACTTACATCACTAATTTATTTGGAGATGTTTTCCCATCTTTGCTTTGCGTGGCCACAAGCGTAGCTACCCAAACTGGAAGCTTTATCAATCACCATTTAAAGATTTGTTTGGATTTTTGCATGTTAGCATAGTCTCCTCTATTATTTGTGGCCCGACACCCAATTTGGCTTTGGAGAAGCTTAATGGAATAGGCCTAACACTTATTTGTTCAATTCAAGTAATAACAGAAAAAATAAGAAACAAGGCATAATGTAAGTAGACGCATAAATCAATATGCTAATTTTCTGGCAAACGAAGGACGTGATCTTGAGAAAGATTTGCTAATCTGAAAGAATGCACTCATTCTAAATTTAAGGCTGAACCCATCATCAACTAAGACTTGTTTTATTTAGACATCTAAAATAAGGCTCGACTGTATCATCTGGACATTGACTCGACAACTTGTGTGATTTTCACACAAAAATAGGCGTGTGAAAAGCTTACAAAAAAAGATTTTTCCTTTTTTTCCTTTTTATTTCTTCTTCTTCTTCATTTTTTTCTTTCCGCCATGAAAGCTCTACTGAGTATCGCGGATTCCTTTCAATTTTTTCTTATTTTTGATAAATTCTTGGAAAATGATGAAAATGGTAGTGACTTTGGGTGTTCTTTTGAATTTTTTGATCCGGAATTCTAATGGGTTTTGTTAATTTTATGTTCTGTACTGGTTAATTATTGGCGGATTTTGCTATCCATCGATACTGACATCTCTCTTCTTCGTGACTGAAACGAAACTCCATTAACGTCAGCGAAACTATGTCTCACTATCTTGCTCGACGTTTCTAACGATGGTTATATTATTTTCAGCCACTATATCTTTACAGCTATAGGCGTTGTTGGGCTGGTTTGAAGTTTGTTTCTACTTCTCCGGCAAAACTTTGTGCTAACTCCATTATGACACTATCTTTTACATTATTATGAGAAATGCTTGATATTCAGCTGGGTACTTTTCTTTTGTTATGTTCAAAAGGGGACGACGACCAGAAGTAGCAGAGGCTCCTAGGAAGAAACGGGCAAGGAGGAGTGGCGTAAATAGATATTTTTATTTATTTTTTTGCTGAAAATTAGTTTTTTATCTTATAATTTTTTAAAATTATTAATTTAATGCCACATGTCCTCTTTTAATTAGTCATCATGACATGGGCGAGTGCATTACACATACTTTTGTATTTTTAGTTGATTGGCAAAAGAATGTCTAATTGGAACAAATTTGATGTAATCTAAGTGCTCAATAGGTATAATGTTTAGTTGAGACGTCTACGTGAAAGATATTGTCAACCACAAATGTCTCAATGGATTCAACCTAACTTAATGACTCTTAAAGTTGAATATCACTACCTTTTTAGTGAAAGTCGGACCTACACCTATTATCTAAAAGATTTCCATCAATATCACTAAAGGACATATAAGCCTTGATGGTAATTCCACTAGACCTAATCTAATTATTAGTGAGTTTATGCATTATTGTATCTGAGAAATGACACATACATCACTAATTTATTTGGAGATGTTTTGCTATCTTTGATTTGCATGGCCACAAGCATAGCTACCCAGAATGGTAGCTTTATCAATCACCACTTAAGGATTTGTTTGGACTTTTGCATGTCAGCATAGGCATAGCCTCCTCTAACATTTCTGGCCCAACCCCTATTTGGTTTTCAAGAAGCTTAATGGAACAGGGCCTAACACTTATTTGTACACCAAGTAATAACCGGAAAAAGAAGAAACAAGTAGGGGGGAGGGGGAAGACAACTTTAAAATTAACAGAATTCAATAGCTTTGACTCCACTAGTATATTTGTATTAGAGAATTCATTCAATAGGTAGAAATAATCTATCTAGACTTTAATAAGCAAAAAGAATTGCAATATCAAACCCATAAATTAAAAATCATAATTCCGCCTATGAAAACAAGTCCATAAGTTAAGTATATACATAATCTTTATAATGCGATAAAACCTTTGGGGCATTCAAAAGATTGTAGTACTAATTAGTATACTCAAAATGAAAAGATAGTATTCCATATTAAACCATATTGAAATTCATAAACAACAAGAAATATCCATAAGCCATAACTCCTCTTTCATTTAGAGTAACTACATAGCACCCCCACCACTTCCAACAAAAAACAAAAGAACATATAAGTAGGGATGGCAACGGATCGGATCTGGACCGGATACTACTGGATCCAGATCCAGATCTGTTTTTCATATCTGGATCCAGATCCATCAGGTCCATAAAAATCAGATCCAACTCCGGATCCATCGGATCCACGGATCGGATCTGGATCCACATGTAAAAAAAATTGTCTTGCTAAGAATGTAACCTTGCTAAGATTTTTTTTTTGAACTGACAAACGATTTTTACTTAGCTAACAGTTTACTGTGTTTCAATTTTGAAATGTTCATATGAGATATTTTGTTCGTTGTCTCGTTTTGATTATGAGCTATTAATTGAAAATGTTGGACAATGACAATAGTTGTGGAAAATGCTGATTAATATTTTCACAATGCAGAACTTGCATGTGCTTGTAATCTTCACAAATAAAGTGAATATAATATAATTTTAACTACTTGTCTATGGAGATGTTAGTCATTCACTAATATAACATTGATTTTATTATCGAAGTTACCTCTTTATTTTTTGGTTTTTGAGTTAACGCGGGGATAAATTAAACTTGTGTTGAGAATTAAACTTGCATGGATATGCTTAGCAATTTTAAGAAAATACTTATAAAATTACATTCTAGGTTATGAATATATTTAATAAAAAATGGATCCACGAGTCGGATCTGGACCGGATACGGATCTCAAATACAAGATCCAGATCTGATCTGTCAGAAACGGATCCGGGTCCGATCCGGATCCGTCAGATCGAAATTTTGAAGATCCATATCCTATAAAATGGATCTAGATGCACCGGGTCCAGAATCCACTGCCATCTCTACATATAAGAAACATAATATCCTAGATAACTTTGAGTTAAAACCATAAGGAGAAAGCAAAAAAAAAAAGGTAAAATAAAGTAGAAAGTAAATTCTCCCCATTTTTGTTAAAGTAGAACGCAAAAGAAAAGGATCAGCTAAATCTCCTATAATAATATCGTAATGCTCCTCCCTCCTCTCTAGCTCAGCCCTGCAAAATCACCCCATTTTTGTTAATTAAGATTATGGGTGGCCAGTGGGCCGGGCTCGGGTCTGGCGGGCCGGGTCCGGCGGGGTCGGGGTCGGGGCGGGACGATCCGGGGGTCGGGATCGGGACTAGCGGGCCTAGCGGGGTCGGGTCCGGGCGGGACTGCTCCGGCCCCGTCCGATCCCGATCCCGTCGGTATCGGGGGCGGGGCGGGCTCGGGTCGGGCTCGGGGCGGGGCGGGGCGGGGTCGGGTTTTCCTTTTTTTTTTTTTTTTAAATAACATATGTATAAAAAAACTCAATAAATAAAACAAGATAGTGTAATAAAAACATCCCAAGGTCGTTTTTGTGCCTCTTATATTATTTAATAGACATATGATTTTTTTGTAATACAAATACAATTGTCTAAAATCTAAATTGCAACTTTATGGTGTTGTCCAAAAGTTGCAAATTACATAATAAAATTGCAATTAAAAAAATTACATTTTCAAAAAAATCGTTCTAATTGCTTGATGATTTCATGTGGTTCTTCGGTTGGAATAGGTATTTGTTGGTCAAATTGATCCACGTCGCTTCCACTACCTTCGGTTAAGATTTCGTTATAGTTTTCATCATCTTCTTCGTTGATCTCCGGTTGACCGCACCTTCTCCGCTCCGCTCGTATCCAATCTCCGAATAATACCGCAATTTCCAAGTCGTCTCCGCCAATGAGTGTCTCGTGGTCTCCTATTTGATATCCGCTGCGAGAAAAAGCGCTTTCCGACGCAGTTGATGACGCTTGAATGTTCTAAACATCTCGAGCCATCAATGAAAGTGTCGGAAAGGTCTTCTCATTCCCCTCCAAAGTATTTGAAGCAAGTCTTCTTGTCCATCTTCATTGATAACTTCTTGATACGGTACGAACCCCGCAAAACAAAAATATCCAACTCGCTAATTTGGTTAGTAGAGGTACGGCCGCACATTCTATTTCGAGGCTTTCAATACTAGCCGCAAACAAGCATGTCTTTTGTGAGGTTGTGTTGAAGATGAAGAAGATGGTATGGTAGCCGGTACGTTACTAGCATTTTCTTGTTGATAAAATCTATATATATTTTTGCGGTGGTGTTCTACGCTATTCAACACTTCTTCTTTAGTTTGTTCAATAGGTGGTGGGTGATTTAGATTTTTGGGACTTGGAGGTGGTAGTACTTCTATACAATCGTAAATAGTTTCAATTAGTGATTTAGTACCGTCTATTTTAATAGTAGGATTTAATACAGAACCAATAATATAAATAGAAGGAATAGGAATAAAATATTTTTTTATTTTGAGAAACATTTTTTTAATAGTTGCCTTATAATTTGGTTTTTCCATATATTCACTAAGTAATAAAAATATTATAGTTATATAAAATAACATAGTTGAAATAGTAGGATAATATATACCGGAAAATTCTTTTGTTGCTTGAAAAAATTTCTCTAAAAATACAATAAGTTCGGAAATTTTTTCCCAATCACTATCTAAAATCATATCAATTTGGTTTTTTATTATGAGAGTTAAAAAATAAAGTTATAGGTAATTTATAGTCATAAGCAACAAGGAGTTGCTCGTATAAAGAATTCCACCTAGTGGATACTTCTTGTGGAATTCTTCTAAAAGGTAGTCCACAATCATGACAAATTTTTTTATATTCTTTTCTACGTTGTACTTTATTACTTTTAAAAATAAAGTTTATAGCAAATTGTACTTTACTAAGAATGTCTTCAAAAAGTGATAGACCATCCTTTACAATTAAGTTATATATATGGCACGCGCATTTTATATGAAAATGGTCCGGAAAAGATGGAGCTAAACTATTTTTTAACATTGTAATTGCGTAATTGTTATTAGAAGCGTTATCTAATGTAATAGTCATAATTTTATCGGTAATTCCGTAATAATCGCACACTTGATAAATATTTTTCGCAATAAAAGTACCCGGTGTGCCTATCATCTATATATCTATACGCTAAAATACGTTTTTGCATAGACCATTTATAATCTATCCAATGACAAGTTACGGTTAAATAATCATGGCCGTTAGTACTACGACCTATATCGACGTGATAGATACTTTGCCATTAAAATGATATAATGAAAAACGTAAATATTGTTGATATTCATGCGCAAATTTAAATACATCTCTTAACAGTTGACCTAGGAAAACCGTTAAAAGCAGGATTATATATATCTCTAATGTAATGAATAAAACGGGAGATGAAGGAAATGAAAAAGGCAAACCCTCCACAACTAATTTTGATATTGCTTCCCTATCTCTATGTTTGTTGTATTTAGAGCCTACAATTCCCCCCGTCATAGGGTTAATTTGACCCGTACTTGGTCCGGGACAAGTATCGTATGTGAACCTTGTCCCGATGGAGCGGCCGTTTGCGCACCCGGTTTTGAAGCCTGGTATTGGGCATACCTAGCTGGATGAGCACTTACTACGTGTCTAATTAAACCCCCGTCCCACCGTGACCTTTTCCAGTTTTAAATTTTAAAACATTTTTACAAATTTTACATATGGCTACTTGATTCTCTACGTCCCTATCAAAAAATGTCCATGCATCGATTTTAATGGCCGTTTTGTGGACCTCGTCTCATACTAGGGGGAATAGGAGGTATTTCGGTTGAAGGTGCACTAGTGGGCGTGTTGTCATCAATATTAGTGGGTGTATCGTCTAGATCATCGTCTAAATTAAAGTCTTCTTGAGTTCCGGAAAATAACTCCTCGTCTAAATCTAATGGTATTGTAGGAAAATGTTGAGTATCAACAAAATCATCTGTGTAGGAATAAGATGACTAGAAGAAGTACCCTTGCCCCTGGTTGCCTCTACTAGAAGAAGCACCCTTACCCTTACCCATAAACATACCTTTTAATCCTTCCATTTTAATTATGATAATAAATAATTAAAGACAATAAAATTAAGTGCGCTAAATAAAATAAACAGACAATAATAATTTAATGAAGGAACGAATGTACCAAACGCCGACGTAACGTCGACGTGTAATCGAGAGGTTGAAAATTGAAACTTTGCTCGATGGAAGATCCTCAAGCTAGTTGCCAACTTCACTCCCAATTCCCAAATGAATTAATAAAATTGAATATTTAGCAAACAATGTAGAGAGATATATTGAGAAATTAGAGAGATTGTAGGAAGATTTGTGAGAAAGATGAAGAGAAAATGAGTTATTTATAGTTGAAAAATTGGGTTAAAGTGTAAATATAATAACTTATGGGTTAAAAATAAATATTAAGGGGTAGGGGGGGGGGGGGGGGGTTGGGGGGGGGGGGGGGGCCTAAAATGGCCGTTGGCCAACGGCCATAATCTAAAATGGTCGTTGGTGCAACGACTATTTTTGCAAAGGGGGAACAAAGGGCGGGGTCGGGCTCGGGGTCGGGACGGGCTCGGGGCGGGCTCGGGGCGGGCTCGGGGCGGGCTCGGGTCCGGCGGGCCCGGGGCGGGCTCGGGTCCGGCGGGACGAGACATCGTCCCGTCCCGAGTTCGAGTCCCGCCCCGTTAATTTTTTTTTTTTTTTTTTTTTTAGAGCGGGGCCGGGTCGGGACCGGGGCGGGGTCGGGACGGGGTCGGGACGGGGTCGGGTCGTCCCGGCCCACTGGCCAGCCTTAATTAAGATTCATTAGTTTTCCCAAAAAACTAATAATGTAGGGCCAATTTAACATGTTAATAAAGTTAGGGGACTGAACCTGGCATCATTGATAATAAGGTCGAGTCTAGGATCAGAGAAAGCATCTTTGTTAACCTCCAAGTATGACTTGCAAAAATCCACCACCTCCTGCAATAGGGGGCGGGGGCGGGGGCGGGGACGAAGGGGGCAAAAGGCAAAGGGCAAAGGGCCAATAGGCCAATAGGGCAATAGGGAAATAGGGCATCGGGCATCTGGCAAAGGCAAAAGCATAGGGCAATAGGGCAATAGGGTATCGGGCATCAGGCAAAGGCAAAGGCAAAAGCAAAAGCAAAAGTCAGACCTGGTAAATTTTTTTTTAAAGCAGTATGAAAATGCTGGTATCAAAAGCGAATAAGTTATGCTAGCTCATTCTGAAAAAGTAAGTAGTAACTAGCGCAGAAAGGATACATAGCAACATAAATCAAACTACAGGGGACTATAAAGCAATACTACACATATTAGTATGATAGGTTAAGCGAGCCTACAATAATAACACTACAACTATCAGTTTGTAAGCGTAAGTAGGACTATGCTCGATTACCTACTACCCTTCTATCCTAGTCTGTGTCCTCCACAAACCCTATCTAAGGTCATGTCCTCCGTAAGTTGCACCTGCGCCATATCCCGTCTAATCACCTCTCCCAAATACTTCTTCGGCCTATCTCTACTCCTCTTGAACCCGTCCATAGCCAACCTCTCACACCTCCGCACTGGGGCATTTGTGTCTCTCATCTGCACATGCCCAAACCATCTCAACCTCGCTTCCCGCATCTTATCCTCCACCGAGGCCACTCCCGCTCTGTCCCAGATCTCATCATTTCTAATCATATCCCTCATTGTATGCCCACAAATCCATCTCAGCATCCTCATCTCTGCAACTTTCATCTTTTGGATGTGTGAAGTCTTGACTGGCCAACACTCCACCCCATACAACATAGTCGGTCATACCACCGCCTATAGAACTTGGCTTTAAGTTTTGATAGCACCTTTTTGTCGCATAAGGCTCCAGATATGAGCCTCCATTTCATCCACCCTGCCCCAATACGATGTGTGATATCATCATCAATCTCTCCATCCCCTTGGATAATAGACCCGAGGTACTTGAAGCTTCCTTTTTTTGGAATGACCTGAGCACCAAGCCTCACCTCCACGCTTGTCTCAAGGTCGCTCCCATTACTGAACTTGCACTCCAAGTATTCTGTCTTGGTTCTACTCAGCCTGAACCCTTTAGACTCCAGGTTCTGTTTCCAAACCTTCAGCTTAGCGTTCACTCCGCTGCGAGTCTCATCAATCAGGATTATGTCATCTGTGAATAATATACACCATGTCACCTCCCCTTGGATTTGTCGCGTCAGTCCATCCATCACCAAGGCAAATAAGAATGGGCTAAGATCTGATCCCTGGTGCAGCCCCATCATCACTGGGTAGTGCTCCGAGTCTCATCCTACTGTCTGTACCCTGGTCTTGGATCCATCATACATATCCTTGATCGGCCTAGTGTACGCCACAGGTACACCTTTAACCTCCAAACATCTCCATAGAACCTCCCTAGAGACTTTGTCGTATGCCTTCTCGAGGTCGATGAAAATCATATGTAAGTCTCTCTTCCTCTCCCTATACTGCTCCACCAACATCCTAATAAGATGAATGTATTCTGTGGTGAAACGCCCCGGCATGAATCCAAATTGGTTCTCGAAAATAGACACGCCTCTTCTCATCTTCATCTCCACGACCCTTTCCAAAACTTTCATAGTGTGGCTTAGCAGCTTGATACCCCTATAGTTGTTGCAACTCTAGATATCACCTTTGTTTTTGTACAAAGGGATCATTTTACTCCACGTCCATTTTTCGGGCATTCTCGTCGTCTTAAAAATTACGTTAAACAACTCAGTTAGCCACTTCAAACCTGCCTTGCCTGCACTCTTCCAAAATTCAACTGGGATCTCATCAGGCCCGGTCGATCATCCCCTTCGCATCCTGTGAACATCACTCTTAACCTCCTCAACCTTAATGCTTCTACTATACCAAAAATCCCGGTACCTACCAAATTGCTCCAGATCTCCTAGCACAATGTCTCTATCTCCTTTTTCGTTCAAGAGTTTATGGAAGTAAGACTGCCACCTCCGCCTATTATACACGTCCTCCACCAATATTTTACCGTCCTCGTCCTTGATGCACCTCACGTGATCCAAGTCACGTGCCCTCCTCTCCCTCGCATTGGCTAGTCTGTACAACTTCCTTTCCCCGCCTTTTCCCTCTAATTCCACGTACAGACTTTCAAAAGCTGTTGTAACTGCAATAGGAGTAATATTTAAGTTTAAAGTATTTAACTAATTCTCCATAGAGGAGCTAGTTAAATAAGTAAGCGCGAGATAAGGAAAATATAAGGTAACGACTTGATCACACCAAATGGTCATTACACTTTCATCGTTACATAACGACGGATTTATAATACGATATAATAAATATTAAGAAATAATTAAAACAAATATTGTATTTAAAGTAACTATACGATATGATACAATATGTAACAACCATCTAAATAAGTTGTAAGTGCAACTGATTGAATGGAATATCATTGTATCTTCTACTGATGGTTATTTAAGACATACCTTATAGTTAAGACAATGATCTGCAGAAGACTGAATAAATCTTGCTAGTGTAGGATTTGGAGATGAAGAGTACATACATATGTTATAGCTTATTTCAAAAGTACAAAGAAATTAAGAGAAAGACTGGAACTATCAAGTTCTTCTTACATATTATTATCAGGCCTAGGGGAAACCTGGATATTGCATTTGGTTAAAATTATCGAGTTCTATCACATGAATATCGTTATTTCAGCAAGGGGTTTCTTTTAAAGAAGTTTGCTGGCCGGAGCTCGAAACTATCATAAACGCTTGGCATTATAGGAACATCTTCCTGGCAAGGAACATGATGAAATCCAAGAGTGTACCAAAGCACAATATCCTTGTTTTCAATCATCCTATTCCTGCAGACAACACAGAATCACTTCAATTGGACAGTGTATAATAAGAGAAAAAATCACTGATCAAAGCAAAAACCAATAATTAATTGATCTTGATTGCATTTCGAAATATGCATGTTGACACTTGAAGTGTGTAGCAGAAATGTAGACTATATTTTACCTGCGGCTCCAGATTGCTAAGTAATCGTCGCCATGGCTCCTATCAGCATAGAATCCTGCAGCCATCTTTCTGACTTATTGTAAGGAGTCACCCACAATTGGTACTTGGTATAGGCTGCGCGAATTTGAGGATAGTCATCGTCTGACAGCAAGGATGTGGAAGCACGACTTGGAATAAGTCGATAAGCTACATCATTTCCGATCTTTGTTTTCTTGTTAGGGTTAATGAACAAGAAATCAGAAGGCTCTAATCCCAGTTGAGTCTTAGCCTCAGCTTCTGTTTTTATATTTTTTTTGACAACTGTCCAGTAACTCTTCCTTGGTGAAATTTTCGGATCCTTCACCCTTGTAGTTTTCAGTTTGGTTTTCAAGAATGAATTGTCTCTACCATCAACATCAATATCTAGGTAGCAAGTAATGAAGTGATCATGGTTGACTGCAACTGTGTTTTCTGCCACTAGTGTACCATAAACATCCTCTTTTATATCATCATTATCTTTATACTTGGCAGTTTTCATATTCACAATTCCATGTAGACTTGCCTGCATCAACAAAAAGGAAAAAATCTAGTAAGTGGGAGGAGGTACTTAACATGTAGGAACAAAGATTGTAAGTTAAAAGGATTGATTAAGTATAATCTCTTAGATCTTACACCAACTTTGATGGATCCACTTTGTTTGAACTCCCAATCAATCCTATAGTCATAATTGTCGACTGTTGCCACCATTCTATCCACCAAAGTAACTTCTTGCTCTCCTTTAGTACTCTGCAAAACCACACAGTTAATTCTATTATGACTACAACAACAACAACATACCCGTATAGTCCCACAAGTGGGGTCTGGGGAGGGTGTGGTCTAAAATAATTCTATCATCTTTGTATGAGATAATAAATAGGAATCTGTAACTTAGCAGCTTACTAAAGTGCCAGGTACTCCGATTTCTATATGCCTCCATGCAGCATCACCAGCATATCGCTCAAAGATGCAAATGGCTCGAGGGACTTGCACTACATGTCCTTCTGCATCAGCTAGGTATCCATCCATATACAATGCATTGCTTGGACAATCTAGCAATGGGACAATGCTGCTAGTGGTGTTGGGTACTCTATTGTAGTAAAGCAGTACGGAAAGTAAATAAATATTACAAGTGTTCGAAAGGATAAACAAATAAGCAATGTTGAGAACTTCCACAAGCTTGTTGAGTCTTGAATCTTGATAACCTGAAATCAAGAAACAACTAAATCGGATGGTTACAACTGTGTGCCTTGAGTAGAGTGATTGCACTCGTCCTTAAGACAAGATTGCCCCGTATATATGCTTTTACGTTAATGGGCAATAGTCTCCCAAGATAAAACAACACTTTAATCTCAACACTACAAAGAAAATAGGTTGAGTCTGACGAAGAAAACAAATATGAATCGACTTGCTGAAGATACGAAAAAAGAAGGAAGAGTTTCTGTTTTCGTCCAACGTTATTGGACTGACTTTCTCTTCTGTTTTGTCTCTGTGTATATAGTGTGTCTCTGTTGTGTATATCACGTGTATATGAGTGTTTTCCCTCACTGTTTTGCATCACTGTTTTGGGTATTTTCGTGTTATTTTTCTATCACCTTATTGAGCCAAAGAGGCATCAATATATAGCATAGAGGAGGGACTCATCAACTGCCACAAACATGGCTGTTAATAGCCATTAGTGAGGGCTGTTAATGGCCATTAGGGAGGCAGATTAATGGCAGGTTTAAGGGTTGTTCATGGCCATTGAAGGAGGGATGATTATGGAGGAGTTAATCAGCCAAGTAATGGCTGATTAATGCCCCAAAAATTAATTCCAACGGTAGGCAGAAAGTTTCTGCCTTCCGTCGTTCCAAATTCAACTTTTCAGAAACTCTAGGGACCAAACTGTAAATATTAAGCAATTTAGGGTCCAAAAAGATAATATCAGAAAGTCCCCACAGCACACGACCCGAGCACGAGCCCGGACCGGACGGGCGGGCGGTGGCGGCGCGCATGTGGGCTTATCCTTGAACCCAAGCACATCTAGGTCCTCTCTCCTTTAAACACATGGGATACACCTTGGGGTCCCAAACCCTTTACCACTTTAGAGACTTATAAAGAGAGCGATTCTTCATTTTCCCATTGATGTGGTAGATTTGTCCCACCATATTTCTATGCCTCAAATACCTTACTTCGTGGACCAATATCTTTTTCATTTCTCAACGAAATTTGACGATTCTTAGCCCTACGGTCATCTACTCACTTAGTAGATTATGCATGTGTGAAGAGACAAAGCCTCTAACATTCGGAACACTAGTGTTTAATTCATTAAATATGGGTGGACGCATCTCCCCGCCAAAGGCAAATTTCCAACAATCCCCTCTATGAAAGAGAGATTTTGGCGCACACACAAGGTGTCTACTTTCAGCAATCTTTCAGTGAAAAGATATTGCATCAGGAGAGGTAGCTTCCGCTTTAAACCTTCCCTAGTTGAATACCACCGGACTTACTTACTACGCGGTGAACGTGATGTCTTGAACCGTCAGTGTTTAGTGTAAGCCAAGACAATGATACCAACACAATAACTCTCCTTATTCGTTTTCATTCTTACGTTTTTGTCTGTTGTGGCCGTGGACACACTTGGATTCTTAAGTGTGTTCATTTGAGGTGGCCTGTCCTCGCACTTAAATAGGTGATCTCCTACAATGTATCCTGTTATACCCCACTTCACGAGTGTTAGAAATCATTAAAAGTTTCCCCAACCTTAACCTCAACCGTTTGAGGATCGTTTAAAGGTTTGGAAACTTAATCTTTACCCACCATGCAGGTAGCACTTTAATGTCTATCGCGGGAACAACTTTGGATTCATGTTTCCGTACAGAAATCATCATCCGAAGTGCTTCTTGCTTCCACCGAAGCGCTCAACTGAACCTTTTGCCGCTTAGGTTTCCCATTGAACCAAATTCTTGGGATCTCCAATTAGTATGGTTGGGTTACCACCGCAAAGGTTCGTGTTGATTTTGTTTTAAGCCCATTCCCCTAGATAGGCAGAACACTTGATCTCCGGGTAGTCCCTTAGTTAGTAAACAAGGAAGTGACACCCGTGATGATCAACTGCCATACGGTCTTATATCTCCGACAGATCCTGACAGATATGTCCAGACGCCGTCATCCGTGTCCTTCCTGAAGCCGACCGGCTAGCCACAACGTATAACTGCTGAAGGCACGGGTTTTTCCCAATAAGGGACGTCCTCTAAGGAGTCATGAAGTTACTCAACTTCTTTCATGCTTTGTATAAAGCGATAAACTCCGATCCTATCATGAATCGGTCGATGCAAGTTTGCTTAGAGGATTTTCCAAGACCCACCATACACATTCACTTGTGGCTTTGGTGTTCTTCAAATCTGATGTCCAGTTTGCATCACTGTGTTCTCCCAGAACCGTTGGACATCCAGAATACCATGATCTATAGATAAGCGAATATTTCAGATATCGTCATATCCGACTTAACGCCTTTTCCAGAATCACTTATTAAAATCATCAGTGAACCTTAGTTCAACTGATCTGCTTTGTAGGCCGATACCAGGTCAGTTGTAGTATGTACAAGACATCGAACTACACGTGACATGTGCATATCGCTCCTTGTCTATTGGTGCACCATGATTCCAATTAGTTCTATGATTCATATCTATTGGTGGCTTCAACGAGACTGTCAACTATCTCACAACTGAGTTTGGAGTTAGACCAGCCCGTTAGATGTCTTAGAAATCCAATTCCTAAGATGTCATCTGTGATACCCATATCTTTCATATCGAGACTTTGTTTCAATATGACTTTCATTCTCAGACTGTTGGTTTTCCAACTGTTGGCTTTCTAACTTCAGAGTCAATGTTTTTGTGGTCAGATTCATTGTTTCTGTTTTATCTGAAACTTTCAGGACCAAAATGTAAACATTTCAGGGACCAAAATGAAAGTTCAGGAAGAAGCCCAACAGTTCAGCAAACCAACTCTTGATCCTCTTCTTCCAACTCTCATGTTGGAAAGGCTGTTTCAACATCCATGTCACGCAAGACTGCAATGGCCCTGGATGTTAAGCTACTCACAGGGGAGCACATTTTACAACCCAAAGGTTATTTTTCCCAGAGGAAGATCAACCAGTACAGAAGTATGGTTCTATATGATGGAATCCATTTCTCTCTTTAGCTTCTTTCCAAAGCAGCGCTTTTGGAGATGATAATTATTTGTTAATTGTCCATGGTTCATTCTCAACCATACAAGCTAGAAGGACTGGAACAATTCTTTGTCCCCTTCTTTGCTCCGTCTCGGTTCAACATCTAGAATCCCTGAGTTCTGCAGATCTGGAATATTAAGTTCCGGATAGCCAGCAACTTTCGAGTCCTATAGATATGGAACGTCTAGTTCCGGACAGTCAGGCCCTCGCGGGTTCTTGTTAACATTGAGCAATTACTTCTTTTTCCTTTTTCAAGGAAAGTTATCTTCAAAGAATTCAGCATTCTTTGACACCAAGAGGTGATAAGAACTACTGTTATTTGTAGATCCAGTGGATATGCAATCTACAGTCTTAGGTACGAAACCACCTCACATCACAGCATTTGTATGTGAGATCCTTTCCATGCCTCACACGGAGGGTTACCCTTATCCTTATGCGTATTTCTGTTGAGAATCGCATTAGCGGTAAGGATCGTCTTGCCCCACATAATTTGGGCGTACGGCTTTGCGCTTGGCTAACACCGTTAGACTAAGGTGAGTAATGAGCAGTCGTTTGATGAACGATGTTTCACATTCTCCCCCTCTATCACTATGAATTCCTCAATCCGTAGGCTTAGTTGATTTTCAACTTCTGCTTTGTAGCGTTTATCCGCTTCAACAACTTCATCTTTGCTTTTCAACAAACAAAGGATGCAATACATTGTACCATCATCAATGAAGGTCACAAAGTACTTGTCTCCCCCTCTATTTTGTATAAACTTCAAATCACCAATGTAGGTGTGACTAAGTTCTAGAGGAGCGGTGCTTCTTTCGCTATTCCTTTGACGGAATTTGGAAAGGTGATTTTGCCTCTTCGCCTACCTCACATTTATTTTGAGGGTTTATGTCGACAGAAGGCAACAATCTCAACATCGTTAGCTTTTGAATGACTTGTTATTTAACGTGTCTTAATCTATGATGGCATAGATGCACGGATTACAAATATATTATTCATTTGGCTACAGACATACGGTACCATTCTTAGCTTTTATAGACCTGTTGGACTAGTCTCAAACCAGCTTGACCAACAGCGTCCCTTAAACCAAGTTTGGGACATGTATCACCTCATTTTAAAGTGATCACATTCCCTGAAGTCCTATTGAGGACAACCTCTCCAACCCCTTCTACTTTAGAGGTGGCGTTGCTTCACATGAACAACCTCTTGCCCGTGGTTAGGGCGTAACCGGATCATATGTGATCTGGATACTCTGGCCCACTCCAGGTTGCTTTGGCGACTGAGTGTCCAATTTCTTTTCTGCTTTTCTTTAGGCCTTCAGATCATTTAAGACCTGGAAACTCTGGCCCACCTTACTAGGTGTCCATTACTTTTCCTATTAAATGAATCCTGGTCCCAGTCCAGTCGCCCGTAGGCCTTGTATGACTGAGTGTCCAATATCATCATATCAAAGGAATTTTGGCCCACTCCAGTCGCCCGGAGGCTTTGTATGACTGAGTGTCCAATATCATCATATCAAAGGAATTTTGGCCCACTCCAGTTGCCCGGAGGCTTTGTATGACTGAGTGTCTAATATCTTCCTATGAAGGATCTTCTGCCAAATAGTGCGACAGGCTCAACGTTTTTAGCTTTTAGACTTCTTCCGTTATGATTGGTGCCCAGACAATTCTTGACGCTTACTTAAGAGTGGTAACAGTTTTCGCACAGTTAGTGGATCTTTCTCCAACGTATGTGCGAACATACTGTACACACTTTTAATAATTACACTTGAAAGAACGGATCTTTTTAAATCGTTTACAAAGTCCAATCTTTAAACGGGAAAGAAGAAGAGATTAAACTTCTGATTTTAAAGCGTAAGGAATATAAATTGTTTCGTAAAACATTTTCATATTCCTCCTTACTTTTAAGCCATTTTTAATCAGACATCATTTAATCTTTATTCTTGACAAGGAAGAAAATAATTTATCCCAATTTCGGATTCTGGCCCACTTCAGTCACTTCATCGGACTGAGTGTCCATTTCCTCCTTACCATAATTCGGATCCTTTGTCTGGGACAGATATAGGCCTTCTGCTGTAAGATAGAACCACATCTTCAGCCTTCTCCTCTTATCCCAGTTGACATCCTCAGCCTCTCGTGAGCGCTTGTTCCCACTACTCTCAGGAGCGGTGACACCATGAACACGTTGAACTTCAACAACATTATCATCACTCTCTTCAACCAGAAAACCACAGCCATATCCAGATTTGGTCACACAACTTTTGACCGACATCTTTCGAACACTAGTACTAATACTGTCTTGTCTTAAATTATTGGGTACTTTATTGTAGTAAAGCAGTACGGGAAGTAAATAAATATTACAAGTGTTCGAAAGGATAAACAAATAGGCAATGTTGAGAACTGCCGCAAGCTTGTTGAGTCTTGAATCTTGATAACCTGAAATCAAGAAACAACTAAATCTGGATGGTTATAACTGTGTGCTGAGTCGAGTGATTGCACTCTGTCCTTAAAACAAGATTATCCCGTATATATGCTTTTACGTTAATGGGCAATAGTCTCCCAAGATAAAACAACACTTTAATCTCAACACTACAAAGCAAATAGGTTGAGTCTGACGAAGAAAACAAATATGAATCGACTTGCTGATGATACGGAAAAGGAAGGAAGAGTTTCTGTTTTCGTCCAACGTTATTGGACTGACTTTCTCTTCTGTTTTGTCTATGTGTATATAGTGTGTCTCTGTTGTATATATCATGTGTATATGAGTGTTTTTCCTCACTGTTTTTCACTGTTTTGCGTCACTGTTTTTGGTATTTTTGTGTTATTTTTCTGTCACCTTATTGAGCCAAAGAGACATCAATATATAGTATGGAGGAGGGATTCCTGAACTCCACAAACATGGCTGTTAATAGCCATTAGTGAGGGTTGTTAATGGCCATTAGGGAGGAAGATCTGATTAATGCCCCAAAAATCAATTCCAATGATAGGCAGAAAGTTTCTGCCTTCCGTCGTTCCAAATTCAACTTTTCAGAAACTCTAGGGACCAAACTGTAAATATTAAGCAATTTGGGGTCCAAAAAGATAATATCAAAAAGTCGCCACAGCCCACAGCCGAGCCCGAGCCCGGCGGGAGGCGGCGGCGCGCGTGTGGGCTTAGCCTTGAACCCAAGCACATCTAGGTCCTCCCTCTTTTAAACACATGCGATACCCCTTGGGGTCCCAAACCTTTTACCACTTTAGAGACTTATAAAGAGAGCAATTCTTCCTTTTCCCACCGATATGGTAGATTTGTCCCACAACATATTATCATGCCTCAAACACCTTACTTCGTGGACCAATATCTCTTTCATTTCTCAACGAAATTTGACGATTCTTGGCCCTACGGTCATCTACTCACTTAGTAAATTATGCATGTGTGAAGAGACAAAGCCTCTAACATGCGGAACACTAGTGTTTAATTCATTAAATATGGGTGGACGCATCTCCCCGCCAAAGGCAAATTTCCAACAAGTGGATCCTCCAAAACCAAATTCATCATTATCCATGAAAGTCTTATAATACCATTCATATGTAGGATCCGTGTAAGGCACATATGTCTCAGAGATATGGCCTCTATAGAGCACACGTCGATCTTGTAGAGTCAAATACGGAAGCTGTAGATATAATCGTCCCTGCTCTAGCGTTAAATCTAACATGAAAACCCCAATTAGCCCATTTGACCTCATTACCTTGTATGGTAATCCTGCTAGTATTAGACACGATGCAAGTGGCTGATCCTGGCTTGATGAATGGAAATCAGTACCTTCTGTTTTAGGCAAGGGGACTCTGTATCTATTGACATACATGATAACCTTCGTTAATTCAACATTTACATACGTAATTATTCCTTCGATATGCCTTGCCCAAAAATCTCTTGTCCCTCCCCTATAAAAACATGTAACACTAAGAACTCTTGCTGTCTTTAGCTCGCCAAACCATCCAACTGACAGTGGTATATAACTGACCTCAGATATATTCAAACCCCTCATTATTGATTCTTGAAATTCAGGATTCGTTATTGTTAGCACGACAGACTGTATAATTTCATCACGAGTAAATGAAGGGAAACCATGGCCAGTGTATAGTTTTTCTGATATGATAGAGCTACTGACCAGGTCTAAGACGACTTCACGAGTCTCACCATTTGTGCGAACCACCACTTTGGCTCAACGATAAGGAAAAGAAACATTTCTTGGTTTATTCAAGGACAACCAATCAAGCACATCATCCTTTTCTGGTTCTTCAAGATCCAGATAATAAAATGTTAAATTTGAGAGGGAACCAAGGTGAGAACTCTGAATGATATCCCTAGACTGGTTGATTTCAGCTGGATTAAGAGGATCTAAAGGATGAGATTGGCTGCTAGAAAGAAAGAACAAGAAGAAAATGGCAAGAATTTTGATAGGAATAGACATGGATACTACTTTTATCAGTTCCATTGAGAAAAATGGTGCTTGCGAATGCAGAAACTGTTTGCACACGCACATAAATATGCAACATACGCATATATTGCAGAGTTTATCCTTTTCCTTTGATTCCCCCCCCCCCCCCCCCCCCCCCTTTTTTATGTTTTATAAGTTGAATAAGTTCCGAAGAATCATGACAGTGACCTATTACATTTAGTTATAAGTCATCTTGCAAAGCTTGACATCTTCTCTTGCACTGAGAGCTAAGAACACTATATTTGCATTGCAATTTTCCACTATTTGGCACAAAAGAAGGGGGGAAAGGATTTTAATGTACTTTTGGATAACATATTATCCAATGTAAGGATCAGCTGCCTTGTGAAGACTGAATTAGTGTGCTGACCATCCTTCTAAATCATTGAATGGCCACACAAAATAGGCTTCTTAATTTATTGCTTGAAGTCTGCATGAGGTATTCAATAGTTGCTCTTTAAGTAGTTGACCTTTCATTTAGTTAAGCAAATCATTACAATGTCGAATAGCATCTGCATATTTTAGTTATTCAAACATTCAACTCCACTACTTCAAACATTCTCATATTCACAATCTTAGCTTGAAAACACTGCAAAAAATCTAAGCTTTTTTTAGTAAAATGTTAATCTGTTACTATACCCTTAAAACAACTAATATTAGTAGTTCAAATTTCAAAAGGTGGAAGGAGGGTATTTGTGAGCCATTTTTCATACATTAAGGGTATTTTGGACCCTTTTTTTGATTAAAAATAATAGACGTTCTTGCTAATTATTTTAGGTTATGAAGTTCCATAGATATGTATTACTGTTCTTTTTCCTTTCCGAACAACATATTTACATATTTAAGTGTTTTTAAGATTTATGTAGATGTAAGTAAAAACAAACTTTACTTGATTATCTAAGTAAAAGTTAGACAGGATTGATAATCTCTAAAAATATAAGAAGGGAATAAAATTAGTAAATTGAAAGAGAAAATATGTGAAAATAAAAATTGAGAGAGATGATCATCAAAGACTATTAACTTAGAGCCTACAAGTAAAAAGAAATCATTTTTCTCATTTGAAAAACCTTTTCCTTGAGGAAAATCTATCTATCTATTATCTATATATTCAAGTCAGATTTCGTTGTATTCAACTCAACTGTATTCGAGTGAGATGTATTCAACTCAGCTGTGTTCATTTGTAGTTATTTTTACACTGTATTCAATTTATTATATTTAGAAGATGTATTCAAATTCACTTTATTTATTTGTATACAAAAATGTCTCCTTCAAAATACAAGCAACAAATACATAAAGAAACACTGAATTTTACACTAAAAATTAATGAATAAACTACACTGGATTTTGCACCAAAAAATTATGAATACAATCAAAAACTGAATACAAGAAATAAAATACACCTCAATCTGAGATACAAGAAAATAAATACACTCCGTTTTGAAATACAAAAAAAAAAACAGATTTGAGTCGGCATGCCGGAAAATGACATTGAACTCCGGCGAAGCTCAGATCTGAGCCGGCATGCCGAAAAACCACATTGAAATCTAGCACCGGCTAGATCTAGAGGGAGTCGAGACGATGACGACTAGATCTATTTAAAACACCGGCACTAAGGCGATGACGACCATATCTGGCGATGACGACGACTACTAGATTCGCTGAAGAAGGGGAAGGAATTGGTTGTTAGTCACAAGCTAAAGGACTTGTTTGTTTCGTCGCCAGAGGATACGAGACAGGGAATCTCGCCGACGACATCTAGTGCTGGCAGCAGTTCAGCTAGTCGGAGAATAGGGATACGTTCGCTTTGGCCAGATTTGAGCCATATTTAGATCCGGCGCCTGCTAGATCTGAGCCTCCAATGGTCATCACTACTCCAACAGTGGGGCGACATCGGAGAGAGGGACGGAGAGAGAGAGGTGAGGGAGAAGAGAAGAATGAGGGATAAATACAAGCCATAAACCTAATGTATTTTGATATATTTATGAATGATAATTAACATATAACTTTTATAGCTAAGAGATGTAATTAAAATAAACTGTAGTTACTAAATATAATTAGGTACTAATAGTCATGCGACGTAAATTTTCCTATATAGTATATAATTGCAGGACATATGCCCGCTGACGTGGCATCCTCACAAGCCAGAATTCTATTTTTCTAATTTTCTCATAATTTTCCCGTTTTCCTACATTTATCCTTATTTTTTGCTAATTTGTTTGTCAAGTATCCTTTTTGTTAAGCTACACAATTGAATACTTAAAGGGTCTAAGTGTAGTTTCAAGAAGTTAGGTAGTTAGTTGATTTGTTAGTTATAACTAACTAAGTAGTTACTCGAGCTAATGATGAGATTAGTAGCTAAGATCTTTGTGTATATTTATCTCATGTATTTTACATTTGTAATGTAACAATTAATGAGAATCAATATACATTCTACTATATAAATCATCTATTCTCTCACACGAATTCATCTTCTTCATTTCCTATTTTTCCATTTCTGATTGTTCTTCAGTGCTTGGTCCACTAATGTTCATGGCTTCGATTCATAACCCAATTAACATCATGGTATCAGAGCAGACTTGATTAATCAAGATCATGTTCTTCTCGATCTGCAAGGAAAATAGCAGATTAAAATTGAAATCAAGAGTTGTGTAGAAATATGTAGATTCACAAGAACAATTGCAATTTCTATTGCTTCCGCTGAAATCAAATTGAAAAGATGTCTTCAAATGGAGATCACAACCATGCAAATGGGGTAAACACTATGAATCTTGGTAATGCTCCTCAAGTTTTACCTGAAAACTCTCAAAATACTGAAATTGACTATAATCACCCATTATTCTTGCATTCATATGATATTAGTGAAATTCATATTATATCTTTTCAATTGGTTGGTATGAAGAATTTCTTTATCTAGTTTAGGTTTATGAAAATTGCTTTAATGAGAAGAAATAAGTTAGGACTGGTTAATGACACTTGTAAGAAAGAAATCTATCCAGAATCTATGTGGAATCATGAGATAGGGTGAATGCCATTGTCTTATCTTGAGTGATGAATTCTATTTCAAAGAGTCTTCTGGGAAATATTATGTATGCAGAGAGTACTCAAGTGGTCTGGGAAGATCTTTGTGAACAATTTAACAAGATTGGTTGTTCAAGAACCTTCAATCTTCACAAAAGAATTGTTACATTAACACAAGGAACTGCATCTATGTCTGTTTACTTTTTAAGACTCAAAACTCTTTGGGAAGAATTTGATGCTATAATACCCAAACCTGGTTGTGATTACCCAAAATCAAGAGACTTTGTGATACATTTGCAGAAACTGAAACTCTTTCAGTTTTTAATAGGATTAAATGATTCATATGGACAAGCAAGAACTCGGATTCTTATGATGAATCCAAGTCCATCAATGAATCAAGGCTACACTAAGGTTATCAATAATGAAAGCCAAAGATCTTGTCACACCCCAACCTAGGTGAGGCGTGGTTAGCACCCAGTGCCATAAAAACATGAGAGAAACATTATGTAACTCATAGCTATTGAGCGTAACTAAGGTATATATAGGCCGATTGGGTCAAACTTATCTTTACTATACGCTAGTGTAGGCCGAAAAAAGCCTCTGTAAATACTAATGCTGGACAAACTCAAGATAACATAAAATGAGGATCGACAATGCCACTGATATACTAAACATACTAAATTTGTGTCTATAAAGCCTCTAAAGATAACTTACATTAAACGTGGTCGGGATAAGGCTCCCGCTTACCCATAGTCTGTACAAAATACATGTTACCTGACCTTTAGACTCGGCCACACTCTGGAAGAGATGGAGTCTTACCAGTCCTCCATTGAATCCCAATCTACTCTACTGGACGAACTCATCGAACTGATTACATGCATCTACAGGCATGAAATGCAGTACCACAGCAATGGAACGTTATTACAAAGAAATGTATCAAGTATGTAAGGCAGAAAACAATCTAAATATATATAAACTCTGAAGCTGAAGAACATGAGTAAATATGTTGGAAGTCTCTGCTGGAAGGAAGGGACGGGAGTGGACTAACCAAAACCTCTCGGTCAACTTACCTGGTCGTTGTCACTTAGACCGCTTGGCCCCTCTGTGTATCTATACAATATATTTTGTCTCGGCTCGATATACTATCCTTACTACCTCTAATTTTCTATCTTTATTACGTTACTATCTAGCATACAATCTGAACACAATATTTCGGCCTCACAAGGGATCCGATGTGTAAGTGCATGGCCTCGAAGGCAAGTGTGTATGAATGACCCTGAAGGCAATCTATATTTGTATAGCCCCAAAGGCAAACATGCATTAGTATAGCCCCGAATGCAATCTGTATCTGTATAGCCCCGAAGGCAATGCACATATATATATATATATAGCTCTGAAGGCAATCTGCATCATAGCCCCAAAGTTAGTGTCAATAGCCCCGAATGTGACATCATAGCCCCCAATGCAAGTGCATATATACACTACAAGCACCATCTGCAAACTAAGTAACTACGTACATAACTCATAGCTCATCTAGCACTTTCTGTAACCTATGATCTGTATTTGCTGTCTCGTGAGCTACTATGTTAGCTTTAGAGAGTTTTGTACTCTCTTAGCTCTTGTCTGACTATCTCGTTACACTACTCAATTCATTTCTTTTATGACTCACATATCTCTCATTTTCTTAAATTTGAGGAGTACCTTATATACTTGTGTGTTATACCCTTCTATGTGACTTATCATGTCATAGCTCATACTCTATTTCTATTTACCTTAGGGAGTCTCTTAATCCTCTTTGAATATGCATACCCGCTCATCTTGCTAGGCTATTACAACCTGATCTTCTAGGTAGTGTAAACTCATCTTCTCTTTACTTATGTTCTGCTACTAGTTTATTACTTAGTTTTTTCGGATCTATTTCCATTCGGAACTCTTAGCTTATCTATAAATAACTTTTGAATGTATTAGAGGTGCCACTAACTTTGCTTCACATGACTTACCCGGGAGCTCTACTAAGAGTTGGCCCTTTAACTCCTAGGCAGTCTCAATCTGTCACTAAGAAACTTAGGGGCGAACTAGCCCCTTTCGGCTTCTACTGAAAAGGGGACACACGTACTAATTCATGTAGAAGGAAAGAAATGTAGCCCTTACATACCTTAGAAGGAGATCTTCAACAGCGATGATGCAATCAGTCTATTCATTATCCACCTACAACAACAAACAACACTCATGTCAACAAAAAAGGGACATACCCTTAGCTATCGAGCGACAAACTCGTTCTATGGAAAATCGGACAGCACCTCCCCTGAATCTTTGCCTCCTCCATATCCAGGACAAAATCCTGACAGTTCAAGACATCACGTTAACCGCGCAGTAAGTAAGTCTGATGGTATTCAACTAGGGAAGGTTCAAAGCGGAAGCTACCTCTCCTGATGCAATATCTTTTCGCTGAAAGATTGTTGAAAGTAACACCTTGTGTGTGCGCCAAAATCTCTTTCAAGAGGGGATTGTTGGAAATTTACTAATGTGGAATTAAGTTTATCCCATTATTTCTGACTCAAACAATTGGGGCCCCGCACGTCGAAAACGTCATTTCCACACACGTGCAATCTTAGTGCCAAGTGTCGTAAATTTTATTAATGAAATAGATAATTGGTATGTAAGTGAAATGTTTGAGACATAGAATGATGGATGGTTATTGGTTAAATAACAAGTGTTCCACGTTGGTAAACGAAGGAAGGATTGTGCGAAGTGTAAGATGGAATGGGACGGAAAGGGTCGCGGCGACCCCAAGCAGGGCTGCGGTGCCTGGTTGGCAGTAACTTTCTGGCTAATTAGAGCCGCGGCGCTAATGCTACAGCGCCGCGGTGCTAATGCTACAGCGCCGCGGTGCTTTCCAGGCAGTGACTGTTCGTCAGAATCCCAAAAGTTTGGTTGTTGAGGTGGTTTCAATGGCATTGAATCCACCTAATAATTGTCATTACTTGGACCATTATGTTGCTACATTACTTGGGGGATTAAAGGTCATCCATTATACGGAAATTGAATGCCATTATGGGGCATTTGAAAGGTCATCTTGCACACCTATAAATTGAGGCATTTGGCTCAATTCTATAGAGACTTACACACAAAGAACAAGAGACACACATGTTAACAACACCACAAAGAGATCAGTTTTTCCTGATAGCAATCCTTATCTTAGCAATCTTTATTGTTCGTGTTCTTCACTGGGATCACTTGTGTAGGCTTTGCACATTTGATAGTTTGCTGTTTTATCTTGGGAGACTATTGTCCACACTTCCGTAAAGCCTATACACTGGGGCAATCTTGTATTAAAGACAGAGAGTCATCTCTCGACTCAGCCGGTGGTGTTGTGATTATCTAATTGGTTGCTAAGTGTTTCAGGTGTGAACTTGAATCTCAAAGGACTTTAACTGTTCGGATTCTCAGCGGTTCTACAAGCCACAAGTGTAGCAGTTCATGTTCTTGTATTTGTGAATACAAGATCCAGATTTGAAGTTCTAGTTCAAATTAAAAGATTGACAACTTGTTGTTGTAATCTTTATTGTTTATCCTTTTGAAGCACTTGTAATAGTTATTTACTATTCTCCTACATGATTTACATTCTGACACTGCTTTATAATTACAAAGAAACATATACCTTAAGAGGATAAGGTGGAAATCAAAGTATAATTCATACGTTAAGGGTGTAAATAAAAGAGCACAATCTTTTGCAACAGAGAACTATGAGAAAAAAACTTAAATTTTACCAGGTCTAATGACTAGTAAAACAGAATAACAGTTGAACATATCACATGACAATACAACAAATCACTCATATAGTTGTATCAACCATAGGAGGAACACCTATTTCTACAGTTCCTTCCAACATCTGAACAAGTTTTGCTGCTGATGGTCGAAGATTCGGCTCAGGACTACAAGCACCATAGGCCAATCGTAGTCATCCTCTCAAAATTGTTAAAATCACACATAATTTCTTCATCATGCCTAACAACAGTTCTCAACATCTCGTTTCTCACACAATGAAGAACCCAATCCACTAAGATCAACTCAAACTCTTTGTTTGATTCGCCAATTGGGTTCAAGTCCATGTGCCTTTGGCAGAAAATAATCTCAAGCAGCAAAACAACAAAGTTGTAGATGTCAACTTTGGTTGTCACGGGCACATTTTTAAGTCATTATGGTACCATATAACCCTTGGTTCCTCTAAAATTCATGCTTGTTCGCGTCTGATCTTTCATAAGAAGCTTAGCAAGGCCAAAATCAGCAATTTTGGCAATGTAGTTCTTAATAGTGCACGTACTACTCAGCACTACCTATAAAATAGGATGAGGCAACTTTAGCTAATTTAGGCATTAACGTTGTACATTATATCATTCAGTTAGGATTGTTCACGTATGTTTATCTGCTCCTATTTTCTAGGAGTTAGCTTAGCACAATCTGTTTTGTTTGCCTTGTATATAAACTCCATTGGAGGCTCATTAATAAACACACTATTTTTATTCTACTTCTCTGCAATTATATGGTATCAGAGCCAAAATACTCTAACGCGTAATATGTCCAAGATCCAAAAAAATTTCTATACGCACAAATGGCCTCTTCCACCCCTGTTGTTAATGTCGACGCCGCCCCTATCCTCAAACACTTGGTTCAATTTAACCCATCATCACAACTGCCCATTAAACTGTCTAGCAGCCACAATTTCACTTTCTGGAAGGCCCATTATATGTTTACCCGACCTGCCATCACATATTCGGTAAACAAGCTTACTCAGTTCAATACCTCTCCCTCTATGGTTCACTGGAAGGCAGTTAAACGTATCCTTCAGTATCTTAAGGAGACATCCCAATATGGAATTCATATTTCCCCACAGCAATGCACAAATCTCTATGTCTATGTTGATGCTGATTGGGCGGGTGTTATTAATGATCGCCGCTCAATCTCTGGTTACATTGTTTATCTAGGCACGACGCCTATTTTTTCGTGTTCTCGTAAGCAGCCTATTGTCTCCCGCTTCTCCACTGAGGCTGAGTATCGGGTTAAAAATCCAGTACATCATACAGAAATGAAGCACCTCGAGGTTGATCTTCACTTTGTTCGCAACCAAGTCCGCAATGGCCTAGTTCAAGTATCACACGTTCACTCCACTGATCAGATTGCAGATCCGCTCACTAAACCATTGTCCAAGATAGCCTTCCAACGCATGATTCCCAAGTTAGGTGTTGTCTTTTCACAACTAACTTGAGGGGGGCGTAACTGTGCATGTACTACTCAGCACTATCTATAAAATAGGATGAGGCAATTTCATCTAATTTAGGCATTAACGTTGTACATTATATCATTTAGTTAGGATTGTTCACGTATATTTATCTGCTCCTATTTTCTAGGAGTTAGCTTAGCACAGTCTATTTTGTTTACCTTGTATATAAACTCCATTGGAGGCTCATTAATAAACACACTATTTTCATTCTACTTCTCTGCAATTATAGTTCTTGTCCAGAAGGACATTCTGTGGCTTAATGTCACAATGAATGATCTGGTTCTCGCACTCTTCGCGCAAGTATAACAGACCTCTAGCAATGCCAAATACTATATCACTTCTTAGCTTCCAGCTTGGTCTTTGTCCATCCTAAAATATCAAATTTGACATGGCACCATTTTCATTAATTCATAAACAAGAAGCCGATGACTCTTTTCGTTGCAGAAGCCTAACAAACGAACCAGATTTTTGTGATGTGTTAGGCCTATCACCCTCACTTCTGCCAAAAAATCTTTATCATTAGCTTGTTCAATGTCATTTCCTAATTGCTTCACAGAAACTTCAAGTTCTTCATCCTCTAACTTGAGAATTCCGCTATAAACAGCACCAGAAGCTCCTTTTGGCCTAATTTCTTGAAACCATTCGTAGCTTCGCGCAGATGCCGGAACAAAAATACCCTTAAATTCAGCTCAATTGGCTTTCTTTTTGGAGGGTTCTCGGCTAGTCTATATTTCTGCACAAAAGGGTGATAATATATAGCAACTGCTGCAAAAAGCGGAGCAAGTACTGAACATACTATCACACCTACTAGCAGAACATACTTGGAGATAGAGTGGTTTTTTGTTTTCAGATGCCGTACAGTTGCTAACTTTAAGGAACGCAACCATGTTATTTGTATCAGGAATAAAACTTCTGGCGTTCTGTATAGGCATCCTCTTCTTGAAACATGTCAAACCAATCAAGACAACTGCCTCACAAAGACAATCATTCAACACTTGCTGCCTGCAAATCTCCTCATCAACTTGAAATACCCTTTCTAGTTCTGCATAGTCCCTATTAGGGAAATCAGCATTAGAGATCCTTTGAACATAGACATCTGAATGTGAAGAATTTGTATCACAAAAATCTTTCACCACACTCGGATAACATCCTCTAGATAGATTGTAGTGATCCCTAGGAGAATAGCCTGGCAAGCAACTACAATTGATTTCCTTATTGTTAGGTGATTGGCAAAAGCCATATACCCCACAAATATTATTTACAATACAAGGTTGCGTGATAGCTTGCGAGGCAACATCCCAACCGCTCGCATTTACTTTGTTGCGGAAGAGCTGTTGGAAATCTCCCTTGTCAGTGATCATAGCTATGTGGTAATGATCTTGAACTGAAGCAGGCAATTTCGCTGTCATGTTGTATATGTAAACGTGTAAATATAGGAAACAATATATTCCCTACCCATAATTAGAATATTTCCATATATTGTGTAAATATAATTATGGTAAGACTAGGATTCCTCTTTTGTATAGGCTTAGGATTCCTATTGTATAATGGATGAATATTGTACTCTATATATACCTTGATATTAATGAAAGACTCCCCAAGGGATATTAATATCATCTTACATGGTATCAAGAGCCAAATAAACAAAATCCTAAAAACCTTTCTCTTCCACAGCTGTCGACTGTCTCTCCTACGCCACGGCCCTCCCGAATTTTCTTCTTGTTTTTCAGGTTTTGTTCTTCCTTTCTTCTCTTCTCTAAATGGCTATCCCTGATTCTTCCACACTTTCTGACGCCTCTACCTCCACAAATCCCACCACAAAGTCATCACCCCCGTTTCATCCCGCCCTTACTGTTTCCAACATCAAGAACCATATTCCCATTATTCTTGATCAAGAAAACAACAAGTATTCTCCCTGGGTTGAACTTTTTCGCAATCATGCATGTCTCTATAACGTGCTTGACCATATTGAGGACACTATTATGTGCCCTACGGAGGTTGATGATTCTATCTGGCATCGTCTCGACGCCGGCGTCAAACAATGGATATATGGTAGTATCTCTCGGGATTTGCTCCTTACTATCATGAAATCTGACTCCACTGCCCTTGACTTGTGGAATCGTTTGGAGGAAATTTTTCAGGACAACAAGCACACTCGTGCCGTGTATTTGGAAGAACAGTTCAACAAAACACGTTTTGAAAACTTCTTCAATGTCTCTGAGTACTGCAAGCAGCTTAAACTTCTAGCGGATCAACTCTCCAATATCGGCACGCCTGTCACTGACGATAAAATGGTGCTACAAATGATTTCTGGCCTTACTAAGGGCGAATATGATACTTTGGCCACCATAATTCAACAGGCAGATCCGCTACCGAGTTTTAACAAAGCTCGCTCACAATTGTTGCTTGAAAAAACCCGTCGTGCTAAGCAGGATGAGCACGCCCGGCGGTGTTAGCTGTCGACATGCAACCCCAAGATCAGACGCCACCAGACAACTCCCAACAGCTGCAGGGCCGCGGCGGCAAGGGTGGAAAAGGCCGCGGCGGTAGAGGAGGTCGTGGTCGTGGCAAGGGTCGCGGTCAACAAAACCAACAGCAGCAACAGCAACAGAGATCATAGAACAACTGGGTCGCGGCTCCTCAGCAGTTCGTCTACAGCACCGCGGTGCCCCGCATGCAGCCGCGCGCCTGGGGCCGGTTCGAGCCGCGGCGCCAAGTCCATTCCGGCACCGTAGCCATACAATCCGTATTCTTACCCCGGTTTGTTAGGCCCCGCTCCCGGCCCCACAAAGCAGGCCCACGTCATGCAAGGTCAGGTCCCGCAGCCCTCCTCCGACATGACACCCACTGAGTTGGGTCAGGCGTTCAAAGCACCCTCTCTATGCAAATGTACCGATAATACTTGGTACATGGACTCGGGCGCCACATCTCACGTCACTCGTCTGCGCAGTACTATTCCTAAACCGTTTAGTTTAAAGCATCCTCAATATGTTACGAGTTGGTAGTGGACAACGCATTCCGAGTTAAGGGTTATGGTACCTCATACACACAACCTCCTCATCCACCCTTCTCCCTCAAAAACACCCTATATGCCCCACACATGATTAAGAACCTCATATCTGTCCGCCAATTTACTCGTACTAATTCTGTCTCTGTGGATTTTGACCCTTTTGGTTTTACTATGAAGGATCTTCATACGGGGACACCTCTTACGAGATGCAATAGCACGGGGATCTCTATCCATTCACTTCCACCTCCGCTGCCAGATCTTGCTCTCCCGTCACTCTAGCGGCTGTTTCTTCTTCAACTTGGCATAATAGGCTTGGTCATCCAGGAGTCCCAGTTTTTAATTTTCTTAGAGGCAACAATTTCATTGCTTGTAATGGGAAACTTGCCCAAAATTGTGTTTCTTGCTTTTTAGGCAAATATATTCGTCTTCCGTTTAAATCATCTACTAGTGTTACATTTGCTCCTTTTGATATCATACATGCCGATTTATGGACATCTCCTATCTCTATTTCTCTCGGTCATAAATAATATCTTGTGTTGCTTGATGATTTTTCACACTATGTTTGGTTATACCCTCTTAAATCTAAATCGGAAGTGTTTGTCAAATTTCTTGAGTTTCGCAAGTTCATTCAAACATAATTTGGAAAAGGCATAAAATCATTTCAGTGCGATAATGGTCGTGAATTCAATAACTCTATGTTTCACCGCTTTTGTATCAATAATGGCATGGTCTTTCGCTTCTCCTGCCCTCACACCTCACCACAAAACGGTAAAGCTGAAAGGGTCATTCACACCATTAACATTATGATTCGCACCCTATTGATTCACGCCTCCCTCCCTCCACCCTTCTGGGTCTATGCCGCTAAAATGTCAGAATACACTCTAAATATTCTCCCTACTAGCAATCTTCACAATATGACCCCTACCAAAATCCTCTACCATAGAATCCCCTCTTATGATCATCTACGGATTTTTGGTTGTCTGTGTTATCCCAACCTTAGCTCCACCGCCCCTCACAAGCTCGCTCCTAAGTCCACTCTATGTGTCTTTCTAGGATTCCGACCAAACCAAAGGGGCTATCTATGATATGACTTGTCGACTCATCAGATCCACATATCTCGTCACGTCACATTCGACGAGACCACATTCTCATTTTTTAATCTTCCAAAATTCCAAAAACAGGACTACTCATTTCTTGACGAGTCTGCCATCTCTCCCCTCATAATCGAACAACTCACATCCTCTGTTCCGTCATCAGAGCCACGACCTCGAGGGGAGGCACCGCGGCGCCTGATTTCCAGAGAGCAATCTTTTGAAACACCGTCGACAGCACTGCGGCCCTGTGCTGAGGCGCCGCGGCCTTGTGCTGAGGCGTCGCGGCCCTGTGCTGAGGCGTCGCGGCCCTGTGCTGAGGCGCCGCGGTGCCCAAACTTCAGAGAAGCCTGTCAACCTTCTAGCGCCGCGACTCTCGATCCATGAGCCGCGGCGCCTCCGACGGCTTCGCCCCCACCTTCTCCTTATCCGACTTTACCCCCCGTCTCATACACCACTCCGCTACCCACTGTCCCTACCCATCCAATGGAAACTCGTTCAAAGCATGGAATCTTCAAACTCGTAGTCCATTTCAACTTGTCTGCCCAAACCATCTCTCCACTTCCAAAGAACCCAAAATTGGCCAAATAAGACCCTAATTGGAATGCGGCTATGTATGAGGAATTCAATGCTTTAACTAAACAACACACGTGGGATCTAGTACCTAGACCTGAGGGGGTGAATGTCATTCATTGTATGTGGCTATTTCATCACAAGTTCAGAGACAATGGGGATCTTCAGAGGTATAAGGCCCGTCTTGTGGCTAATGGCACAAATCAGCAGGAGGGCATTGATTGTGGTGAGACCTTCAGCCCGGTTGTCAAACCGGCTACCATCTGCACAGTTTTGAGCATTGCCATGGGCAAACACTGGCCGATCCATCAGCTTGATGTGAAGAATGCATTCTTACATGGGGATCTGAGAAAGACAGTCTACATGCATCAGCCACCAGGGTTCACCCATCCAGCAGTTCCTCACTATGTGTGCCGTCTCCGTAAGTCACTATATGGCCTAAAGCAGGCCCCACGTGCGTGGTATGATCGCTTTGCAAGGTATATCTTGCAAATTGGGTTTGTATACAGCAAGAGTGATACATCACTTTTCATTTTTCATCGAGGTAGTAGCACTGCTTACTTATTACTTTACGTGGATGATATTGTTCTTACTGCCTCCTCCGACGGATTGAAAAATGAGATTATTGTTTTGCTCAAGTTCGAATTTGCAATGACTGATTTGAGGAAGCTGGGTTACTTTTTGGGGATATCAGTGACCTGGTCTGCCAATCATATGTTCTTGTGTCAGCGTAAGTATGCAGAAGAGATTGTGTACAGGGCTAAGATGGCGAACTGCAAAGAGGTGCCTACTCCAGTTGATTCCAAATCTAAGCTCAGTGCTATGGATGGTGCTCCAGTCTCTGATCCTACTCTGTATAGGAGCCTTGCAGGTGCACTTCAGTATCTCACATTCACCAGGCCAAACATAGCTTATGTTGTTCAGCGGGTGTGCTTATTCATGCATTCCCCCAGGGAGTCTCATTTCACTGCTCTTAAGCGTATCATTCGATACATTAAGGGCACTCTTGATTATGGTTTGCACCTATACCCCTCTGCACCAGACAAGTTGCTTTCATATACGGATGCAGATTGGGCAGGGTGTCCGGACACGCGACGCTCCACCTCCGGCTTTTGTGTTTTCTTAGGGGATAATCGATTTCTTGTTACGCAAGCGACAGGCTACCCTATCTCGCTCCGGCCGAGGCCGAGTACAGAGGCGTTGCAAATGTAGTAGCCGAGATTTGTTGGCTCGAAATTTTGTTAGAACTTCAGTGTCCTTTGCGTCAGGCATCTATTGTGTATTGTGATAACATCTCTGCCATCTATCTTTCTCATAATCCGGTTCAACATCAGCGAACCAAGAATATTGAAATAGACCTACACTTCGTTCGTGAGAAAGTTGTGTTAGGCCATGTCAGAGTGTTACATGTTCCATCATCCTATCAGTATGCAGACATATTTACCAAAGGACTTCCCAGACAGTTATTTCTTGACTTCAAATCCAGTCTCAGCGTCCGGCCTCCTCCCGCTCCGACTGAGGGGGTGTGTAAACGTGTAAATATAGGAAACAATATATTCCCTACCATAATTATAATATTTCCCTATATTGTGTAAATATAATTATGGTAAGACTATGATTCCTCTTTTTATAAGGGATGAATATTGTACTCTATATATACCTTGATATTAATGAAAGACCCCCAAGGGAGATTAATATCATCTTACCGTATATGATCAAGCTTCCATTAGTAATGAACAAAGTAGAAGTGGTGTTTTCGAATACCAGCCTTACACCATTATTGTTTATAGTTTGAGCATTCCAGTAGCCAAAATCAGTAGTTCTATAGGCAGACAAGACTGCGTTCCCATCCATCTGTATCTCTAACCTATCTGTATTATTTAAGTTTTGTCAGTCTAGTAAGACTTGATATATTCTTCATTATACCTATCGTGTTAAATTAATTGGCAATAAAGAGAGAAAGAGAACAAGGACAAGATGGAGTAAGGAGTGACAAATGAGAATCGAGAAGATGCATAACAAATTCTCAATTAAAATAGATTATAATTTGAGCTAAATCACATCAGGAAGAAGGAGAAGGAAAAGTTGTAAAACATTTCAGGGGCGATCATCTATTAAATTTCAAACATAGTATGTTTGTAGTTGATCTAAATCATGTAAACTTGTACTCACCCTGTTTCAATTTAAGTGTTTTAGTACCAAAAAGAATATCTCTTTTTATCTTTAATAAGTTTTCCAAATCCAACATCCTACATGCAAAATTTAAGACCACAAGATTTAAAGGACTACACACATATTTAATTTAACATCACAAGATTTAAAAATCTCTTTTTATTTTTAAAATTTTGTGTCAAGTCAAATTAAGACACTTAAAATAACACGGAGGGAGCGAAAATTTAAAACCTCTGGGAATGAGATGAAATTTGATATCTTTGCACGTGAAATTTTCTCCAATCTCTCATTTTGAGATAACTATTTAATAAATGGTCCTCTTTGTATTTATCTTATAATTTATTTATTTATTTAGACCACGATCTAATTTTTTTTTAATAAATTAAGAAATTTATGAGCAAATATTGGACCTGAATTTAATATGATTCGAAATGATAGTTTTTCCGGAACTATGTTTACACAATCTTTGTAAAATATAAATAAAATTTAAAATTATAACCTCAAAAGGAACATTTGTGTAAATCTGACTCTGTGCACTTCGTTGGCTATGAATCCAAGAACTTCAGCCTTCGGCCACTTCCTTTCACTGGCCCAAACCCACCAAAAAATGGCGTGGCTTGAGCTTCATACGGGGTGGTCTTTAATTTTTGTCCTTTAATTCGCTGGTCTTTAATTTTTCTCCCATGGTCTTTAATTTTTCTCCTATTTTTCATTTAATGAAAATTTATGAATTAAAATATTTTTTCTTCGCGGATTTACTAAATCAAAAATTCTGAATTTGAATCTTAGCGGAGGCAAAAAACAAATTCACCAAGCAAAATTTTCATAGAAATATGTCTATTCGACCAAAGTTGTATAGAGATTATACCCTAAGGAGCATAGTTTCTATGTAACTATGTCTGAAGGCAAAGTTTAGTTACATAGAAACTATGCCCCTTAAGGCATAATCTCTATACAACTTTGGTTGAATATGCATAATTTCTATGAAGTCTTGCCTTGTCATTTTTTTTTTCTTTTTGACTCTGGTGGGATTCAAATTCACAACATCAGAGGTATTTTTGGAGGTATAATTACATTATGTCGCTTAAGGCATAATTTCCATAAAACTTTGATCGAATAGACATATTTTCTAATGAAATCTTGCATTGCGATTTTTTTTTATTCTGCTGAGATTCGAACCCAGATCCTTAAGGATATTTTTGGTTATTTTTTTAGGCGAAGAACAAAAATTAAAGAAAGTCGATTTGAGGGGGAAAATTTAAAGACCACCCTAAAATAGGGGAAATCCTTCGAATTTCCCCAAACCCACGTGTCAACAAAAAATTTGTGTGGATTGCCTTCATACGGGCTTCAATTTGCTGTTTTTTAATTTTTGTGCCTACTTTTTATTTAATGAAAAATTATGGGTCAAAGTACTATTTACGGATCTACTAAATCAAAAATTTTAGGTTTAAATCCCAGTAGAGCCAAGAAAAAAGAAAAAAAATTGTAAGGCAAAATTTTCATAGAAATCATATCTATTCGGCCAGGGTTATATATGAGCATAGTCTCTATGTAACTACCTAGACAAGGCATAATCTTAATTTTTCAACGAATTTTTGCCTTCGGGCATAGTAACATGAAAGATATGCTCCTTAAGGCATAATCTCTATACAACTTTGGCCGAATAGACATAATTTCTATGAAATCTTGCCTTGCAATTATTTATTTATTTTATTTTGTTGGGATTCGAACCCACAACTTCAGAGTTATTTTCGAAGGCGTGATTACATAGAAATTTCTATAACACTTTGATCGAATAAACATATTTTCTAATGAAATCTTGCCTTGCGATTTTTTTCTTTTATGACTTTGTTAAAATTCGAACCCACACGCTATTTTCAATCATATTTTTAGGTAAAACTAGTGCTGGCCAGTGGGCCGGGCTCGGGTCTAGCGGGCCGAGTTTGGCGGGGTCGGGTCGGGGCGGGACGGGTGAAGGGGGCGGGATCGGGGCTGGCGGGTCAGGCAGGATCGGGTTTTGCGGGATTTGTTGAAGTCCCGTCCCGTCCCGATCCCGATCCCGTCGGAATCGGGTCATGGCGGGATTGGGATCGGGTTCCGACGGTTTTTCCTTCTTTTTTTTTAATAACATATGTATAAAAAAACTCAATAATTAAACAAGACAAGATAGTGTAATAAAAATATCTCAATGCTGTTTTTGTGCCTCTTATATTATTTAATAGACATGTTTTTTTGTAATACAAATACAATTGTCGAAATTGTAACTTTGTGGTGTTGTCCAAAAGTTGCAAATTACATAATAAAATTGCAATTAAAAAAATTACATTCTGAAAAAAACCTGTTCTAGTTTCTTGATAATTTCGTGTGGTTCTTCGGTTGGAATTGGTATGTGTTGGTCAAGTTGATCTACGTCGCTTCCACCACCTTCGGATAAGATTTCGTTGTAGTTTTCGTCTTCTTCTTCATTGATCTCCGGTTGACCGCACCTTCTCTGCTCCGCTCGTATCCAATCTCTGAATAATACTGCAATTTCCAAGCTGTCTCCGGCTAATGAGTGTTTGTGGTCTCCTATTTGGTATCTGCCTGTAGAAAAAACGCTTTTCAGACGCAGTTGATGACGCTTGAATGTTCAAAACATCTCGGGCCATCATTGAAAGTGTCGGAAAGGTCTTCTCATTCCCCCTCCAGTATTTCAGCAAGTCTTCACGTCCTTCTTCATTGAGAAGCGCTTGAGTACGGCATGAGAATCGCAAAACAAAAATATCAAACTCGCTAATTTGGTTAGTAGCAGTACGGCCGCACATTATATTTCTGAGGCTTTTAATACTAGCCGCAGAAACAGCATGTCTTTTGTGAGATTGTGTTGAAGATGAAGAAGATGGTATGAAAGCCGGTAGATTACTAGCACTTTCTTGTTGGTAAAACCTATATATTTTTTTTGCATTGATCTTCTACGCTAGACAACACTTCTTCTTTAGTTTGTTCAATACGTGGTGGGTGATTTGGATTTTTTGGACTTGGAGGTGGTAGTACTTCTATACAATCATAAATAGTTTCAATAAGTGATTTAGTACCGTCTATTTTAATAGTCAGATTTAATACAACACCAATAATATAAATAGTGGGAATAGGAATAAAAAATTTTTATTTTGATAAATATTTTTTTAATAGCTGCCATATAAGCTGGTTTTTCCATATATTAACTAAGTAATAAAAATATTAGAGTTATATAAAACAACATAGTTGAAATAGTAGGATAATATATACCGGAAAATTCTTTTGTTGCTTGAAAAAATTTCTCTAAAATACAATAAGTTCGGAAATTTTTACCCAATCGCTATCTACAACCATATCAGCTGGATTTTGATTATGAGAGTTAAAAAATAAAGTTATAGATTTTCTATAGTCATAAGCAACAAGTAGTTGCTCGTATAAAGATTCCACCTAGTGGATACTTCTTCTGGAATTTTTCTATAAGGTAGTTGGCAATCGTGACAAGTTTTTTTATTCTTTTCTTCGTTGTATGCTATTACTTTTAAAAATAAAGTTTATAGCAAATTGAATTTTAGTAAGAGTGTCTTCAAAAAGTGATAGACCATCCTTTACAATTAAGTTATATATATGGCACACACATTTTATATGAAAATGATCTGAAAAAGATGGAGTTAAACTATTTTTTAAAATTGGAATAGCGTAATTATTAGAAGAAGCGTTATCTAATGTAATAGTTATAATTTTATCGGTTATTCCATAATAATGGCACACTTGATAAATATTTTCTGCAATAAAAGTACCAGTGTGCCTATCATCTATATATCTATACGCTAAGATACGTTTTTGCATAGACCATTTATAATCTATCCAATGACAAGTTACCGTTAAATAATCATGGCCGTTAGTACTACGACCTATATCAGACGTGATAGATATTTTGTCATTAAAATTATATAATGAATAACGTAAATATTGTTGATATTCATGTGCGAATTTAAATACATCTCTCTAAACAGTTGATCTAGGAAAACTGTTAAAAGCAGGATTATATATATCTCTAATGTAATGAATAAAATCGGGAGATGAAGGAAATGAAAAAGGCAAACCCTTCACAACAACTAATTTTGATATTGCTTTCCTATCTCTATGTTTATTGTATTTAGGCCTACAAATCCCCCGTCATAGGGTTAATTTGACCATGTACTTGGTCCGGGACAGTATCAATATGTGAACCTTGTCCCGATGGAGCGGGCGTTTGCGCACCCGGTTTTGAAGCCTGGTATTGGGCATACCTAGCTGGATGAGCCCTTACTATGTGTCTCATTAAACCCCCGTCCCACTGTGACCTTTTCCAGTTTTAAATTTTAAAACATTTTTACAAATTTTACATCTAGCTACTTGATTCTCTACGTCCCTATCAAAAAATATCCATGCATCGATTTTAATGGTCGTTTTCGCTGGACCTCGTCTCATACTAGGGGGAATAAGATGCATTTCAGTTGAAGGTGCACTAGTGGGTGTGTTGTCATCAACATTAGTGGGTGTATCATCTAGATCATCGTCTAAATTAAAGTCTTTTTGAGTTCCAGAAAATAGCTCATCGTCTAAATCTAATGGTATTGTAGAAAAATGTTCAGTATCAACAAAATCATCATGTGTAGGAATATGATGACTAGAAGAAGTACCCTTGCCCTTGTTGTCCCTACTAGAAGAAGCCTGACCCCTACCCGTAAGCATACGTTTAAATCCTTCCGTTATAAATTTATAATTATACTAATAAATAATTAAAGTAAATGAAATTAAGTGCGCTAAATAAAATAAACAGACAATAATAATTTAATGAAGGAACGAATGTACCAAACGCCGACGTGTAATCGAGAGGTTGAAAATTGAAACTTTGCTCGATGGAAGATCATCAAGCTAGTTGCCAACTTCACTCCCAATTCCCAAATGAATAAATAAAATTGAATATTTAGTAAACAATGTAGACTTATAGAGAGATAGATTGAGAGATTAGAGTGATTCTAGGAAGATTTGTGAGAAAGATGAAGAGAAAATGAGTTATTTATAGTTGGAAAATTGAGTTAAAGTGTAAATATAATAACTTATGGGTTAAAAATAAATATTAAGGGGCAGGGAGGTTGGGGGAGGGGGAGGCCAAAAATGGTCGTTGCACAACAACCAAAATGTAAAATGGTCGTTGGTGCAACAGTTATTTTTGCAAAAAGGGGTTACGGGCGGGATCGGATCGGGATTGGGGCGGGACGGGACGGGTCGGGACGAGACATTGTCCCGTCCCGGTTCGAGTCCCGATATCGATTTTTTTTTTTTTACTACTCGGATTCGGGGCGATATCGGGCCAGATCATCGTCCAAATATAAAAGATCATCAATTTGAGGGACAAAAACTAAAGACCACCTAAAACCGGGACAATGGTGCGAATTGTCCATTAACAAACGGGTTAGGACGACCCGACCGGAAATCAGGTAACCGCCTTCAGGACCCTTGTCTGTCTCTCTGGGATGGTCTAGAACATGTTGGCACACTTGGGCGTTACATTCGGTTTTCTTCTTGTAGAACTTTCTGTCTCTCTCTCCTTTACTCTATAATCTTCTCTTATTTCTCCATCTACTCTTCACCTCTCAACACCAATTTTCTGCTCTCTCTCTCTGCTTAACAGTGAGCTCTTCTAGTTTGTGTGGTAAAACTGTCATTTCATTCTGCATTTTCTTGAGCTTCCTTTGATTTTAATTAACACCCTTTAGCTTAAGAAAGAATTTTTTTTCATAATCATGAATACACTCTCCGTTTCAAAATGTTTGTATTTTTTTTTATCAAAAACTTTTATTTCAATTGTCCACGTGATATGTTTAAAATTATTGTACATTCAACCCAACTTTAATTTAAATTTAAAAGCACAACATTCAAGTTTTTTTTACTGTATTAAACTTTGTGTAAGTCAAAACCATACAATCTTTTTTAAACGGAGGGAGTATGTAGTTGTTTTGTTTGGTTACTTAATTGATTAATGTTGGTTAATGGTTCGTTTAGTGCAAGTTTCTGTTTTTACTAATGTGAGGTTGATAACGTATCAAGTTGAATAACTTGTTGTGCTCTTTAATTTATAACTTACCACAAAAAAGAATTGTTCTTTGTGAATGAATATGTTTAGCTTTTTTGTTTGATTGTTTCATTCATCAATTGTTGGTTAGTCTGAAGCAATCTATTCATGTGGGGATGGTTATAGTATCTTTATTATTCCATCGCCTTAATCTACTTGATCACAAATGAAGTTGATTGATTCGATTAATCGATTTGGAGGGCTCTGGTGCTATTCTTTTTTCTTTTGAAAACTTAAAAGTGCCTATCAATTCTAGAATGTTGCTTGAGTTTCTGTATTTGATTAATTCACGGGGTGATCGGATGCAAAGTGCAGAGAAAAAGATAGTGTGTCCGTGGATGGGAAGTAATAAAATTGGATTTTTGTCACAAGCTTTTATCTTTGCTGTTTTATACAATGAAAATTGTCAAAATAAAAGTAATTGATTGTTTTGATTCCACTGGTTCTGGATACAAAGTTGTTCAATTCTTGAATGTATATCAGCCAATTAGTTTGTGTGTACTTTTAGTAAATTTGTAAGTAAAGTATACAATCTAGATAATGTCTTTATGTTAAGACTGCAAGTCTAGTTCAAAAGTTCTTAATCAAGCATGAGAAATGTGAATAATAGATGCAATTGTGTTATTGTACTATTTTATTTAATGATTCAAGATGCTTTTGGTTTTTGTCTTAGTTTATAAATATCTGTAGACCACATGAGAGAAATTAATTTATGGTTTCAAGCAGTGGAAACAGTCTCTAGGCTGCGTACAATAGACCCTTGTGGTCCGGTCCTTCCCCGCGTACAATAGACCCTTGTGGTCCGGCCCTTCCCCGGACCCCGCGCATAGCGGGAGCTTAGTGCAGCCCTTTTTTGCTCTTTTCGTGTCTGTTTGTGTGTGGGACAGATAGTAATGGGTATGATAGATGTTATGTGATTATCTTCTTATAAGGAATATGAAGTGGGTGGAATATGATATTCTTTTCGATCAATTGAATCAGAAAAATATGTATATAATTTTAATGCAGGAGTTCTTTAATCAGTACACATGGCTGAACAAGCATACACTGTGGCATCCGACAGTGAAACAACCGGGGAAGAAAAAACTTCACCTGCTTTCCCTGAGATAGCAATTGGAATTGACATTGGTACATCTCAGTGCAGTGTGGCAGTTTGGAATGGTTCTCAGGTGGAACTCCTCAGAAACACGAGGAATCAGAAATTAATGAAATCATATGTTACCTTCAAAGATGAGGTCCCTGCTGGTGGTGTTAGCGATGAACTGGCTCACGAATATGACATGTTGTCTGGAGCTGCAATCTTTAATATGAAACGTCTGATTGGTAGAGTCGATACCGATCCGGTGGTTCACGCCAGTAAAAGCCTCCCCTTTTTGGTTCAAACTTTAGATATCGGTGTCAGGCCATTTATTGCTGCCCTAGTGAACAGTATGTGGAGGTCCACTACTCCCGAAGAAGTTCTTGCTATCTTTCTGGTTGAACTAAGAGCTATGGCTGAAGTTAAACTGAAACACCCTGTGAGGAATGTGGTTTTGACAATTCCGGTATCATTTAGCCGATTCCAGTTGATGCTAATTGAACGAGCCTGTGCCATGGCCGGGCTTCATGTTCTAAGATTGATGCCTGAACCAACTGCAGTCGCTCTGTTATATGCTCAGCAGCAACAGCAGTCTGCACATGAAAATATGGGTAGCGGGAGTGAAAAGATAGCGCTTATATTCAATATGGGTGCTGGGTATTGTGACGTAGCTATAACAGCTACATCAGGTGGTGTTTCGCAGATCAAGGCCTTGGCTGGCAGCACGGTTGGAGGTGAGGACCTACTTCAAAATCTGATGCATCAACTCTTACCGAACATGGATGATCTATTCTCAAGCCATGGAATCGAAGAAATAAAGAGCATGGGGTTGCTTCGAGTTGCCACCCAGGATGCCATCCACAAACTCTCATCCGATATGAGTGTCCCAATTGATGTCGACTTGGGAAATGGTACAAAAATATCTAAGGTTCTCGGGAGGGTGGAGTTTGAAGAGGTGAACAAAGAAGTCTTCGAGAAATGTGAGGCTCTGATAAAACGTTGTTTGCATGCTGCTAAACTAGAAGCGGAAGATGTACATGATGTCATAGTTGTTGGTGGCTGTTCCTACATTCCAAAGGTTCGGAACATCCTAACGAGTATATGCAAAAGAGAAGAGCTTTATTCAGGAATGAACCCGCTAGAGGCAGCTGTACGTGGTGCAGCGTTGGAAGGAGCAGTAGCTTCGGGAATTAGTGATCCATTTGGGAATTTGGACTTGTTAACCATTCAAGCAACTCCACTAAGCATTGGCATTCAAGCTGATGGAAGCAACTTTATACCAATTATTCGTCAGAACACCACTACACCAGCAAGGAAAGAACAGATTTTCACTACTGTCCATGATAACCAAGCCGAAGCACTGATCCTTGTTTACGAAGGGGACGAGAAAACCGGGGAAGAGAACCATCTCCTAGGGTTTTTTAAGATCAGAGGAATACCTCCATTACCAAAAGGTGTTCCGGAGATTAACGTGTCCATGGACATCGATGCTTGTAATGTACTGAGAGTCTTTGCTGGTGTAATGATGCCGGGGGCGCAAAATTTGCCTACTCCTTTCATGGAAGTTAGGATGCCTACAGTTGATGATGGACATGGTTGGTCTGCTCAAGCTTTACATAAAACATATGGCTCTACTTTAGGTTTGGTCACAGTGCAGAAGAAGACACAGCATTGAGATTGCTGAATAGATGATAAAGTAAAGAAGCACAAGGGGTGTTGTTAAGTAGTGAAAAATGTGGCAACTGTTTCTTGTAAATATGTGTCGAGTTTTTCATCTGCTGGAGAATAATCTTTGGTTGTGAGTCTTGGGAATAATAGTTATAGCAACTGTTGTAACTTTGTAGAATTTCATATTTTCCATGTATCCTCTTTTTCAAAATCATCAATCAGTTATCTGTTGGCTTTTAAATAATCTAATAGTAGGAAAGTACTTCCAAGTGGACTGAGGTAAATTCTCTGTTAAACGGTTTACTTTGTTTCAGTATGTTCCTTTAGATTTAAAGAATCGACAACTTCTAATTTGTTTTAAAGGATAAATATCTTTAGTATGGGAATAAAATATAATAGATAGTAGAATTCATGAAGTGAGATACTTTCTTAATCGAGCATGTTCAATATTTGGATGTATTTTTATGTATTTTCTAGGCGTTTAACGCATCTGGCTAACTCCAATTAGCTTGATATTGAACTTATTTGATTGGTTGGTTTATCAAGATGGAAAGCATGAGCATATCTCCAGGACCAAATGCTGAAAGTAATGATGTTTTCTTAATCTGATAAGTGCAAATGCAGAATGTTTCATTCATGTAAAGTTGGCTGCCCAGAACCACAGCACTTCTACTGAGACATGACAAACAAGTGTAACTTTTAATAAGTGGAGGTGCAAAGATTTATGGAAGTTCAGGAAAGTCATCCTCCAGGTACTATTGTATGATAGTGTAAACCGTAAAATACAGCAAAAGAAAAGAAAAAAGTGAGAAAATCAACTGAAGCTGCCCAAATGTTAAGAACTTAGTTTGCTGCTGGAGCCATTGGAAAACCTTATAGGCCTAACGAAGCAAACCAGTTAAAAGAGACGAGATATCCACCAGATTGTCAAATTGTATGAATTTGCATATCAGAGAAGTTAATGAGACAGCAAATAAGATTACATGCACTTGATGGCTGAATGTTTGGAGTAGAAATGATCAAGATATAAGACTCTTCAACATTCCATTTCTCACACCGAAAAGGGGCAACACAAAAGGAAAAATCTTAAACGGGCATAGATCTTCAAAAATGTTAATACTGCCACTGGACAATACCAAATTGTTGGTGAGAAGTGATCTCTACCCGAATATCACAAAAGAATTAAAATTAAAACTAAGAAATGAATGTTGAATATGTTTGCTAACACAAGATTGCATAGCAATTGCAAATGTCCAACCTATCATCCTCTTTCCGCTTCCTATCTATCACTCTCCAAGAAATGTATGCAGCTATTCAAGCATGAACTTCATCGGAAATCACCAGCTTTCATTTACACAACCATCAAATATATGTTTATGGATATCATTCCATTTCAGTGGTACTTCAAAGGAGTATACCTTCAAATCTCTGAACAAAGCTGACAAAACCAGAATCATTCACTTCTTGCACCAGTAGATCTAATAGCAAACCAACTCAACTTAAAGTTTTGAAGTATGCAATGTCCCTAGTTTTCATGTTCTTAATCTCACAGCAAGTTACAATAAGAAGTTTAAATCAGTGAGGAAATTATTTATCATCAGCTTCCATGGGAATGATCCAATCGATATCACAAACTTTTCGAGTTTGGGGTTCCATAGGTCTTGCTTACCGGTGTTTTATCCAGTTTTGAGGAGTCATTTCACATCTTACCGTGCAAAGTTTGAAGCTTTACTAATACATTTCACTTTTTACCATGCAAAGTTTGAACCTTTACTAGTAACTTTAGCATGTTATTGAAATTAGTTGTATTGAAGTGTGTAACCATCTCATCTAAAAGCTAAAGCTGTCAGAGAGAGCACACTTTTAATATTTAATTAAATTCTCAACACGCCCCCTCACGTGCGGGCCTGATTTTTTTCATGGACCAAGCACGTGAAAATTCGTTTTGATAATAGGTGGCGGTGAGAATCGATCCGAAGACCTTTGACCTACTCTGATACCATATTAAAGTGTGTAACCACCTCATCTAAAAGCTTAAGCCGTTTTTTAGAGCACACTTTTAATATTTAATTATATTCTCAACAAGTTGCATATCCGATACGCTTCTATAGAAAAGTTCAATCACGATTAATTTTCTTTCCGTTTTTACTTGGAAGCCGCTTAACAATTTTAACGACCGTATACTCTTTTAACTTCATGATTTACTATGCCTCTAAACAGAAGTCCAAAGATAACAACCTAAAAAGGTGCAATTAATATAAAAGCACAGATCCAAAGAACACACACACACACACCAAGAAATAGTATGGTTTCCCCAGAAATATTAAGAAACTGAAAAAAAATCTAGGTCAAGTACCTGAAACTTTTCTATAGCAGGCAAGTCAGCAATCCCTTCTCTACCTCAACAAGAAACTAGAACATAGTCAAGGTGCCAATTAACAATTACAAATTCTTTTGTTTAGGTTAGTCACTAATTTTGGCTTATACAACAAAGTTATGATGTTAGACACTACCATCATGATGAGCTTGATTGACTAAAAAATTACTGATTAGTCGCTAATGATATAGATTTGTTTGCATATACTTAACGGAAAGTTCATTTACGGACATAATTATTGTTCATAATAGTAGATAACAACCAGTAATCAAAAGAAATTGACTCTTTGGAGGAATAAAATGAAATTTCAGATTCAAGTAATAATCATAGCACATGAAAAGATGAAAAAGAAAGAAAAAAGTATATTAATTAGAAATAACTCAAATCAAGTTCACAAACAAGATCTTAAAAAATTAATCTTTTTTGGAAATACTGGAAAGAACACTCGACTAATCGTTCTTCCAAACATACAAAACTAAAGAAAAACCCGAACCAGGTGATTTCGAATTGCTCAAACTCTCAGTATAAGGCCAAGGCATCACAGAGAGATCAGATAAGGTTTGTGTAGTCCACAACTTCTCAGCTGATAAACAAGTTTGAAACATGAACACTGCATTTCCAAAATTGCTGCTACTAAACAACCAATTATGAACATCCCAAAAGACTTCAACAGGGAGTCCATCAATTAAAACAGTGTAATTACCGCGAAACTTCCAGCGTAAATGCTTCACTTGCATTACAGTTTTCGAATCGATACGGACCAAAAGACAAGGATCATCAATGGCATTAGAGTCACACTCAATTGTAACATCATGAATTGGACCTGTATAACAAAATTGAGCCTTAGTACTAAATACCCTCTTCCCAAATATGTGTTCCCTTTTGGAAACAAACATTGCATTTGATATTGGTGGACTTGCATTAGTTTTCTTGAATGCTTCTTTCCTTAGATCCCCAATAGCCAAAACCATTTGTCCTTTGCATACTACTGCTAAATAGTACCCTTCAATAGGCTCTGGGCCAGATCCAAATTTGGCTAAAGATAAGTCCCAATGGATGTCAATTATACAAGAATTTAACACTTCTAAAGACCTTGACCCTTTTCTTTTGGAGAACAAAGAAGGTTTTACATCAACTTTACAAAGACATTGATGAGACATATCATCAATTTCAACACTAAGGCATTGACCCATTAAACTCTTGGTCCAAACAACTGTAATCAGACAAGATTTCCCAAGTAATTTACATTGATAAACACATGTTACTAAATTCTGTGGGGGTTTATTAGTCACACCACCAACACTTGAACAAGAGGCATCAGCAACTTGAACCCCATTTTCACCAAAACAAGATGGGAAATCCCTCATTTTTTTTCTCAGCACGATCAAGAAAGCACACAGCACCGGGTCTATCGGAAACATCTTCTCTCTCCCTGTCTAAAGATAGGAGTAAGGTCTGTGTATAATCTACCTTCCTCAGACCCCATCTGGTGAGATTATACTCGATATGTTGATGTTGTAATAAAAAAAAACACAAAAGATTGTATCTTTACACACCCTTAGTCAAAAATACACATTTTCCCTTCAAGATTCCAACTTTATGCTACTAAAACAACTTAAATATGAAATGAAAAGTATGGGAAAACAAGAAATCAAAAAGGGTAAGTAAGCATACCAAAATGAAGTTGAAAACTAACTTAAAAAGCTCTGAACTTTGTGTATGTTTTTGTTCAGAGCTAGAAGCAAAGAGGAGTTGTATGGAGGTGTTTAAAAGTGGGGTATTTGAAAGGGGAATTGGGGTGCATTGTTTATAAAGTACACAAATGAATCCAACTGTTTAAAGAAAGGACAAGTTATGCTTTAGATTAGAGCCAAATTTTGGGCTGGTAAAAAGTGAAAAGATTAGGAGTTCTGGGGGAAAAAGTTTGAAAAGAATATTTGAGTAAAAATAGAAAAGGAAAAACGTCATCAATTTTTTTATATTTATAGCAACATAGCCTATACCATATAAATCTTTTTGGACAAATGAAACGTGCATTGACCTTTATATTGTTTGTGTTCCATGAATAAAAAAGAAATAAATACTATGTATCGTTTGGTAGCGAATTAGAGTTATGTAAATATTAGTAATATAAGGTTTAGCTGTGAGAAATTTTTATGTAATATTTAGTTATTCATGTAGTAGTAGTTATTCCACCTTCTATCTTGCATAAAATAATATATATATAGATTTTCTCATAACTTATACTAGATGTTCTAAATTGCAAACAAATTAATATCATGTTGATCTTTATGCATAAATTACTTACTACCTAATCATCTACCACCAAACGTAGTATTACTTATGCAAAATTTAATACATGCATAACTTACTTCCAAACCAGCTACGACACCTAAGAAAAGCTGAGAGATTTATGTTGGGATACAATTGTTGCAGGAACGGGAAGTAAGTAACTATTACAATGGTAGAAAAGATAAACTAAATATTACAATAAACTGGAAATCAAGAACTTAACAAACTAATTGTGTGATTTGCTGAGTCGAGTGATGACACTCTGTCTTTAAGACAAGACTTCCCCATATATCTCCTTTTTACGGTGTTGGGCAATAGTCTCACAAGATACAACAACAACTTAACAAATGAGCAAAGGAAACTCAAGTGTTACTCTTGAACTTTGAGTATAGTAATTTTGCTAGAGAGGAAGAAGATGAATTCAGAAAATCTGGAGTATTTTGTAAGTGTTGAGTGTAGTATTCTTCAATTGAGCCAAATGCCTCAATTTATAGTGTAAGGAGAAGACCCCTCAACTAGTCAATTAATGGTCTTCAATAGCCAAGTAATGACACTTAAGAGAGGGGTTACATTCATCCAAATAATTGCTGAATTCATGTGCCAAGTAATGGAGAATCAATGCTCCAAAACCAGCCCAAAGGTCAGAACTTTCCAACTTCCCGTCGCAGCATTCTGCCTCCGAAGCGTCGTGGCCCTCCACGGCTCCGCGGCTAAATCCGACTCGTTTCATCATACACTTCTTCCTTCGTTTACCAACGTGGAATACTTTGTTATTTGGTCAATAATCGTCCATCATTCTATGTCTCAAACGTATTACATACGTACCAATATCTCTTTCACTAATGAAATTTACGATACTTGGCACTATGTGTGCACGTGTGTCGGAAATGATATTTCTGACGTACGGGGCCCCAATTGTTTGAGTCATAAATAATGGGATATACTTAATTCCACATTTAGTAAATTTTCAACAATCCCCTCTTGAAATAGATTTTGGCGCACACACTTGGTGCGTTTTCCAACAATCTTTTAGCGGACCGATGTTGCATCTGAATAGGTAGCATATGCTTTGAACCTTCCATAGTTGAATACCATCGGACTTACTTACTGCGCGGTGAACGTGATGTCTTGAACCGTCAGTGTTTAGTGTAAGCCAAGTCAACGGTACCAACACAACAACTTCCTCTAATCAGTTCTTCGTAATGTTTTGTCCGTTGTAGCCGTGGACACTTCTTGGATCCTTAAGTGCGTTCAATTGAGGCGACCTGTCCTCGCACTTAAATATGTGGTCTCCTACAAGGTATCCTGCTATACCCCACTTTACAAGCGTTAGGAACCATTAAAAATTTCCCCAAACCTAACCTCAACCGGTGAGGATCATTAAAGGTTTTGGAAACTTAACCTTCACCCACATTGCAGATAGCACTTATAGTCTATCGCGGGAATGACTTTGGATTTGGTGTTTCTTTACAGAAATCAATATCCGAAGTGCTCATGCTTCCACCGAAGTGATCAACTGAACCTTTACAGCTTAGGTTTCCCATTGAACCTAATTCCTAGGGATCTCCAGTCAGTAAAGTTGGGTTACCACCGTATTGGTCCTTATACTTTGGGTTTTAAGCTCATTCTCCTAGACATGCAGAACATTTGATCCTTGAGTTAACCATTTGTCAGTGGGTCAACTATGTTATCCTTTGATTTTATGTAATCAATGGATATTATACTTGTGGTGATCAGCTGCCTAACGGTCTTATGTCTCCGTCGAATATGACGAGACTTGTCGTTGTACATAGAATTATGTGCCCTTCCTAGAGCCGACTGGCTATTGCAGTGGATCATTACAGAAGGTACGGGTTTGTTCCAACAAGGAACATCCTCTAAGAAGTCGTGAAGCCACTCAGTTTCTTCTCCTACTTTGTCTAAAGCGATAAACTCTGATTCCATTGTGGATCGGGCGATGCAAGTTTTCTTAGAGGATTTCCAAGATATAGCCCCACCACCAATTGTAAATACATACCCACTGGTGGACTTGGTGTTCTCTATATCAGATATCCAGTTTGCATCATTGTACCTCTCTAGTACAGCTGGATATCTCGAATAATGCAACCCATAAGTTAGTGTGTATTTCAGATATTGTAGTACCCGATTCAACGCCTTCCAGTGATCATTACTCGGATTACGGGTAAACCTAGCCAACTTGTTGACTGCATAAGCAATATCAGGTCGGGTGCAGTTTGTTTACATCAAACTACCAATCACATGTGCATATTGCTCCTGGCATATGGGTGCACCACGATTTTTATCAAGCTTTTGATTTCTATCCAGTGGTGCCTTTATAGGCGAACTATCAAACATCTCAAACTTTCTCAACACATCATCGATGTAGTGAGACTGAGATAAGACCAGTCCGTCAGATGTCTTAGAGATCTTTATTCCTAAGATGACATCTGTAATACCGATATCCTTTATGTCGAAATATTGTTTCAACATGTTCTTAATCTCTTGAATCAAACTAGGACTGCTTCCTGTGATCAACATGTCGTCTACATACAAGCATATCATGACAAACGAGTCAGAGTTACCTTTCATATAGACACATTTGTCACACTCATTAATGGCGAAACCCTTCGATAGTAGAGTACTATCAAAATTTTCGTGCCATTGCTTCGGGGCTTGTTTAAGCCCGTATAGAGATTTGACAAGCCGATAGACTTTCTTCTCTTGCCCTGGAACCACATACCCCTCAGCTTGTTCCATATAGATTTCTACTTCCAAATCACCATTTAGGAAGGTTGTCTTGACATCCATTTGATGTATCTCAAGGTCATGCAATGCTGCGATTACAATGAATACCCGTATGGATGTCATCCGAGACACCGGGAAGTACGTGTCAAAATAGTCAAGGCCTTTCTTTTATCGATAACCCTTGACTACCAACCTGGCTTTGTACTTATCTATAGACCCATCTGCTTTATACTTCCGTTTGAGTATCCATTTACAACCCAACGGTTTATTTCCCGGAGGAAGATCAACCAACTCCCAAGTATGGTTACGCAGAATGGAGTCTATTTCACTCTCAATAGCTTCTTTCCAGAGCGGTGCCTCTGGAGTTGACAATGCTTCAGCAATTGTCCTTGGTTCATCATCAACCATATAAGCTACAAAGTCAGGACCGAAGGATTTATCCTTCTTGACCCTTTTACTTCGCCTTGGTTCCATCTCCGGAGTCTCCAAGTTCTGAGAATCTGGAACACTAGATTCCAGATATTCATCCACTTCGAAGTCCACTAGATTTGAACCATCTAGATTCGGGCAGTCAACGACTCCCGGTTCTTGAGAGCTTGGTTCATAACTTCGTTTATGAGATGTTATGTTTTTTTCCTTTCTAGGAAAGGTATCTTCAAAGAATTGAGCATTCCTTGATTCCATTATTATATCCCCGTGGATATCTGGAATATCTTACTTATGCACTAAGAAGCGATAAGCACTACTGTTATTTGCATATCCGATAAATATGCAATCTACATTCTTAGGCCCAATCTTGACCTGCTTTGGCTTGGGTACTTCGACCTTTGCCAGACAACCCCACACCTTTAAATATTTATAGGTGGGTTTCTTTCCTTTCCATGATTCATATAGAGTTTTGTCCTTACCCTTATGCGGGACTCTGTTAAGAATCATATTAGCGGTAAGGACATCTTCTCTCCATATGTTTTGGGGAAGACCGGAATTGATGAGCAAGGCATTCATTATTTTCTTCAATGTGCGATTCTTACGTTCCGCCACAGCGTTCGATTGAGGTGAGTATGGAGCCGTCGTTTGATGAACAATGCTTGATTGGGCACAATATTCCTCAAATGGCGCTACATATTCTCCTCCTCAATTGCTACGAATGGATTTAATATGCATGCTTAGTTGGTTCTCAACTTCTGCTTTGTAAAGTCGGAACGCTTCAAAGGCTTCATCCTTACTTTTCAACAAGTAAAGGTAACAATACCTTGTGCTATCATCAATGAATGTCACAAAGTACTTGTTCCCCCCTCTAGTTTGTGCAAACTTCAAATCACATATATCTGTGTGAATAAGTTCTAGAGGAGCGGTATTCCTTTCGACGGATCGAAAAGGAAGCTTTATGAGTTTTGCCTCTACGCACACCTCACACTTATGTTGAGGGTTTACATCGATAGACGACAACAACTCCAACTTTACCAACCTTTGGATGGACTTGTAGTTGACATGTCCTAATCTATGATGCCATAAATTATAGGACTCAAGCAAGTAAGAAGAAGCTTCAATATTATTGCTTGTACGTAATACAGACATGAGGTTAACTTTGAAGAGGCTTTCACAGACGAATCCTCTTCCCACAAATGTTCCATTCTTAGTGACCACAAATTTATTGGACTCAAACACTAGCCTAAAACCAACATTAACCAATAAATGACATGAAATTAAATTTCTTCTAATCTCTGGAACATGCATCACTTCCTTCAGAGTGAGCTCCTTTACAGAAGTCATCTTCAGGACTACCTTTCCTATCCCCAACACGTCAGAGGAAGCGTTGTTATCCATGAACAACTTCTTATTTGTAATCGGTGTATAAGTGGAGAAGACATATCTATTGGAACAGATGTGTCTTGTAGCACCTGTATCCATCCACCATTGCATGGGATTCTCAACAAGGTCTGCTTCTAGCACCACCGCTGAGAACTCCTCAATCATGTCGTCTAGAAACTGGTCTTTGACGACGTTAACCTGTGCCTTGCTCTTAGCCTTGGTCTTCTTGTTGCTCAGTCTTGAGTTTGCGACAGTCCTTGATCATGTGACCAGGTTTCCCATAGTGGTGACAGTTTCCTTTGAACTTCTCTGTTGCTTGGGTCTTGCCATCTTTCTGGAACTTGCTCTTCTTGCTTGGGTTCCCTTTGGCCTCAGCCAAATTTGACTTTGCCTCAGCGGGTTGTTTACCCCTAGGCAAGGCCTTTTTATTATCTTCCTGAATTTGGAGTTTGATAATAAGTTCTTCAAAGGTCATCTCCTTTGTCTTGAGTTTTAAGTAACCCATAAACACATTCCACGAAGGAGATAACTTTTCAATCAGTGATGCAACCAAAAACTGCTCATTTGGTTTCATACCTTCCAAATCCAGGTGTTGTAGAATCATTTGGAATTCCTGGACTTGGGACATCACTGTTTTACTATCCACCATTTGAAATTTTAGAAATTTTCCAACGATGAATTTCTTAGTACCTGCATCTTGTGCGTTGTACTTCTTTTGCAGCTTCTCCCACAACTCTTTGGCAGTGCCTACGGTGCAATACACTGTGTAGAGAGGGTCTGACAAGCAGGTCAATATGTAATTCTTGCACATGAAATCACTATGACTCCATGCATCAAGAACCATCTTCATGCCATTAATGACATGGATACCTAGGCCCCCTTCAGCCGTTTAAGAAGGCGAATGGTCCATTTCATCTCCAGTTTGTGGAGGATCTTCTGTTAGGAAACGTGTCATTCCCATAACAGTCAGATATAATAGCATCTTCTGTTGCCATCTCCTGAAGTTTGAGCCCATGAACTTTTCAGGGCGTTCATGGTGAAATCCAGCGGGTGGAGGAACGACAACGTTCCCTTTAGCAGCAGTAAAGGTGTTGGATGAGCCTTGAGCAATCGGAAAGGCATTAGGGGTGCATTGAGCAGTGGGGAAGACATAGGGATTACCTTGAGTAGCAGCAGCAGCAGAATCAGAAGTAGTTTGATCTCTTCCAATCATCTTTCTAGGTTCTTACAACAAATCTTGTCTTAAAATTGTTGGGATACAATTGTTGCAGGGAACGGGAAGTAAGTAACTATTACAATGATATAAAGGATAAACTAAATATTACAATAAACTGGAAATCAAGAACTTAACAAACTGCTTGTGTGATTTGCTGAGTCGAGTGATGACACTCTGTCTTTAAGACAAGATTGCCCCGTATATCTCCTTTTACGATGTTGGGCAATAGTCTCCCAAGATACAACAACAACTTAACAAATGAGCAAAGGAAACTCAAGTGTTACTCTTGAAGAACTTTTAGTATAGTAACTTTGCTAGAGAGGAAGAAGATGAATTCAGAAAATCTGGAGTATTTTCTAAGTGTTGAGTGTAGTATTCTTCAATTGAGCCAAATGCCTCAATTTATAGTGTAAGGAGAAGACCCCTCAACTAGCCAACTAATGACCTTCAATAGCCATGTAATGACACTTAAGAGAGGGGTTACATTCAGCCAAATAATGGCTGAATTCATGTGACAAGTAATGGAGAATCAATGCTCCAAAACCAGCGCAAAGGTTAGAACTTTCTAACTTTCCGTCGCAACATTCTGCTTCCGAATCGACGCGACTCTGTGAATTAGCGTCGCGGCGCCGCGACTCCAGTGACTGACCAACCAATTAGAGTCGCGGCGCTGCCGGGGAGGCGCCACGCTCCGACGGTGTGGCGTCGCGGCCCTCAACGGCTCCGCGGCGAAATTCATTTCGTTTCATCTTACACTTCTTCTTTCGTTTATCAACGTGGAATACTTTGTTATTTGGCCAATAATCGTCCATCATTCTTTGTCTCAAACGTATTACATACGTATCAATATCTCTTTCACTAATGAAATTTGCGATACTTGGCACTACGTGTGCACGTGTGTCGGAAACGATGTTTCCGACATGCGGGGGCCCCAATTGTTTGAGTCATAAATAATGGGATATACTTAATTAGTATCAAGAATACTAGTTTAGTTAAATTAAATTCTTTCGTAAGTTATAGTATGCTAAATTAAGATGTTTTTAACTACAGGTTTTTTAATACGTTCCATTTAGATTAAGATAAAGCTAGAAGATGGTCACTGTAAACTAATGTGTAAACTAATGAATAAGCATGGGAAATAATATATAAGAAATCAAATGTGCACGAGTATTTTTAAATAAACTCACCGTTTAGGCTACATCACATGTTTTTGACACTTTTTGACCTGTAGAGCGTCTTAATTTGATCATATGTGTGAGAGATGTAATTCAAAAAATGAAACTATTTTTACCATTTCTTTTCAGAATCAGTAAGGCAGAATGCATCAATAATCATTTAAATTGATGAGTAAATTTTATTGAGACAGTTATATTGGCTTGCTCCAAAGGAAAGCCGAACCTGTAATAAAGTATTTTTATTAGATAATCTCAATTTAATTTTTTATAAAAAAATTGTGCTCGTTCTCAAATATATATTACGTAAAAAAGTTAATCACATAAAGTTACCTCCTTTAATTATACATATCAGTCTCAATTAGAATAGGTCTGAGATTTTACCATTTATTGAAATTAATACATATAATTAAATAAAATAATATTTTATAAGTGATGAATTTATCTACGTAATTGACACTTAAAAACATACGTCGATATTTTTTAAAAAGATTGAGCTAGAAGTATGTTATTAAAATATTTTATTATGTATCAAAGTATTCAGTCAAATTAGACAGTAATTCAAATGTCTAATTTAAATTTATCGATAAGTTCAAGAACTATCGATATATTCGGCCAGTAGAAATAAGAGGGAATAATTTAAGAAATCTAGAAAAGACTGACAGTGAATTTTTTGTCATTTTGCTGCAATTGTGAAATAACCTCCACAGCCAAATTTATCTTTCAATTTTTAAAATATGAATCTTTAAAAAGCATATTCGGTACAGGAGGGAAAAAACTATAGAGCCTATATCACGTGCAAGGAAACTGTACATATTGGAAGATGAACACTTTAAATAAGTCCATATTTTTAAGGATAAGGAGGAGTTAATTTTAGTTTAATTCCAAAATATCTTTCTGTTTTAGTGGTCATAAAGTTACAAATTCTAATCGAAATGTTTAAGTTGGTCTTTTCTACTATGTTTGAAATAATTCTCATATTTGACTTTCTACATAAATGGCTACCAAGGAAAAGAAAATAACAAAAACAATATTTTATGCTTGGGGAAGTTTTAAAATATTCTCTTAAATACGTTTTCCAAATAGTTTTGGTCCTTCAATTTTGTTAAAAGTGAGTATTTTTTGCTTCCTTCAAATATTCAAACAAATTCTGTCTATTATATTTGAAGGATGTGCCGGAAAAAAATATTTAATGAGAACATAAGGAAAGTTTCATCAAATTCTAAAACTTGCAATGTGAAAAACAACACTAGACACCAAAATATCATAAGTTATACGTTAAAATATTGTATCAGACTCGAGAAAATAAATTTTAAAGAATATCATAAACTACAAAAGATGTACCTCCAAATGAGAGTTTCTACTAATATTATTTTGCTCCGTAATTTTCATCAAATCCAATGAAACGGGGACAAAAAATGTTGATTACTTTTGACAAACTTAAATGACCAAAATTGTTTTGAAATATTTTTAAGAAATTACTTTGAACCTGTTCCTAAACATAAAGGGCCATTTTTGTTATTTTCTCACCAAAGGATATTGAACCTTTTTTTTAATACCCTAGGGAAACTCATATATAGCCGCTACCCTTCAGGTGCGCACTAGATAACCTGTTTACTGTGCAATAACTCTACAAATTACACTGGAGAGATAAACTTCATTAGGCAAATATGGTGTCATGGGCTCTGACTGAGAATGCTTCTAGTAAGGGGAGTTGTGAAAAATCACTCACCCAGCCAACTCAGCCAACCTATGGGTATATTACAACTTTTAATGAATTAGCTTTACATGTTTTTAGGCTATACTTTGCACAACCTAAGGCTGATTAAAGCAAGGCTTACCCCAATTTTGCATAAAACTTGAATTCTCAGTTTTGACTAATAATTTTAATCAAGATAACTTGTTTTTACTTGGATGAAATCCAACGTTTATGTGACAAATATCATTTAAAAATTAAAGATGGATGGAAAATGATGGTGCATCAATATATTTAAGCAGCTAAAAATGGAATGGTAGCGTATATTGGGAGAAGGGGAAAATTCAATGAGTCCAGCTAGAAACTTGGACTACGAAAATGAAGGCCATGTGCAGCAACAAAAACATAAGTGGAACAGACAGGGTTTGGTATTTACTGGTGCATGTATATGTTATTATAGATAAAGTAATTGAAAGAAATAACCCCCTTGATTATTTTCATTGATTGAATAGATATATATACAAGTTACAAAATAGGAGAATCCTATTTCTAATCTATTTCTAAAACCTTATTCTACCATAATTCTAACTATACAATTATGGTAGGTGTATAACACTAATTATGGTAATAATTACACTACAATATTACATCAATATATACTCCTAATATACAACAACCACCTCCTTCCGTGATGGGCTTACTCGCTGCCGAGGCCCACCGCCTTGTCCGTCCCCGCTTCGATTCCTTGCCTTCGGCCTACCGCAAGTGGCCCAGCGCCGAGGCCCCCGCTGCCAAGGCCCTTGTTGCCCGGTCCCACTGTTTTGCCTAGTGATATATATGTGATATATATGTGATATACACAACGATGTATATTCGGTGTATATCACATGTATATTGTACTGTTTAACACCTCCGCAGTCATAGCGGGCGGTTTTCGAACGCCGAGATCGTCCCTAAAATCTTCAAAGAGAACCGTTGGTAGACCCTTTGTAAAGATGTCTGCAATTTGATAACGAGACGGGACATGACATACGCGAACTTGACCCTTTGCAACCTTTTCACGGACAAAGTGAATGTCCATTTCGATATGCTTGGTGCGTTGGTGTTGAACGGGGTTACCTGAAAGGTAGATGGCACTAATGTTATCGCAATATACCAAGGTTGCCTTCTGAATGGGACAATGAAGCTCCAAAAGCAAATTACGTAGCCAACATGATTCAGAGACCACATTCGCTACCCCTCGATATTCTGCCTCGGCACTTGAGCGTGATATAGTTGCCTGACGCTTTGCCGACTAGGAGACTAAATTGTTGCCAAGGAACATACAGTAGCCAGAATTCGATCGTCTGGTGTCGGGACAACCACCCCAATCAGCATCCGTGTAAGAGACAAGTGTGGATGTAGAAGACGGATACAACTGCAACCCATAGTCTAGTGTCCCCTGAATATACCGAATGATGCGTTTGATTGCATACATGTGCTCAACTCTGGGATCATGCATGAATAAACACACCTGCTGAACCGCATATGTAATATCCGGTCTGGTAAAGGTAAGATACTGGAAGGCCCCTGCAAGACTGCGATAGCGGGTCGGGTCCTCGTATGGTGCACCTGATGTGGCACATAGCTTTGGGTTTGCATCAACTGGCGTGGAAGTGGACTTACAGGATGACATCCCAGCCCTCTATATGATCTCAGCAGCATACTTTCGTTGAGACAAAAACAAGCCACCTGAATGACGCTTGACGGCAATCCCCAAAAAATAACTCAAAGGCCCTAAGTCTTTCATAGCAAACTCCGAACTGAGCATGGTCATGATAGACTGGCGCAAGGTATCGGAAGAGGCAGTCAAGATGATATCATCCACGTACAACAAAATGTAGGCCAATGACGAACCACGACGGTAGATGAACAAGGAATTATCTGACCTGCTGTGAGTGAACCCAATGGTCGAAACAAAGTCAGCAAATCGTGTATACCAGGCCCGTGGAGACTGCTTAAGCCCATATAATGACTTCTTCAACAAACAGACATGATGAGGGCGGTTGGGATCCCTGAAACCCAACGGCTGATGCATATAGACTGTTTTCTTGAGATCACCATGTAGAAAAGCATTCTTGACATCCAACTGATGAATCGGCCAAGTCTTTGAAAGAGCCAAGCTAAGTACAGTGCGAATGGTAGCCGGTTTGACCACCGGACTAAACGTCTCACCACAATCAATACCAACCTGCTGAGTCTTACCATCACCAACAAGTCGCGTCTTATGTCGAGCAAAGGACCCATCTGAATCTCCTTATGAGCAAAAATCCACATAGACCTGATAATATTAATACCATATGGACGGGGCACCAACTCCCACGTCTTATTATCAATAAGAGCATTATATTCATTAGTCATAGCAATTTTCCAATTAGGGTCATTTAATGCGGACACAGATTGCGGGGCAAGGGGATTTAGAGACATCGAATGTAAATTAAAATGTCTTTTAGGTGTAAAAATACCCGCCGACTACGAGTGACCGGTCTATGACTTGAGAAAGAATTGATGGAATTTTGGGAATTTTACGGGCTCGGGACGGACCGGCCGGCAGGGCGGTGGGCCTCGGCCCAAATCGGAAAAGGTGGAATCGGATTTCGGAGCAGTTCCCAAGTGGGTGAGGCGAGCCCGATTCTTTGGAACTGTTCCGGTGGCTAGATTTTGTGAGTGTGGCGGATTGTTGGTCCCGGCGGGCGGTGGGCCCGCATTTGGAGGATTTTGGGTACGGGAGATGTCCGAAAAATTCCGAATAATATACGGGGATATTTGGTCATCCAAAAAATTATATGACTTAGGTTCGGGAGTATGAAATTTCGTAAATGGGAATTGAGTTTCATCAAAAATGACATGGCGATTGATTATGATTTTCTTGGAGGATAAATCAAAACACTTATAACCACGATGATTTGACGGATAACCCAAAAACACACACGGGGTAGACCGAGCCTGAAGTTTGTTAATTGTGGTGGATGGGAATAACGGATAACACAAGCACCCAAAAATCCGAAGGTGAGAATAAGAAGGGTTCTTATTATATAGGATTTTGAGGGGGGGAAAATATGTCAGACCTTTAGACGGAATTATGTTAAGAAGGTAAGTGGCCATTTGTAGAGCATGATGCCAAAAATATGGAGGTATGGAGGCATGTATTAGGAGAGTTCGGACAATGTTATTTATGGAACGAATTTTTCGTTCGGCTTTCCCATTTTGTGAAGATGTATGAGGACATGAAAAATGAAAATTTATCCCATGAGTAGCACAAAATTCTCGAAACTCCCTATTGTCATACTCTTTACCATTATCACATTGAATATTTTTTATTTCTCTTTCGAATTGAGTACGAATGAACGCTCTAAATTTTATGAAGACGGAAAACACTTGTGATTTATTCGCAATTGGAAACGTCCACAAAAATCTAGAATAATCATCTAAAAAGAGAACATAATATCGATGACCCATTGAACTAAGAACAGGAGATGTCCATAAGTCGCTATGAATAATGTCAAATGGCATAGAAGTATGAGAATTTGAGTCTACAAATGGCAACTTAACAATTTTTCCTAATGAACAGGACTGACAAATTGGAGTACGACTCGTACCCTTACAAGAAATAAAGCTATTTTTATCTAAAGTGATAAAATAGAAGATCCGGATGACCCGGACGAGCATGCCACATGGAAGGAGAGATGGGCGCAAAAGGCGATGGCAAGGTGGACTCGATGGGTCGAAACCGGGCATGATAGGATATAGATCCCCCCTACTATCACACCTCATGAGATGACTCCCCGTCTTGAAATCCTTCACAGAGAAACCGAAAGGATCAAATTCAACAGAAACAGAATTGTCATTTGTGAACTTTCGGACAGACACTAAATTTTTAATCAATTTAGGAGCATGTAAAGTATTTTTCAAGAGGAGTGGTGGATTGGGAGGAGACAACGTTTTCTGACCATACCCTAGGATTGGAATAGAACTGCCATTACCAACAATTATCCCCCGAAGGGTGCTCAAATTGGAATAAGATGAGAGAGTACCTGATTCGGAAGTCATGTGAGTAGTGGCCCCGGTGTCCATGTACCAATTTGGGTCCGGTTGAGTCAATCCCAACGTGTGCATCGCGGCCTCGATATCGGTCTGAGTGGGGCCTGCTGCATGATGGGCTTGTGGAGGTCTGGGCCCAAGGACTCCTGGCCGTGCTGGAACTGGGCCGTAACTGCTGTGGGTGCCGTTCTTCGGGCCACCGGCTGGCCGGGGCCGCCAATCGGGTATTGGGCTCGGACTGTTGGCCGCCCCACCGGCCGCCGGAAAGCGGCCGCTTTGGAGGGTGCGGGTTCCACTGCCACTGGCGCCACTGCTGGGCCCACGGTAGTGGTGGGCCACTGTACCCTGGATGGGACCCACCGCCTGTTTGTTGATCACCGGAACCGCTACCAGAGCCGCCGCGATTGCCCCCGCGGTTTTTGTTATTTTTGCGATTATTCTTACCGCCACCATTATTATGGTATTGGCCCGAATTATTAACAAAACCCGAAGGACTAGGAGAGGATGCCACCATGACAACTGGGCTTGCTCCGGTAGCCGCCTTTTTAGCCAAACCGGCTTCTTCCAACGTCAGCATGGAGCCGGCTTGATGAAAGTCGGGAAGATGGTTGCATTGGCGAAGGAGAGTTCCAACACCATTATAGGCCTCCGAAAGACCGGCAACCAACTGTAGAACTAGACGATTATTTGTTACTGGTACGCCAACATTACGGAGTTGATCCGTCAATTCCTTTAGTTTCTTGCAATATGCAGAAACGTTCGGAAATACGTCCATTCGAACGAGAGAGAATTCCTACTCGAGTGTGACGACACGGGAATGTTGGTTGTCTTGGAATATGTCACGCAATCTATTCCATGCAGCCATAGCCGTGGTATCTGGCTCCATAATCGTCTGTAGAAGGTCCACTGAAGAACGGTAGCATCAAGTGTAATCCATAACTCAGGATCCTCTGCAGGAAGGGGTCTAGTGGGAGGAATGATGTGATGAAGAACTTGATAAGATATAGCGTGAATTTTAAACAACTCCGCCCACGTTGCATATTGAACGTTTTCCATCTCAAGGACAATAGGGACACTTAGCTTGATATTGGAAACCGTGAGGGTAGGGTGAAAATTTTTCTTAGACATATTGAAAGAACAAAGAAGGAGGTTAAATTTAAGAGAGGTTTTTTTTTTAGAGCGGAAGACAAAATTTTGGAGAGAAAAACCCGAGGGGGGGGGGGGGGTTTCTCGGCCACAAGGCAAAAGTTGAGAGAAAACTTTTGTGTAGACCTAGTCTCTTGATACCATGAAAGAAATAATCCACTTGATTATTTTCATTGATTGAATAGATATATATAAAAGTTACAAAATAGGAGAATCCTATTCCTAAAACCTTATTCTACCATAATTCTAACTATACAATTATGGTAGGTGTATAACACTAATTATGGTAATAATTACACTACAATATTACATCAATATATACTCCTAATATACAACAACCACCTCCTTTCGTGATGGGCTTACTGCTGCCGAGGCCCACTGCCTTGTCCGGTCCATCGCTTCGATTCCTTGCCTTCGCTCTACTGCAGTGGCCCACTGCCAAGGCCCTCTTTGCTCAGTCCACTGTTTTGCCTAGTGATATATATGTGATATATATGTGATATACACTGCTGTATATTCAGTGTATATCACATGTATATTGTACTGTTTAACAGTAATTTTACTATGACTGAATTGTCTTTCACACTTGAGTATGGGGTTGGGAAACTTTATTGGAAATTGATTTGTATCCCTTAAAAAAAAATTATTCAAGTCGTAAAATTAAATTATAGCCTCCTCTAACTATGCTAACGTTGACATAGATTTGGTTAAAATTTAAAAAAATAAAATTCTTGACGTTGTAATTTTGAAAGTTAATATTATAGTTTGGATATGTATTTTACTAGGAAAAAAAAAGTTAAACTTTTGTAAGTGGAACAAAAAAAATTCATCCAACCAGTTTTTGGAACTTGAGATCGATCTTTTTCTTCTATTTTTTTTCAAAAAATTAATCAAATTACACGAACAAACAATTTTAAAAATATTCTTTTAAGAAAAGGTAAAAGAAAAAATATATGTTCAAATGGAAGCTATGACTCTATGATGTGTAGAATCTCTTTACAGCAACTCAAATCAGGAAGTGTGTGCCAAAAAATTCATTAAATCGACCACAATGATTTTCGATGTAAAATAACAATAGAAAAGTGATTTTTCTGTAATAAAAAATTTATGATTATATCATAATAAAATATTTCCTAATATTCTTTTTCATTAATTGTATTAATTGTATATCTCCTATTGTATGTAGAATTATAATCCTTTTGTAATTAGGATAATTTTACCTAGTTTGTATCAAAGTAAATATTCTTGTAACCTTATATATATTGTAAATCATTCATCAATAAAAGAAAGGAACATAATCATTTACGGTATAAGAGCCTAAAACTACAAACTCTACCCTAGCCGCCGATACACCTTCTCGGCCGCCACCTTTTTTCCACGTCGGAACCCTAGTCGTCGACCTCTCTCGCCCCCCCCCCCCTCTTTTTCCCACGACGGAACCCTAGTTTTTCCGGTCATTCTCCCACTCTCTTCCTCATAAATTTCCTCTTCCATGGTTGACAAAACCAAATTCCATTCGGTACTTGCCGTAAACAACATTAAAAACTTCATCCACGTGACTCTTGAGATGGAAAAGGGTCAATACTCCTCGTGGACGGAGCTTTTTAAGATCCATTGTCGTGTTTACGAAGTTATCAACCACATCATCCCTCCCACGCCAAAGTCCACAGACGTACCATCAGCTTCGACTTCTGATGATGCACTCTGGTCTCGTTTGGACGCAGCAGTCCTCCAGTGGATATACGGCACGATATCTAATGATCTATTGCACACCATCATTGAGACCGATGCCACTGTCCGCCAAATGTGGGAACGTTTGGACAGTATTTTCCATGACAACAAAACTCAACGAGCGTTATGCCTTGAAAATCAGTTCAAGGACGTTCATCGGAACGATTTTCCAAACGTGTCTGCCTATTGTCAAGAACTCAAGATACTTGACGACCAACTCTCCAACGTCGGCGCACCAGTGACTAATCAGCGATTGGTCATGCAACTTATTATAAGTTTGAACGAATTATATGACGGCGTTGCCACCATCCTTCAGCAATGCACTCTGTTACCTCTGTTTTATGAGGCCCGTTCGAAAATCATCCTTGAGGAAACCCAAAAAATCAAGCGCAGCACTACTCGGGCCAGCATTGTCGACGCCGCCCTCACCACCACCGCCGGGCCCTTCGCTGACGGCAGGGCCTCCCGATCCAGAAACCAAAATCGTGGGCTAGAGGACCCACAATAGTCCACTTCCTCCCGTAACAACCGCATGAGCAGGCAGTCCGGAAACAACAGCCAACAGCGACCGCGACAGTGGCAGTAGCCTCCGTTGTGGGCTGCCTAACCATCGTGGGCCCCACCGTCATGGGCCTTCCATCCTTTTCCGTATACGACATCCTCATGGACTCCACTTTAAAACCGACAGGCCCAACCTGACATACTTGGCCCACGTCCACAACATGCCTACACAGCACAAGCCCCCCCACTATCGACTTATGCACCGACTGACATTGAGGCAGCTATGAGCACAATGTCACTCAACACTCTAGATTTAAATTGGTATATGGACACAGGTGTCACATCTCACATGACGGCATCACAAGGTACTCTCTCGTCTTATTCCAATTTGAGTAATTTAAATTGAAATATTATTGTTGGTAGTGGACAAGGCATTCACATCCGTGGTTATGGTAATTCCTCCCTATCCCCACCACATCCACCACTAATCTTAAAAAATGTCCTACATGCCTCTAAACTCATTAAAAATCTAATCTATGTGCGACGTTTCACAACTGACAATTGGGTTTCCCTTGACTTTGATCTTTTTGGTTTTGTGAAGAATTTTACGACAGGGAGACGAATAATGAGATGTGACAGGACCAGATATATCTACCCTATTTCAAACGCCGTTAACAATCCAACCTCATTTCCCTCAACCTTTGCTGCTCTTTCGTCTTCCTTATGACATTCTAAATTTGGACATCCGGGAGACTCTCTTTTATGCTCCATTAGGAAAAATAATTTTATTAAATGCAATCGTATTTCTAGGACTCCTATATGTGAATCTTGCATTTTTGGAAAACATGTCAAATTACTATTTTCTTTATCCACAAATTATACTTTAATGACTTTCGATATTATATATAGTGACTTGTGGACATCCCCTATTTTGAGTACGGTTGGCCATCGATATTATGTGTTGATTTTGGACGATTATTCCAACTTTCTGTGGACTTTTCCAATTGAAAATAAATCTCAGGTCTACTCCATTTTTTCTTCATTTAGTGCTTTCGTAAAAACACAATTTGAAAAGAGCATTAAATGTTTTCAATGTGACAATGACAGGAAATTCGATAATAACCAATTCAAACAGTTTTGCAGCAAAAACGGTCTTACCTTTCATTTTTCCTGCCCTCACACATCCTCCCAAAATGGTAAAGCCAAACGGAAACTCCAAACCATAAACAACCTCATTTGTGCCCTACTTGCTCACGCCTCAAATCCCCATCAATTCTGGCATTAAGAACTCTCCATGGCCACCTATTTCCTAAACAAGTCTCTAGCTCAACGGTCGCCCACCCAAGTTCTGTTTCGTAGGAACCCCTCCTACCGACACTTGCGTATTTTTGGATGTCTTTGTTACCCTATCCATCCAACCACTCACAAACTCCAACCCTGGTCTTCCTCGTGTGTATTTTTGGGTTACCCTGCTAATCATCGTGGTTACTCGTGCTATGACTTGTCGAGCCGTAAAATTATTATTTCACGTCATGTCCTATTTGATGAGTCTCAATTTCCCTTTGCCTCTCTACACTCGCCACCTCAACATTCCTAAGACTTCCTAGATGATGGCCTAAATCATCTTCTAATTCACCATTTACAAAGTCCGTCGTCCTAGATCCTAGCACTCGCCACCACCTTGGCAAGTCCAGGACTAATTGCCCACACGGTTCTGCTGACGGTGGCCCGGAACAGCCCGCCTCAGGGTGATTTCGCAGCCACCTCTCGGCAAACCGAGGTTCGGCCAGTCAGTACCGTCACCCCTACCCTTCCTCCTCTTCCCGGCAGTCTCATAGCAAACCCCTCTCCCATCCCGTATCTCGAGATACACTCTCGAACCATGGAAACTCGTGCCATGCACGGAATTCATAACCTTAAATGACTATTTAACCTTTCCATTTCAGTTGTCCCTTCCCCTGTCCCTCGTAACCCGAAGGATGCCTTGTCCGTCCCTAATTGTAAAGCCACAATGATTGACGAATATAATGCTCTTATTGATAATAAGGCGTGGGACCTAGTACCCCGTCCACCTGATGCTAACATTATTCATTCTATGTGAATTTTCAGACATAAAAAGAAATCTGATGGTTCTTTTGAAAGGTACAAGGTTCGTCTTGTAGGTGATGGCAGGTCTCAACATATGGGAGTGGACTGTGATGAAACATTCAGTCCGGTCATAAAACCCGCAACCATCAGGACCGTCCTCAGCATTGCCATATCCAAGTCTTGGCTCATTCATCAACTTGATGTCAAGAATTCCTTCTTACATGGGGATCTTCATGAAACGGTATATATGCATCAGCCTATGAGTTTCAGGATTCATATTCATCCGGATTATGTGTGTCTGTTGCAGAAATCACTCTATAGACTGAAATAGGCTCCTCGAGCATGGTACCAACGATTCGCCGATTATGTCTCCTCTATCAGATTTTCACATAGTAGGTCCGATCATTCACTGTTCATCTACAACAAGGGTACATACATGTCTTACCTATTATTATATGTTGATGACATCATCCTCACCACATCATCTGATGGTCTCTGCCGATCCATTATGTCTCTTCTTTCCTCTCAGTTCGCTTTGAAAGATCTGGGGGCCCTAAGTTCTTTCTTAGGCATCTCTGTCACTCGACATTCTGGTGGCCTATTTCTATGTCAGAAGAAGTACGCCGAAGAGATCATTGACCGTGCAGGCATGGCATCTTGCAAACCATCCCACACGCCTATAAACATCAACTCCAAGCTCAGCGCTGATTCCGACCCTTCATATTCAGACCGACTCACTATCGTAGCCTGGCTGGGGCCCTGCAGTATCTCACATTCACGAGACCAGACATATCATATGTCGTGCAATAAATCTTCTTACACATGCACAGCCCGATGGAAGCACACATGCATGCCCTCAAACGTATTTTATGACATGTCTAAGGTACACTTCACTTCGGATTACATCTATACAAGTTTTCGCTCACTGGTCTCACTGTTTATTCTGATGCTGTCTGGGGTGGATGTCCTGACACCCGACGCTCCACGTCTGGTTATTACATTTACCTCGGAGATAACCTATTGTCTTGGTCTTCCAAAAAGCAATATACACTATCCCGATCCAGTGCAGAAGCAGAATACAGAGGTGTTGCCAACGTCGTCTCTGAGACTTGTTGGATCCGTAACCTTCTACTTGAGCTTCACTGCCCGATTCAAAAGGCAACACTGGTCTACTGTGATAATATTAGTGCGATATATCTTTCCGGCAATCCCATTTAACATCAGCGCACTAAACATATTGAGATGGACATTCACTTCGTTCGCGAAAAAGTGGCTCGTGGTCAAGTTCGTGTCCTTCATGTTCCTTCCAGATATCAGATTGCCGACATCTTCACCAAAGGACTTCCGCGCATACTATTTGATAATTTTCGAGCAAGTATCAGTGTTGGAGAACCTCCCGCTTCGACTGCGGGAGTGTAATAGAATATTTTCCAATATTCTTTTTCATTAATTGTATTAATTGTATATCTCCTATTTTAGGTAGAATTATAATCTTTTTGTAATTAGGATAATAAGTTATCTAGTTTGTATCAAAGTAAATATTTTTGTAACAAAGTAATATATTCCTTTATATCAGATAATTTTTAATAATTAAGTGACCTCATTAACAAAGAACTTTACTTGTGACTTTTACCTACAATATTGTTCCAAATGTACATGTTCAAGAAAACATGGGTACTCTTTATGTATTATGGCCTATGGGAGCATGATAATTAGTTCGATTGGAAGTTGATTTTGGCAAAAAAAAACACTGAATACGTGACCCCTCTTTCTTCTGCGAATGTAACCTTCACTTATAATCTGTTTGATCAAGTTTTTAAATTTACTTAGTGGCTTTTAAAAAAAATAATATATTTTTGGATATTAGTACTTTATGTTAAGTAATTTTTTGGGAAAATGATTTTATTAGTACTATAAAAGTAGTTTGTATTTGATCAATCTTTTTTAAAAAGTGATTTTGAGTTTCATACATAAGAACAAACATATAAACTTAACAATTACTGGTATTATGCAGTGTACATTTTAAAAGATAAAGAAATAATGGAGATACTTTTTTTTTTCTGCGCTGTTTTGCTTTCCCTGTGGCTGTGGTAGACAGGACACAAACTAACGTAAGAATGAAACAAAAAATCTTTGGAAGATGATGTTTTGCTTGATAATGAAAAGGAGACATTCGGTTGATAAGTTAAAACCTTTCCTATTCATTCACATGACCATCATGAAATCAGGGGTAAGCAAAGGACCGCAATAAAGTATTATTCAAAAGAGATAAAGATAGATATATAATAAATATCTTTATGTAATTTAAATTTAAATAAAATAAAATAAAAAATAATATAATATACAATGGAGTATTAAGGAACTTTGCCATTGTTACCGCACTTTTTCTGGTTGTAATTGGTTGTATATGTTATTATCCAAGTTACCAACTCATACTGAATACTGTCCCAAAAAGATTATTCTACTTTACTTATTAATTTGTGTTAAAAAGATTGACATCTTTCTATATTTAGAAAAAATTTAACTTTATGAGATGATTTACAGCTATATAAATATCTAAGGTGTATTTTGGACCACACATTTTAAAAGTTTTCTTTTATTTTTTAAACTTTGTGTCAAGTCAAATTAGGTCAATCTCGGAGTAAGTAATAAATATTAATTACCGGTATTCTCTTATTGAGAAGCCCATCTGTAAAATAAAAGATGACCTATAATTGGTTTTGAAGTAATTTGATAGAGTAAAATTCTTAAAAAGGAAAAGGTTTAAATTGGCCCTCTACTGTTTGTAATTGAGTAATTCTATCCTTAGTTGAATTTTTGGTTTAATCTTACTCTGCCGTCAGAAAAATAATTTTAATTTTGTCTCTGACCCCTAATAGAGCTCCAACTTGAGGTAGTTTTAAACCATAATCAAAAGCTAATGGATAAATATAAACCTTTTTTCGAAGAATTTGGACACTAAAGTCCAGCTGTTGGAGTTTCGTTAATGATAAGAATAAATACGAGATGATTTGCTAACGATAATGATATGAGTGAACTAAAGTATTATCTGAGTATGAAATTGAGCAATTTTTTGTAGTATTAAACAAATTTAGATATTTTTCCTACTTAAATTTATCAATATATAAAAGTTAAACTTGTGAACAAATAACCAAATAGTAAATGAGATAAATCATTTTCCCCAAAAGTAGAGAAAGAAAATAGAAATTCAAGAAACAGAGCTGGTCTTGATAATTAAAGAAGCGTATGGGTAACACAAGCATGGTAGGATGTAGAAGGCAATGCGTGCAGGCAACAAAATTATGTGCAATGTTTGTCCATTCCATATTCGTACTAACCTTTTCTTTTTTTTTAAAAAAAATTAAACATTAAAAGAATATAATCCAAAAAAGATTGGGTTTTATTAAAGTTCTAGTGCATCATCAAGCCTTCTTTTCTATAATTCCCCTCAAATGATGTCAAAAAAGACTTTTAATCTTTTTTTCTGTTTTATTAGTAACTAGAAGAAAATATAGAATTGACAACAAAATTTTAGCGATAATAAATATGTTGTTTCTAAAAAATGTAAATGACAATAAAAAGAAATAATTTGTTGTTACGAAAACTTTTGGTATCGGAGGTTATTGCAACGACTTTTGTTGTTGCGAAAATTACTTTTGGCAACAACATCCATATATAACAAAAATATTATTGGCAAATACCTTTTTTTCTAGTAGTGAGTTTATAGCCTAAACTAAAAGTAATCAAAATCGGTGTAGCCCTACGTAACAGCTACACATATCATAGACATGAAGTCATGCCCCTTTACATTCTTGTTTTGTATCCTTTATGAAAATTAAATATAAAAGAAAATTCTCATTTATAATTCCTTACTAATAACGTAGTATAATTTTGGATATTATTATCATCCAAGAGTGTGGTGGAATAATTAGAATACCCGACATGAATTCCAATTAGTTGAACTAGTGAATTCTTGATATTTATGGTTAAACAACTCAAAACAAAGAATTTTGGATATCATTAAGCGTTTAAGTAGTGAGACTTTTTTGTATACCATTATCTCCCTATCAAATTAATTAATGTATATATACAAAAGATTTAAGAAAAACATTTTAATCGTATGCACTTTGCATGTATGTCTTAAAGTTTTGAATCCGCCTCAGCTACAAGTAAAATGTATATTTCTATTATTGTTGCAGACTCAAAATAAATAAATAAATACAACAATGACATACCTAGTGTAATTCACAAGTGGGATCTGAGGAGGATATGATGTACACAGACCTTACCTCTACCTTTGCAAGATAGAGAAGATGTTTCTGATAGACTAAAATAAATAAATAAATAAATATGACCTATCTTTAAAAGCTTAAATTTTCTAATTAGATGATCACACTTTTCAACATCATACAAGAGCATATAAAAAGTATTGAATTTAAGTCTCACTGACACATTTACCAAAAAATATTTTCACATGCTTGACTCAAGAAAAATCACTTTACGTAGGAGAAAGTGTGAACTAAAATAAGTAAATACATATGTTCTCTCTAATAATGTTAAAGATTTTAAGTAGATGTCATAATATCACGTACACTTCAACATGCATATTCATATTACATGCACATTTATGGTAAATATAAGACCGAATAATATTTGACAAAATAATGAAGTTTCTAATGGCTGAGGTTTGTAATGTGGCCCTGTATATTGTTGGCCTTGAAATTGCTTTAGAAAGTCATGTCTGCACTTCAGTTAACTGAATAATTGTCTATTATTTGATGAAAAAAGACCTAGGAAAATATGGACTTTTAATCATTGGAAACAGCTTATAATATATGGAAGTAGCTTAATTATATTTCAAGTAATGGCCATAAGTAGTTGTCGAACATTATTCAATGGACAAAATATTAAGAAAGAAACTTGCTTTGCTTTTCCATACACAAAATAAAGAAAAGCAGAAGCTTCTTAAGCTAAAATAGGAATAATGAAAATGGATTCTGATAGAGAATGTGATTATTTAAACAGTAGAAGCACAAGCTGGATTAAGGCCCGTTTAATTTGGACATAGTAATTCTTTTGCTTTTTTGGTGGCTTTTTTTAAGGTTTTTTTTTTTTGTCAAAACATGTTTGGTTATACATTGACAATTTCACTTCGAACTTTGAAAATAAAGTTTTCAAGTTTGAAAAACTTGTCCAAGACCAATTTTTCAGGTAAAATAAAAAATCCTTTACGAAACATCAATATATTTTTAAGTGAAATGCATGTTCAAACACAATTTCAACTTTCAATACCATTTTGAATTTAAGTTTTTCAAATATCACTCGATTAAATTATGTCCAAATGCTTTTCTTGAGAGAAAAAAAAACACAAGAACAAGTCTAGGTAGATCTGCACTTATTTCCCATTCCTTTTTCCCCTTTCGTTTTTCAGAGGACTTAATATCTAGGGTTGCTTCAAGTAATTATAACTTCATTCTATATGATTTAGGTGTCGAATTCTAATCTCACTATGAAGAATCTCTTTTTTATTTTGTCTCTCCTTGATGAAGACATAATTAAGGATCATAGCAGATAAATGTTTTGGATTTAAATTTCATTGTCACCCGTTATAATTTTTTTTTTACATGTTTGACTCATAAAAAAAAAGAGATTAGGCCCATAAAAGATGTGTTGCATATATAACTAATTAAATAAAAATGAACTCTCTAACGAGTGAATCAGACCACATAATAAAAATGAATAATTATAAATAAAAAAATACTACTTTCTTCGTTCCAATTTATGTGGCACTATTTAACTTGACACAGAATTTAAGAAATAAAGAAAGACTTTTGAAATTTATTGTCCAAAACAAGTCTTAGATATTCGTGTGATTATAAATCATCCAATAAAATTAATTTATTTCTAAATATAAAAATATGACATTCTTTTTGAAACATGCTAAAAAGATAGTGACACATAAATTAGATCAGAGTGAATAGTATCTTTACCCACTCAATCTCCCCCTCCCCAACAAACCTCTCTCACCCAAAGTGAAGTATGGGGTAAAAATAGTAAAAAAAAAAGAAGAGAATATTTACCGTTTCTCTTACTTTTGTTTGTGTTTATATTTTTCTTGAGCCAAGAGTCTTTCGGAAACAACCTCTCTATTTACCAAGATAGATGTAAGGTATGCATACAATCTACCATCTTTAAACTCTACGTTGTGATATTTCATTGAATATGTTATTGTTGTGTATACTACTCCATAATGAAAAATTGATCGTATAAAAATCTCTAGCCCTCACGCATGAGCATGACTGAAAAATTAAATGCTACTACGAGAAAAGAAAATTATTAAAAAAAAGAGTCTTCCTGCACATCCTGAACAAATGTCCCTGTGGCAGTAAGTCAAATATATATCATACACAAAATAATCATTATTACTTCGTTTGGACATGTGAATTTTTTCAAAAAAAATTGAATAAATTTTTTGAAAAACGAAACTTCAACGCCACAAACTTTTTTCCTCCAATATAAGTTTTTAAAAGTTACTTACTCCGGTTTAATTTATATATTTTAGTTTGATTTTGTATGAAGTTTAAAAAAATTAATTTATAATTTTAATTAAATATGTGTATAATATTTAAATTTACTTTTAAAATTTTATAGTCTTAAACATGACAAGTAAGACTTTGAAATTAAAGAGCGACTAACTAAAAAAGGTAATATTCTTTTCTTAATAGACTATAAAAAAAATAAGACACATAAATTGTAATATAGGAGAGTAATTAATCAAGGATTATCCATCTTTAATTATATTTTCAGTGATGATGATAGTGTAATTCCTCAATTACAACCACCAAAAGATATGGTGCAGTGAATGAAGTTGTTCCTCTCTTAATCAGAGGTCTTGAATTCGAGCCCTGGATCTGAAAAAATTCTTGATAGTGACTAGTGAGCGCTTTCTATAGAAATGAGCTTTACGCAACGTCAATCCGAATATAAACAGACTCTAATATGAATATCGGACAAAAAATTCCTCAATTACATAGAGCACATAATTCAACCAGAATTTCTTTTTTGTCACCCAAAGGTCAAAAAGGGGGGATGGTGTTTGAGACAAAACATGCCCAGAAGAATGGAATTTTCCTTGGATTATTTATTATTATAACAACTCTCAAAGTTTCATCATTATCTATCTTCTTTACTTTATTTTATGTTATGTATGCTACTGCCAATAGAAAAAGTTCAAAATCAAAGCTGTTTTGCATTTAAAGCAACCACCTTTATAAACCTTTTTTTCCCTTTGCATCTTTTTTTTTCTCTCTATCTATATGCATCATAGAATATAATTTCTGTATTTCTATCATTGTGTTCTCTTTTCCTCCACTACCAGTGACTTGTCATATGTAAGAGCAAATTTTGTTAAGGCAAAAGTACATCAGACCCCAACTATTGATAGAGGATAAATTTGAATAATTTAGTATAATTAAGAATAAATTTGGATCTTTGAGGACAATTACCCTCGATTTGTATTTCTATTGTGTTCTCTTGCATTCATCGGGCCTTCATTGTTGCCAGTGAGCTCCACGTCTGAATATTTGAGAATATTGATTCGTCCCAACTGATTTAAATTAACCCTTGAACTATGTGAAATTGTATAAATTTATCCCTAAACTATGCATCAATAGTGGCGATTACTCTTAATAATTAATTTCATACGACAAGGGCAAATCTAACTCATTTTTTCAACAAGGGTATATATGACCTAAATTATTAATGGGGGGTGAATTATTTCGCACAATTAATGGGAAAATTAAATATTTTCTAAATAATATAATTATATCTCTCTTTGTAACAACTTTCAGTAATGTTTCTTGGGCTTAAGCAGTAGCCTACATGTAGCTTTTTTTTTCTTTTTTTACGGATATTAATGTGGTACTTTGTTCGCATATTCTTTTTATTACATAGGGGCAGGGGAAGGAGAAATGGACGAGGGAATTACAAGGTAGGGAATTGAACTCTCACCAACAAGGTAAAAGTTCAGATAGCCAACCAACTGAACTATTAAAATTTCCCCTTATTTACGCATTCAACAATCTCTGCTTCGAATTAAGCTTCACGTGATCCATTACCTTATAGGGCCATCTAGAGATTAATGTTGTGTCACTCAATATCACTCGAGTATTTATGGCCAATAAAGCCCCCTAATTTCTTTTTTTGTATATGCTTCTCCAAAGCTTCGGCTGGGTAGAAGTAGTAAATGAGTGCTGAAAGGGCAAAAGTAATAAGTTGGGCCCCACATCATTACTTCGTCGTCTCCGTACTCGTCTTGCTAAATCATTTGCTTTGATACCAATTATTGAGCTAAATCAACATAAATCCAAAGATACTCTTAATATAATCTTATGTCCGCCTTGGGTCAAATCCGCACGATTAAGTCGGGCCCCACATCGTTACTTCGTTATCTCCGAACTCGTCTCGCTGAATCATCTGATCTGATATCAGTTATTGAGCTAAATCAATCTAAACCCAAAGATACTCTTAATATAATATCATATTGTCCGCCTTGGGTCAAACCCACACGATTTTTCTAAAAATATTTCACACCATTAAAAGTATCACTATATCTTATATTTAGTTTTTTTTTTCTTCATTTCGATATAAAATTTTATTCATATTCCGGTACTCAACAATATTCAATATATTGAATTTATAATGCATCAAAGAATCTTTAGAACAATAATCCATAAGGAGAGATATGACAAGTTGGTTTTATTCGAAGTCCAGTACTACAGAGCACAATCCACTGTTTCATTCGAGGTCCTGTTAACCCCAGTTATATACTATTAAATATTTGGAAATTTCAGAGAAATTACAAGCTTATTTAGTTCCATTGATTCACTTGTTTATATCTGAATAACTATTTGTAAAGTAGTTGAATGAGTTAGGTGTCAACATGTACTAAATTTTTTAAAAAAATACATGTCATAATGAAACATGGAGTATTCATATTTTCTCATAGTAAAATCCACAAAGACATGAACTTCTCAATGATCTAGTCTACTCCCTTTTAAAATCGTTTCCCCATAATCATAATGTCAACTTCAGTAGCTATTGAAATTGGCACACAAAAAATGACCCACCATACTTGTGCTACTTAAAGCTCACATGTCATAACCCACAACGAATGCTATTTAGTTGAACGATCATTTTCTCAATAAAACTGCCTTACCCTTTGTTTGGATGGTTGTTCACGTGGTTTATCAATGTCCAGTATGGTATGGTATAGTATTGTGTTGTATTAATGAATACAATATTTGGATAGACTGTATCGTTTGTTATGGTTTAATAATATTTTTATTGTTTGGTTTGATGAGATGTTACTGTATAATATGTAAGTTTACCAAAATACCCTTAACCCTTAATTACAAACTATATTTTATATATTAATAAAATTAAGATAAAGGATAAAATGGGAACTTTAAAAATAAGTAAGTGGGATGATGGAGGGGTGGGGGTGGGTAGTGGTGAGGGGTCGTGGGTGGTAGAGGGTGGACGTTGGTGGATTTATGTGTGATTGAGGACGGTTGGTGGTTCTGGGGTGGGTGGGGTTGGGGGTTAGGTGGGGTGGGTGTGATAGAGGTGGGTGGATGGGGTGGGGTATAATGGGAAAATGAAATACATAACCACGCAAAAACCATCAAATTCGTGGTTATAAAAACTGAGTTTTTTCATGGTTATTTAACCACATAATTACAATGGATTTACAATAGCATACAACATAATTTTAAGAACAATAAAAACAAACATGGTTTCATAAAAAACAATACAATAATGAACCACAGAAAACAATCATCCAAACAGGGGGTTAATGTTTTCATGCCATATCTTCCAATCATCTCAAGTACTTTGAACGGTTTAAATGAGCGATCTAATATCAAAATTGAATCGTACTGCTTAAATTGCGTTGAATTTGAGTTAATAAATGGCGGATGAGTAACTTGTTCAAAGTTTGCTCGGGTCAAAATTTATTTGACTGTTAAGAGTCTCAGATCGGATATAGAATGGGAACATGGACTCTTTATATGGACTTGGACGATTCTCACCATACAAGCTAGCTTTTGGGGTTGAGCTAGGCCCAAGATCTATTTTTACATGATATTTGAGTCATGCCCATTCCAATTCTTTGTTCACCGATGTTGAGCCCCCAAATTATATTATTCATGCTCTAGTTAACAAGGTTTGGGCGTGTGGGGGAGTGTTAAAAGTCTCAGATCGGATATGGAATGAGAACATGGACTCCTTATAGGGATTTGGACAATCCTCACCCTACAAGCTAGCTTTTGGGGTTGAGTTATGCCCAAAATACATTTTTTATATTTACGCTTTGTTATAGTCAACTTTCTAAATTTCAAATATCTAAATCGGTTGAATGGCCAGTATAGATTTCACACATTGGTCCAATTTAGACCCTCAAGTGCAAAAGTTACATCTGGGATAATGCATACACTTTATTGTTTATATATTGACTTGAACTGCAAAATAACAAAGGAAGATTGTAACAAGTAGAATAATGTTTCCTCCATTTCAAAATAAATGTCGCTTTACGAAATAAAGAAGGCATTAATTATTTTTTCATCAAATCTATACTTGCTGCAATAAACTTTTATATTGGTCTGAAATAAACTTAATGTAATAACATAATCACTGAAAATTCATATAATTGACTCCAACTTGTAGTTGTTGTTGGACTCATGCTCCAATAAATGATCTAAAGAAATCTTACAAGAGATAAAGGGTAAGTTGACGAGATATGAAGGATAATTTAGTTAAAATCATTATGATTAATGCTAGTATTACATAATTTTTTAATTGGTGTGTCAAAACCTTAAACGACACTTATTTTGGACCAGAGGGTTGGAAAGGACAAACAAAAAAAAGACAAAGTTTGTTGAGGAGGCATCAAATGCAATTTAGTGTCTGGTTGTGTCATATAGTTTATGATTCTAATTCATAATGTGAAATTCCCTTTACATTTGCCAACAACAAAAGCAAGATCCATTTATGTTGGCAGGTAATGAATGTATCAATGAGTAAAATAATGTAATGTACAGATCGCTTCTAAACCAGATATATACGAAGCTATAAATGTTGTCCTCTGGTGTATGGTTAGTTACTAGTTAGTTATACAATTAATTATTAAGCTAGAACATGTTGGTCCATGCATGCCTTTAATTGTTTACTGACATATCCATTTGTATATAACAACCTTAATCTAAAGTTTTATCATCCTGATCTTGTTGTGATGTCAGTGACCTAATTAAGCTTATACTTCAAATTCCACAAAAACATATTCAGGAGAAAGAAAATGAGGTTCCTGCGAGTGATGGTAGAATTATGCACATGGTGGAGCTTTTTATTTCCTATATTTGAGTTTAAGTTATATATTCCAGACTGCAATTTTTTTATATGACTATCATATTTTAACTTATTATATCAGGTTAGTTATCATTTTTATCAGACTACCAATAATGTTTATCACAAATATTTTTTTATATTTATCTTATAAGTGACATAATCGTGTAAATAATTTTTATAACGCGAGTAAATTGAATTTAAAATCTCTTTCGAGTGAACCATTTTTTTTATCACATTTTGATTTAAAAATATGAACAGCATGCAACACAAGCCTATTGGGCCAGTTCAAATATAGCGAAGAGGAACTTACACAATTACTAGAAATAAGTATTAAATGATATAATCTATAATTATTTTCTAACATAATCTATTAGATATACTCTATAAATGAGTGAAGGAGAAAATCTATAGATATGAAAATTTTCGTATAAATAAGGTAATTAATTTTGATAGGTTATATTTTTTTCTTTATTTAAGTAATTTGTCCCTATAAATTCTTCATTTCTACCGATCAATAAGGAAACAATATCATCAAATCCTAGAAATAGGCTATTAACAGACGCTACAAATACTCACAATTTGCTCATACACTCGATCTACTATTAGGTATACCGTAATATTATGTACTACATATATTATACAGAAGGTATTATTATATTATATATTGTATATAATAAATAAATTTAAATATACCAATTCCTACTATTATACCCACAAATATTTTGTTACCATCATTTTAATTGCATTTACCAATTTGAATATACCATTTACAACAACAACAACATACCCAACATAATTTTCGAGTGGGGTCTGGGGAGGGTAGAGTGTACGCAGACCTTACCTCTACTTTGGAGGTAGAGAGATTGTTTCCGATAGACCCTCAGCTTAAGATAAAGCAAAAAAAAATCATATCAAAAAAGGAAAAAGAAAAAAAAGGAACAGTAACTACAATAAAACAGTACGCTAAGTAAATAACAAAAGATAATAGAAGTAACAACAATCAAGGAATAAGAAACTACAAGAGAAATACTACGATTACTAGTATGGAAAGAATTGCAAGACAATGCTCTATGACCTACTAACCTTCTATCATAATCTGTGTCCTCCACAACCTCATATCTTAGGACATATCCTCGATAAGCTGTAACTGTTTCATGTCCTTTCTAATCACCTTTCCCCAATACTTCTTCGATCCACCTCTACCTCTTCCGAAGCCATCCATAGCCAACCTCATACACCTCTACACTGGGGCATCCATACATCTCCTCCTCACATGTCCGAACCATCTAAACCTCGCTTCCCGCATCTTGTCTTCCATCGAGGCTAGTTCCACCTTGTCCCGGATATCTTTATTCCTAATAGTATCTCTCCTAGTATGTCCACACATCCACCACAATATCCTCATTTCCGCTACTTCCATTTTCTGAATGTGAAAGTTCTTGACTGACCAACACGCCACCCTATACAACATAGTCGGTCTAACCACCACTCTATAGAACTTACCTTTGAGTTTTAGTGGCACCTTGTTATCATATAAATCGCCAGATGCGAGCCTCCATTTTATCTACCTCGCACCAATATGATGTGCGACATCCTCGTCAAACTCTAAATTTCCTTGGATAATAGACCCAAGATACTTGAAACTTCCTTTCTTTTGGATGACATGAGTATCCCGCCTCACTTTTATGTCAGCCTTACGTGTCACGTCACTAAACTTACACTTCAACTATTCTTTCTTAGTCCTACTCAACTTGCACCCTTTAGATTTCAGGGTCGGTCTCCAAACCTCCAGCTTAGCATTAACTCCCCCCTCTCGGGTCTCATCAATCAACACTATGTCATCTGCAAATAACATATACCATGGTACCTCTTCTTGGATATGCCGCGTCAATAGATCTATCACTACGGAAAATAAAAATGGGCTAAGAGCTAATCCCTAGTGCAATCCCATCACAACTGGAAAGTGATCTGAATCACCTCCCACAATCCGCACCCGAGTCCTGGCTCCATCATACATGTCCTTAATCGCTCTAGTATACGCCACATATACCCCTCTAGCCTCCAAGCACCTCCATAAAATCTCCTTGGAGACTTTGTCGTAAGCCTTTTCTAAATCGATGAATACCATGTGAATGTCCTTCTTCCTCTCCTTGTATTGCTCTACCAACATCTGCACAAGAATAATGGCTTCTATTTTCGAGCGCCCCGACATGAATTCAAATTGATTCTCTGAAATAGCCATGCCCCTCCTCATCCTCATCTCCACCAGTCTCTCCCAAAATTTCATAGTATGACTTAGCAACTTGATGCCCCTGTAATTGTTGCAACTCTGAATGTCACCCTTGTTTTTGTACAACGGAACCATCGTACTCTACCTCCATTCTTTGGGCATTTTTGCTGTCTTAAAAACTATATTAAATAGCCTAGTCAGTCACTCCAAACCTGGCACACCTGCGCTCTTCCAGAATTATACTGGAATCTCGTTAGGTCCAGTCACCCTACCCTGTGCATCCGATGAATAGCACTCTTGACCTCCTCAACCTTTATACACCTACAATATCCAAAATCGCGGGCTCCAAATCTCCCAGTTCAATGTATTTATCCCCCTCTTCGTTTAAGAGTTTATAAAAGTATGATTGTCATCTCCGTCTAATGAGTGCCTCTTCACCAATACTTTACCGTCTTCGTCCTTAATGTACTTCACTTGGTCTAGGTCGTGGGCCCTCCTCTCTCTCGCTTTGGAAAGTATGTACAACTTTCTATCCCCACCTTTGGCCTCCAATTCTACATACAAGTGTTCAAAGACTGTTGTTTTTGCCGCCGTAACAGTTAACTTCGCCTCATTTGCTATCATGTACCTCTCCCTATTCGTCTGCTTTTACTCCTCATCCGTACTTTCCACCAGCTTCATATACATCTCCACCTTCCATTGGACTACTCAATTCCACCACCAATCCCATTAATGACCTTTCCACCAGCTTCATATACACCATATTTTTCATCTCCACCTTCCATTGGACTACTCAATTCCACCACCAATCCCATTAATGACCACTAAATCTACCTCTCGAAATCTCTAGCACTTCTCTAGTTGCTTCCTTAATGCAACTAGTAGTCTTATCTCACATATCTTTCGTCCTCTCCACTACTCTCCCAAGCCCCCATACCATCTATTGGGAACTGGCTGCAGTCAAGCTACCCCATCTATCCTAGGTCGATCACCCACAACCCTCCTCTTCTTTCTCCTGATCTCCAAATCCATTATCAAGAGCCTATGTTGGGTCGTAAGATTTTCGCTGAAAATAACCGCAATTTCTACATAGACATTTAACCTCCTTTCTAAGAAGCAAATAGTCTATCTGAGTCTTAGTCCTCAAACTATGAAAAGTCACTAAGTGCTTCTCCTTCTTCGAAAAAGTCGAATTGACTACCACCAACCAAAAAGCTTTTGCAAAGTCCAAAAGTGAGACTCTCCTACATTCCTGTCCTCAAAACCAAAGCCTCCGTGCACATCATTATAGCCCTGCGGTGTTGATCCGATATGCCCATTGAAATCCTCTCCCATGAAAAGCTTCTTAGTGAGCTGTATAGCCCTCACCACCTCATACAAATTCTCCCAAAAACGCTTCTTGTCCTCCTCGCCCAATCCCGCTTGCGGCGCGTAAGCACTTATAATGTTCAAAGTGGACCCTCGAACGACTAACTTAATCATCATCATCCTGTCATTGACCCTCCTAACCTCTAACACTTGATCACATAGCTCCGAATCTACTAAAACGCCTACTCCATTCCTATCCCTCGAGCGTCCTGAGAACCACAACTTAAAACCGTCCACATCTCGCGTCCTAAATCCTTCACATTTGGATTCCTGAATACAAGCTATATGAATCTTCCTCTTCTTAAGAATCTTCACTAGCTTTCCCGATAAAGTCCTTATGTTTCAAGACCCTATTCCCAAATTTGAAGCCCCCTTAATGCACTTACCACCCCTGACCCTCACCCCCGCTCTCGTCCTCGTCCTCATACCCGTCCTCGACCGAGAACATGGCCCTAGTCTACTATCAGATCTATTAGCGAATATTCTCAGAATATTCCCTGTATATTTTGTAATTATGATAGATGTATATTTAAGGTAACTTAGGATGTTAGCTCTTTGGGTCATAAATTCTATCTAGTATTCTTGGATGATTTTTCACACTTTGTCTGGATTTACCCACTGAAATTCAAATCTGAAGTTTTTGCAAAATTCCTCGAGTTTCAAAAATTCATTAAAACACAATTTGAAAAATCTATCAAATCATTCCAGTGTGATAATGGACGAGAATTTAATAACTCAGCATTTCACAATTTTTGTTCTAAACAAGGCATGGTTTTTCATTTTTCTTGTCCCTATACTTCTTCCCAAAACAGAAAGGCTGAACGAATTATACGTACCATCAATAACATGGTTCGCACACTCCTGTTTCATGCCTGCCTACCACCGCCTTTCTGGGTCTATGCTGTCAAAATGGTAGAATCCCTTCTTAATATTTTACCAACTAGCACACTCCAAAATAAGACCCTTACTGAAATCTTATACCGTAGGCTATCATCATATGATCGCCTACGTATTTTTACATGCTTATGCTACCCCAACATAGCCTCCACTGCACCTCACAAACTTGCCCCTCACACTCTGCTATGTGTCTTCCTTGGTCTTTCTCCTAATCATCGGGGCTACTTGTGCTATGACATTGCTACTCGCGAAATCATCATCTCCCATCACGTCACCTTTGACGAGACAACCTTTCCTTTTTCCAATCTCCGGAAATTTCAGCCCACCGATTACTTCTTTCTCGATAAACCGAGTCTGTCCCCGGTCATCCAAAATCTGTACCAACAACAGTCCACTGTCCCGACAACATCGTCCTCACCAATACTGCCTACAGCCACCTGCTCTCGGTCACCAACACCACTGTTGCCTTCCAGTCGGCGGTCTTGTTCGGCCCTCTAGCAAAACAATGCGCCACCCGATCCGACTCCATGATCTCGGTCTAATACCCATATCGCCTCCAAGACTCTCGCGCCCTCGGCCCAAGAACCGGTACCCCATACCATGTCGCCTCCCGGCCCAAAGAACTTTGTCGTGCGGCTATGCAGCCTCATAGTACCGACCCACCACCACGGCCTTCTCATCTCATGGAGACTCGTGCACAACACGGGATCTTCAAACCCAAGGTTCACTTCAATCTCTCCACACAAACCTTATCACCCATTCCAAAAAATCCAAAACTAGCAAAATTGGACCCAAATTGGAATGCGGCCATGTACGAGGAATATAACGCTTTAATCAAGCAGAACACTTGGGATTTGGTACCTAGACCAGCTGGTGTGAATGTTAACCGGTGTATGTGGCTATTTCGTCACAAGTTCAGAGACAGTGGTGACTTAGAGAGGTATAAGGAAAGACTAGTTGCCAATTGTACTAATCAGCAGGAGGGTATTGATTGTGGTGAGACATTCAGTCCGATTGTTAAACCGGCCACTATTCAGACTGTTCTCAGTATTGCTATGGGCATGCATTGGCCGATTCATCAGCTTGATGTCAAGAATGTGTTTCTTCATGGGGATTTGAAAGAGACTGTGTACATGCATCAGCCTCCTGGCTTTGTTCATCCGGCAGCTCCGCAGTTTGTGTGTCGTCTCAGAAAGTCATTGTATGGATTGAAATAGGCACCCCGCGCTTGGTATGATCGGTTCGCCAGGTATCTTCTGCAGATTGGTTTTGTATGTAGCAGGTGTGATACATCTCTCTTCACTTTTCACCGAGGTAGCAGCACTGCATATTTGCTATTATATGTCGATGACATTGTTCTTACTGCATCATCTGACGGGTTGAAGAATGAAATCATTGCTCTACTCAAAACTGAATTTGCTATGACTGACTTGGGCAAGCTAAGTTATTTTTTGGGTATATCGATGACAAGATCTGCGACCACTATATTCCTGTGTCAGCGTAAGTATGTAGAAGAGATAGTGTACAGGGCCAAGATGGCAAATTGTAAAATTATGCCAACTCCGGTGGACTCAAAATCCAAGCTTAGTGCCAATGACGGTGCGCCAGTTTCTGATCCCACTCTATATCGGAGTCTAACAGGTGCTCTTCAGTATCTTACATTCACTAGTCCTGATATTACATATGCCGTTCAACAGGTGTGTCTGTTCATGCACGACCGCCGAGAGTCCCATTTTGCCACCCTCAAACGTATTATCAGATACGTTAAGGGCACACTAGACTTCGGATTACATCTATACCCCTCTGCCTCAACCAAGCTACTTGCCTACACGAATGCAGATTGGGCAGGATGCCCCGACACACGTCGCTCCACCTCAGGGTACTGTGTATTTATTGGGGATAATCTTATCTCATGGTCCGCCAAGCGGCAGACAACACTTTCTCGTTCGAGTGTGCTGAAGCAGAATATCGCGGTGTTGCTAACATAGTTGTTGAGATCTGTTGGCTCCGAAATCTTCTTTTGGAACTCCAGTGTCCACTCCGCAAGGCGTCTATAGTCTATTGTGACAATATATCTGCCATCTATATGTCTCATAATCCAGTCCAACATCAGCGGACTAAACATATTGAGATGGATATCCACTTTGTGTGAGGGAAGGTTGCCCGTGGTCAGGTCAAAATATTACACGTGTCTTCCTCTTATCAGTATGCAGACATCTTCACAAAGGGACTACCGCGACAGCTCTTCACCGGCTTCCGATCCAGCCTTAGCGTTCGGCCTCCTCCCGCTCCGTCTGAGGGGGAGTATTAACGAATATTCTCCGAATATTCCATGTATATTTTGTAATTATGATAGATGTATATTTAAGGTAACTTATGATTCTAATTATATTATGAATCAACCTTTGTAAGGTAAGTTATGATTCGTATCATATTAGGAATCAACCTTTGTACAGCTATATATATTGTGATTAATGAAAGGAATCCCTAAGGAAAATTATTCCATCTTTCAAGATCCAGAAGTCACCACAATTGACAACTAGAACAATCGAAATAATCAAAGAATCTACAAATAATGAAGAACAGAGCAAGAAATAAAGAAATAGAGAAACTAACAGCAAAGCTAGGGAAGTACAGCAATCCACAGAATTAAGAACAATAAACAAATATTCAATAAACAAGAGAAGGAGAAGAAAATAATAAAGGTTAGACAGAGAAACTAACAGCAAAGCTAGGAAAGTGCAGCTATCCACATAATCAAGAACAATAAGAAAATATTCAATAACCAAGAGAAGGAGAAGAGAAGAATAACGGTCAAGATAGAACCTGTTTTGCACTTGAAAAGTCAATAAGAAACATGATATTCTTCGTCGTCGGAGTCCGCCGTCTGGTGGTCGCTGAAGGTCCTTTCTAGCCAGAATTTGCTCGCCACGGTGTTAGGTGGTCGGAACCCTAGAGGACTGGTAGTCGCCGGCGGTAATATGACCAAAGAATATACCATTTACATGGTGTTATTATATTATATATTGTATATACAAAAATTAAAAAATCTGAAAAGCTTAAGTAAAAAGCCTATGAATACGAAATGATGAGGAATAGTGCAGATCAGAAAACTTTGAATATATATACAGTAAAACCTCTATAAATTAATAAACTCTCTAAAATAATAAAATCTTCCGGTCCCGACTTGGGCCTTTGTAAAAAATCATCAAATTCGATAAGATAATAAGATAATAATTTTTCGGAAAATCCCTTTATAAATATTAGGTTCCATTAAAACTCTAAATTAATAATTTATAAATATTACAATTATAAATATTATGGTAATTTGCTAAAATATGAATCTATTGTTACTTGATTTTTCTTAAAATTTAAATCTAATTGGATTTCATCTCTAACTTTTTTAATTGCAGCCAAGAGTTCCGGTGTCGAGTTCTCTAGCTGCAACAAAAAAAATTGAAGAGTTGTTGTCGCGCTCAAAGCCTCCTTTCTCGTGACTGGTTTCAACGGTATTGAATCATCTTCAGCTTCATCATTAGTAGGATCTTCAATAATATCAGCAACAATTTCCTCTAAACTTTGAACCATTGAACATTCATCATTTTCACCCGGATAGTCCACCAATTTGTTGACGTCCATTTCATTGCGATAACCAACATCCTGACCATATTCTCAAGCCCATGTAGGCTTTCTTCAAAGTTTGTCTCACTTGAGATTTCTTCATTTGAACGGATTTTGCAATGCCGAAAGCAATTTGCTATTGACACTTGAGAAACATTGGTTGTCCAAGCGGAGACTGCAAAATTGATGGCATCTAAAACATTAATCTTTTCAGGATTAGGTAGCCCCAACTCATGACCTTCCAAAGTAGATTTTTGTAGAATCTCCTACGATAGTGCATCTTGAAAGCTCTAATTATTCCTGCATCACATGGTTGAATCTTTGATGTCATGTTAGGTGGCAAAAAAAATAACTCAACATTCCGTAACCCTTCAATATTTTTTGGATGGGTGGACAATTGTCAACCATCAACAAGATTCTTTCGTCATTCATTTTGTGATCAAACCAGCGAACATATTCATCAAAAAGCACACTAGTCATCCATGCCCTCTTGTTGGCACGATAATGACAATTGATGCCGCTCATGTTGATATTTTTGAAGCAACGTGGCTTTGCATATTTTCCAATAATCCATAAAGGATTTTTTTAGGACCATCCTCGTTGCAACAAATAACAATTGTAAGCCTCTCTTTGTCTTGCTTTCTTCCCTCAAGTTGCTTGGTTGCAAGAGAGTGATCACTTGTAACCTGTAAAACGAGACTGTTTCATCCAAATTAAAAACATCTTTAATGGGAAATTGGTTTATTTTCTCCCTTATAGCCTCCGAGTTTCATTTCCATGTCCTGCATGTCAACCGAACCACTTTCTCCAAAGCGACGGAATGATTTAATACCATGCCTTACCTTGAATTTTTCAAGCCAACCTTGAGAAAATTGATGTTCATGAGGGTGTTGAGGATGCAAAAGCTTCATTATATCCTTTGCTTTCTCCAAAATAAGCTCTCCGGTCATGTTGACTCGATCTTGGTCTTCGAAGAAACCATTCATAAAGAACCTTCTCCATATCGGATATTTCGCCGATTTGTGTCGCTTAATATCCCCACCCTTCTCAAAGTTGGCTGAAAGGTACTCCGATGATCTCTTGAGAGTGTTTGATATTGTACCTTGACTAACTTTCAAACGATATTTTTCATCAACTCACTCTTGTAAATCTTTTTGAGTGCATGTGGGATGATCTCTCTTATACTCACATAATGCTTTACGCATTTGATCATTCATGGATGATTTTGCGATGCCTTTTAGATGAGAAGACATGGTTGGGTGTTATGAATTATTTTATTTCCATATTGAGATTTATATAGTATATGTTTCATTCATCATGCATGAATATATTTAATTGGCTATAATAGTTATTTAAGTGCAACGAATTAATGTAAACATGTATACATTATTTAAGTAATTCCAATGAATTGATACATACGTCCATGAATATAATAGTTAATTGTATACAATGAATTGATATTATACATGAATATATTTAATTAGTTACAAAGAATTGGTTGATGCATGAATATAATCAATGAAACATATATGAATTCGTTTATTTTCAATACATATGTATGTACTAAATTTGCTGAATTTAAAAAGTCTCTCTTTAATTAATAAAATATTAATTTATCGATATATTAATATCTCTCTAAATCAATAAAATTTCACGGTCCCAAGGTTATTAATTTATAGAGGTTTTACTGTTTATAAAAGCAAAGTTTGAAAAAAATAGTATTTCTAGAAGATTAAGGAGATGAATATGGAAGGAGAGAGGACATGAAATTGAAGATTAGAACAATTTTTGAATTTTGATTGATAAGGTAAGTTTTTAGGTGAGAGAATCAAATTTTATTGTGTATTTAATTAGGAGATATATTTTAGGAATATGAAAAATTGTATATAATATAATTAAATTTTTAAAAAAATAGAATAAATTGTATTAATGTAATTTTTTGAAAGTAATTGTAACTTTTGAAAATTACTTTTAAAATCTTATATATGTGTAGTTTTCTTAATAGCGAAAGGTTAATGGGTTATGAATGCGACCCCGTCACTGAACTGGATCACTACATAAAGTCGGTCCAATACATACCTGATGTTACAAATTTAACTCAACTTGGAATTCCCATTGAATACAGGAAAATAATTCCTGAACTTAATCATTTATCAAATAATTAAAATGATCATCAATACACCAACAAAAATTATTAGCATATCATCAATATTAAAGAAAATTCTTTGCAAAACTAACTAAATTGGGCCTATGTTCGCATCCAGAAGTTTTGGGCCTTTAACTTGAATGTTTTCCACCTAGCCATTGGCCCAGGCTTGTTATAGAGGCATCAAATTTCCGTTTCAAAAGGATTTCTAAATTAATTTTTCAAGATTTCAAAAATTAAATGTTCCACCGATAACTGCTAGCCCAATAAGTTAATCAAAAGAGGTTAATTTATGCAAATTTCCCTTTTAGACCCCTATTAGATTTTGTCCATGTTTTTAAAAGTTCTGCACATATATCCCTTAGAAATTTACCTTCTGGATAACTTTAGACTTGGCTTTGATTATATTTTTCTCAATATAGAAATGAAATATTAGGTTGTCGTCTAATGTTTGTAATAACTTACAGAATTTTAGATAATAATATAACGTCCTATCATAAAAATTTCAGTTTGATCAAAAGAGATCTTTAGACCATGATCATGATCTAAAATATTCATAAATTACAAGAGAAAAAAGTTAATCATTTACTAAATAATTGCCTCTAAAAGGGACAACTGGTGGGATTTTTAATCAAAGATGTCCTAAATATTTGAGACAACAACACAAAATACTCATAAAAATCAAAATATTTACCCCGGGCATACTCCTCATAAACTAATTTCGTTTCCATCAGCCGACCATAAATATTTACCCGAATACCCCTTCGATCAAAACCCTTTTCCATGATACCATCTTAGTATATTTATATATTATGATGGTATCATAGACGACTGAGAGAGTGACTAAAGTCTAAATCAGTGCTTCTATGATACCATCTTAGTATATTTTCATGGAGGACACATGAGTATCTCATTGAAGGACTGAATCAGTTTTCCATGATACAATCTCAGTGTGTAATATATATATATAAGATAATGGTGTCACAGAGTTTTTTTTAGAAAATTGTGTTTTTGAATAAATGAGCATGATCCTTTATGATACCCTATCAGTGTGTTATATATACCATATGTGTTTCATAGAGGGTTGTTGAGTGTTTTGAAGAAATGAAAGAAGTCATCTTTCATATCATCATGATATATAAGAGATAGGATGATACCATGTTGGTATCATAATTTTGGGGGCATTCAATAAATAGTTTTAAAAGTATAAAAGTAAGGAGGCATTTTAGATAATTATTTTGCCTGCAATGGAAATTTGTATTATTTTCCCTAAATGTTTTCCATTCTAAGTTGAAAGTGAAACAGGGTCCAAATACGAGATCCATTGATTGATAGGCAGAAGTTCCTATATTTACCTTAACACTTTGTTTGGAGGGTTGTTATGTATTATTTCTATTATATTGTACAATGTGCTTTATTTTTTTGATGAACACAATGTTTGGATGGATTGTATCGTTTTCCGTCGTTACATAATGTTAGACATCAATAATTTGTAGGATAAACCTGCAAGAAAAGTAAGTTACGGTGTAGAGTTATCACTACAAGGTATGATAAAGAACAAAATATAATTATTAGATTATAAGTAAAGACAAAATGAGAAAAAATAAATAAGGTAACGACGCGATAACACAAAATTGATCGTTACATAAAATAAGACTTTTCATCATTACGCAACAATGGATTTAACGATACGATATAATAAAATTAAAGTAACAATCAATACAAATATTATTTTTAAACTTGCAACACAATACAATACAATACAATAACAACCATCCAAACAAAGTGTAAAAGAAGTCTTAAAAGGGATGGTCCAATGGCCAAGAGGCACAATGGGTATTCACTAGTATCTGTGCAGGCTAACCCAATGTGTTTTTTTTCCCTCAAAAGTCCGCTAAGTATTAATAAGCCCAATCTGTTTTCCCCGAAAGCCCAGTTTTCTTTATGAGGCAAACTCAGAAAAGCCCCAACTTTAGGGGCCGAAGTTCACATATATCTAATTTTTGGGCCGTCATTTAAACTGTACCTATTTTTTTATTTATTTTTTAAATACATCTGGTTTGGAACCATTTCAATATAATCTGAAGTGTGACAAACATTAAACATTTTTATTGTTAATGCCAAACATCAAATATTTTTGCCTGAAGTTATACCCGACTTACTAAGGCCAACTTCGCACATTTTTTTTACTGAAGTTACAGCCTTGGAAATGCTTAACTTCAGACATTTTTGTCCACTCTAAATTTAACTTCAAAAATTTAGGGAGGATTAAAGCGAATGTAACCATGCAGGAGATCAATGAATACTAAATTAAGACTAATTGAAGTTGTAAATATTGAAATGACAACCATCTTGTCATTTTTTTAGTTAAAAGATTGAAGAGCATCCTTTATTGAAAATTCTAGCAGGGTATACTTAATAGAATATTTCTAATATTCTTTTTTCATTAATTATATATCTCTTATTTTAGGTAGAATTATAATTCTTTGTAATTAGGATAATTAGTTACATAGTTTATATCAAAGTAAATATTCTTGTAACCTTATATATATTGTAAATCATTCATCAATAAAAGAAAGGAACATATTCTTTTATGGTATCAGTAGCCTAAAACTACAAACCAAACCCTAGCTGCCGATACACCTTCTCGGCCGCCACCTTTTTTCAACGTCGGCACCTAGCCCACGTCGGAACCCTAGCCGCCGACCTCTCTCGGCCTCCCCCCTCTTTTCCCCACGACGGAACCCTAGTTTTTTCGGTCATTCTCCATCTTCCTCTTAAATTTCCTCTTCCATGGCTGACAAAACCAAATTTCATCCTGCACTTGCCGTAAACAACATTAAAAACTTCATCCATGTGACTCTTGAGATGGAAAAGGGTCAATACTCCTTGTGGGCGGAGATTTTTAAGATCCATTGTCGTATTTACGAAGTTATCGACCACATCATCCATCCCACGCCGAAGTCCACAGACGTACCATCGGCTTTGACTTCTGATGATGCACTCTGGTCTCGTTTGGACGCAGCCGTCCTCCAGTGGATATACGACATGATATCTAATGATCTATTTCACACCGTCATTGAGACCGACGCCACTGCCCGCCAAACGTGGGAACGTTTGGACAGTATTTTCCATGACAACAAAACTCAATGAGCGTTATACCTTGAAAATCAGTTCAAGGACGTTCATCAGGACGATTTTCCTAACGTGTCTGCCTATTGTCAAGAACTCAAGATGCTTGATGACCAACTCTCCAATGTCAGCGCACCAGTCACTAATCAGCGATTGGTCATGTAACTTATTGCAGGTTTGAATGAATCCTACGACGGCGTTGCCACTAACCTTCCATAATGCACGTCGTTACCTCAGTTTTATGAGGCCCGTTCGAAACTCATCCTTGAGGAAAATCGGAAAATCAAGTGCAGCACCACTCGGGCTAGCATTACCGACGCCGCCCTCACCACCACCGTCGAGCCCTCAGCCGACGACAGGGCCTCCCGGTCCGACAACCATAATCGTCGGCCAGAGGACCCGCAATAGTCCATTTCCTCCGGTAACAACCGCCGGAGAAGGCAGTCTGGCAAAGGCTACGGCGGAAGAAATTCCGGTAACAACAACCAACAACGACTGCGGCAGTGGCTACAACCTCCACCGTGGGCTGTCTACCCACCGTGGGTTGCGTGGGCCCCACCATCATGGGCTTCACCTCCTTACCCGTATACGACATCCTCGTGGACTCCACCTTAGAACCGATAGGCCCAACCTGGCATACTTGTCCCACGTCCACAACATGCCTACACAACACATGCCCCCCTCCCGCCATCGACTTATGTACCGACTGACATTGAGGCAGCTATAAGCACAATGTCACTAAACACTCTAGACGAAAATTGGTATATGGATATAGGCACCACATATCACACGCCGACATCACAAAGTACTCTCTCGTCTTATTTCAATTTGAGTAATTTAAATCGGAATATTATTATTGGTAGTGGACAAGGCATTCACATCCGTGGTTATGGTCATTCCTTCTTATCCCCACCACATCCACCACTAATCTTAAAAAATATCCTTCATGCCCTTAAACTCATTAAGAATCCAATCTCTGTGCGACATTTCACAACTGACAATTGGGTTTCTCTTGACTTTGATCTTTTTGGTTTTACTGTAAAGGATATTACGATAGGGAGATGAATAATGAGATGTGAAAGAACTGGAGATCTCTACCCTATTTTAAACGCCGTCAATAATCCAGCCTCAGTTCTCTCAACCTTTGCTCCTCTTTCGTCATCCTTATGGCATTCTAGATTAGAACATCCGGGAGACTCTGTTTTACGCTCCCTTAGGAAAAATAATTTTATTAATTGCAACTGTATTTCTAGGACTCCTATTTGTGAATCTTACATTTTTGAGAAACATGTCAAATTACCATTTTTTTGCATCCACAAATTGTACTTTAATGCCTTTCGATATCATACATAGTGATTTGTGAACATCCCCTATTTTGAGTACGACTGACCATCGATATTATGTGTTATTTTTGGACGATTATTCCAACTTTCTATGGACTTTTTCAATTGAAAATAAATTTCAGGTCTACCTCATTTTTCCTTTATCTAGTGCTTTCGTAAAAACACAATTTGAAAAGAGCATTAAATGTTTTCAATGTGACAATGGCAGGGAATTCGATAATAACAAATTCAAACAGTTTTGCTCCAAAAACAGTCTTACCTTTCATTTTTCCTGCCCTCATACATCCTCCTAAAATGGTAAAGCTGAACCATAAACAACCTTATTTGTGCCCTACATGCTCACGCCTCAAATCCCCTTCAATTCTAGCATTACACACTCTCCATGGCCACCTATATCCAAACATAATCCCAAACAAGTCTGTAGCTCAACGGTCGCCCACCCAAGTTCTGTTTCGTAGGAACCTCTCATACCAACACTTGCGTATTTTTGGATATTTTTGTTACCCTCTCCATCTGACCACTCATAAACTCCAACCCTTGTCTTCCCCGTGTGTGTTTCTACAGGTGGGAGTGGACTGTGATGAAACGTTCAGCTCGATCGTAAAACCTGCAACCATCCGGACTATCCTCAGCATTGCCATATCCAAGTCTTGGCCTATTCATCAACTTCATGTCAAAAATGCCTTCTTTCATGAGGATCTTCATGAAATGATATATATGCATCAACCTATGGGTTTCAGGGATCATATTTATCCGAATTATATGTGTCTGTTGCGGAAATCGCTCTATGGACTGAAACAGGCTCTTCGAGCACGGTACTAGCAGTTCACCGATTATGTCTCCTCTACTGGTTTTCACACAGCAGATCCGATCATTCTCTGTTCATCTACAAAAAGGATACAAACATGGCTTACCTATTATTATATGTTGATGACATCATCTGATACTCTTTGTCGGTCTATTATGTCTCTCCTTTCCTCTAAGTTTGCTATGAAAAATCTGGGGGCCCTGAGTTATTTCATGGGCATCTCTATCACTCGACATTCTGGTGGCCTATTTCTATGTCAGAAGAAGTACGCCGAAGAGATCCTTGACCGTGCATGCATGACATCTTTCAAACCATCCCACACGCCTATAGACACCAATTCCAAGCTCAACGTTGATTCCGGCCTTTCATATTCAGACCCGACTCACTATCGTAGCCTGGTTGGTGCCTGCAATACCTCACATTCACGAGACCATACATATCCTATGTCGTGCACCAAATCTTCTTGCACATGCACAGTCCGACGGAAGCACATATGCATGCCCTCAAACGTATTTTACGATACGTCCAAGGTACACTTCACTTCGGATTACATCTATACAGGTCTTCGCTCACTGGTCTCACTGCTTATTCTGATGCCGACTGGGGTGGATGTCCTGACACCCGACGCTCCACGTCTGGTTATTGCGTTTTCCTCAGAGATAACCTATTGTCTCGGTCTTCTAAAATGTAACCTACCCGATCTAGTGCAGAAGCAGAATACAGAGGTGTTGCCAACGTCGTCTCTGAGTGTTGTAGGATCCGTAACCTCTACTTCAGCTTCATTGCTCGATTCAAAAGGCAATACCGGTTTACTGTGATAATATTAATGCGATATATCTTTTTGGCAATCCCGTCCAACATCAGCGCACTAAACACATTGAGGTGGATATTTATTTCGTTCGCGAAAAAGTGGCTCGTGGTCAAGTTCGTGTCCTTCATGTTCCTCTAGATATCAGATTACCGACATCTTCACCAAAGGACTTCCGCGCATACTATTTGATGATTTTCGAGCCAATATCAGTGTTCGAGAACCTCCCGCTTCGACTGCGGGGGTGTAATAGAATATTTTCCAATATTCTTTTTCATTAATTATATTAATTGTATATCTCCTATTTTAGGTAGAATTATAATCATTAGGATAATTAGTTATCTAATTTATATCAAAGTAAATATTCTTATAACCTTATTATATATATTATAAAATCATTCATCAATACCTGTAAAAATATCATTCCCTACGTCCAACACGACATAATTACTTTTTTCTTTTACCTAATTCAATGAATTTTCATGTGACAATCCATCTTATTCACCAAAACAGTATCCGTAAAAATACCAAATAGGTGGTTTAGCATAAATATGTTGTTACATTACATGTTTTTTCAGAATCTTGTTGAGATTCTTGTAGCTAGTCATGATTAAAATTAGACTTATATCTATTTATTTTATATAAATAAAAAAGGAGTACGAACTATAACTCATCAATATGTAACTATGACAAACACTAATTCATCTATCACTCCATCGATCAGTTGTAATTTGACATGTTACTTTCTCAGGTCTCAAGAAACTCAAGTGAGAATTAGACTTTTAAAAGAAGGAGACAAAGCAAATAAATCCAAACAATAAACCAAAGTCTAGTACGAACAAATTACACTTTGTCTATTTCAAAATTCACCAAGAACTAAATTCCAAGACTAAAAATTAATTATTCAATAAAACAAGCAAAATAATAGCATCAAAACGTACGTCATCCCCCAACTTCCAACCTCGAAAATACTATTAATATAAAAACTAGATATCCCTTAGCTCAGACAAGAAACCTTGGTTACTTCTTGACAAATAATTACAAGACAAAATATACGTAAATTCTGTATACTTGTAACCCTAAATATTCATTCTTTTAACTTAGATGCGTATATGTGTTCGTGCATTGGTTCAATTTCCCGTAAAATACTACTACTAGGATTCGACAAACATATAAATAAATAATTTAAGTATTATTCTCGCCATTCCACTTTTTGTGCACGATGAGTCAAAAGATCTGATTTTCGGCGTGAATTTAAAAGATAAAATTTACATATCTATAAAAAAGATACTATAGATTACAATAAATTCAAAATATTTAAAAGTCTTATGAAAATATAGCATCAAAAAAGAAGTTTCGTTGACTCTCAACTATTAATGTCTTGCCTAAAGTGGGATAAGAAGGAGCACCAAATACTCTACTAATTATCGGTACCTCTTCTAATCCATTTTATATGTCTTTTAAGATTTATATTTAGTAGCCTTAATCATAAAAGTATTTTTCTAAATGACAATTTGTTTCTCTCTTAAACATATCACTAATTGGAGTAGTAAGGATGAAAATGTAGTAAAATAGTAAATATTTCTTACTTTTTAGAACATTAAATATTTTAATACAAATTTAATCTGTAAGTTACTCAGTTTTATGAAGCTCTCATTTGACTTGTGAATACAACAGCGTCAAGACATAAAATACGACCCAAAGCTCTGTCAATGTTGAAGAAAGCAAAGTACTTTGAGAAAAATAAAATCAAGAAGAAGTTGACCGTCTAACTAATACTACAAGAACTAAATTACAAGAAAACAGATTTTCAACATTTGTCCTTTATTTTATTATTATACATATATCAACATGCAAAATAATAAAGTTCCACGTAGCCCACCTTCTCAAACATAAACTTATTATTTAAAATTGAGTACTATTTTTGTGACAATAATACTATTTTAAGAGATATTATTTTTGGAAATGAAGTGAGTCGATTTTCTTGGAAGTTTGATTAGTTCATAAATGTTTTTGCAATGTGATGTTCATCGTTTCGACCACGATGTCTTGTTTCCCCACATTGTTTTTGCATTACCCAAAGGTAGAGTAAAATGTAACGACCACATAGAACTAGAAAGTACATTGATCATCAATTCATTAAGATCGATATTATCAACGTGCCATCAATGAAGATGGAACTTGCTTGAATAGGTAAAAATTACTACTCCCTCCTTTTATTTTTAGTTGTCCATTATATTAAAAACAATTTTTTACTTTAGCATATCAAGAGACAGACAAATATATTTTTTATTTTATCCTTAATATTAATTTCTCATTTTTCAAATCTATTGAGACTATACACCAATTAATATTGATATTATGGTAGAATATATACTACATTTATTAATTCTTAAAGAGCGTACAAAGTCAATAGTGGACAAGCAAAAATGAACGGAGGGAATACTTCTTTCGTCTCAAATTATTTGTCGTGATTTTTAAAAATAGTTGTTTCAAATTATTTGTGGCTTTAGATGTTCAAGATAATTTTTTTTATTTCACCCTTGAAGTTATTGTTCTTGAAGTCTGCAACCACCTCAGTTATGGGGTGCTGTCATGATTATTCAAATACCAATGAAGGGTAAAATAATTAAAAGTCCCTCCTAATTAATGTTTTCTTAAAGGACGTGTAAAAGTGAATCACGACAGATAATATGAGACTGAGAGATTACTCTCTTCGGTCCTTGTAGTTATTATGATTATTAAAAATAATTAATTCAAAATATTTACTCCCTCCGTCTGAAATTATTTATCGTGGTTATTAAAAATAGTTATCTCAAATTATTTATCATTTTAGAAGTACAAGACATAATTAATAAAAAAAAATATTTTATCCTTTGTCATTAATGAAGATGACACATAAATAGAGTAATTATTTAATGGAGAGATTATAACTTAGACATAAATAAAAGTAAAGTAGGTCAAATACCCCTTTTAATTAATATTTCTTAAGGGACGTGTAAACAAAAAATAACAAATAATTAATAATTTGAGACTGTGGAAGTATTATTTTAAAAATTAAGAGAAAATTAATTATTCTTACCATTTTGCCTTTAGTAATAATTGTTTTTGATGATTTGAACCTATAACTAACACCTTACAGTAACACATGTATATCATAAATCACCTCATGATAATCATCCTATTATTATCTGTATATAATTAATAATCCACATATATTTTATTAAATGCCAATTTTTCTTTAATGTCACGATCAATTTTAGTGAGCCACAACCGATGGTATCATAGATGATTTGAACCTATAACTAATACCTTACATTTACACTTGTATATCACAAGTAACCTCATGACAATCATCCTATTTATTATTTATATATAATTAATAATCCATATAAATCTTATTAAACACCAATATTTATCAGCTTCTTCAGTATCACAATTAATTTTGATGAGCCTCAACCGATAGTTTTTTTGATGATTTGAACCTATAATTAACATCTTATATTCACACCTATATATCACAAGTAAGTTCATGATGATCATCCTATTTATTATTTATATATAATTAATCCACATAAATTTTATTAAACGCCAATATTTATCAGTTTCTTCAGTATCACGATCAATTTTGACGAGCCACAACCGATAGTGTTTTTAATGATTTGAACCTATAACTAACATCTTACATTCACACCTGTATATCACAAGTAATCTCATGATAATCATCCTATTTATTATCTGTTTATAATTAATAATCCACATATATCCTATTAAATGCCATTTTTATCAGTTTCTTTGATGTCACGATCAATTTTGATGAGCCTCAACCGTTAGTGTTTTTTATTATTTGGACCTATAACTAACACTTTACATTCTCACATGTATATCACAAGTAACCTCATGATAATTATCTTATTTCTTATCTGTATATAATTAAATAATCCACATATATCTTATTAAATACTAATTTCATCAGCTTTTTTAATGTCACGATCAATTTTGATGAGCCTTAATCGATAGCGGTTTTGATGGTTTGAACCTATAACTAACACCTTGCGTTCACACATGTTTATCACAAGTAACCTCATGATAATCATTCTATTTCTCATACACATACATTTTATTAAATGCTTTTATCAGCTTCTTTAATGTCACGATCAATTTTGATGAGGCTCAACCAGTATATAAAAAGCTACTATCCGTTAGACAACCATTACTATTTGATATCGTAAGGCATTCCATTTAACATTCCAAAGTCAACTATATCCCATAATAAAGAAAATCATAAAATACGTGATAAAGGCTAAAATTCATCCAAATCCCACGATATCTAGTGAAGGAGCAAGCTAAATACTACGGATATACATCTCAGCTGTGGTTGACTCATCTCAGCTGGATATCTAAATACGACGAACAATATCACGTGACCCACAATAGTGTAAGTAGAACAATCTCAATTGAGTAGTAAATTGTGAATCACAAAGGACCAGTAAGATTTACCGATTCGGCCCTGTCATACCCCTAATTAGAGCATGTCTTCAGAATATAATGCAAGTACGAACAAGGTATGACAAACATATCACAATAAACCATAACATGTACACGACATTAGCCATCAAGCACAATAAGCATAAATCACAATCACATAATAGGCTGGTGGAATCACTAGACCTAAATAAAGGGCCCTTCCTAACAGATAGAACTGCTAGATCTTCTTAACGTATATTAATAGAATCCTTATTGTATTACTCTTTCTCATTAATACAAATATATATAGTGTGTATAATGTTGACCCTAATACAATAAGGATCATCTATCTACCATAATTATACAACACTAAAAATTTCAAAATGGAATATATTTTATTAATATACGTTAATAGATATCTGAATAGTAGGTCATCGCAGATAAAATTGCTAGACCTGAACAATGGGTCATCACGAATAAATCGTTAGATTTAGGGAAACATGATACGATCACTATCTCAATCATATCAATACACAAAAGACATACAATATAATTCAAGCCAAGCATCAATTATTGATAAATAAGAAGCCATGTCATGAATTTCAAATACGTATAGAAATGACACATATAATTTACATGCTTCCTATCAGTGCAAACTAGCATGTTATGCTCGATTATCAAATCATATGCAGGACATACTTCCTAATTTAAAAAAAATATCATGTTACAGTCATGAATGAGTATAACAGTCTTGTAAACAAAAAGCATCTCAATACACAAAATATAAGCAAACAAATATAAATGTCCTAACATGCGTTCGCGATACTTATCTCAGCTATCACGAAAATATGTTGATTGGGCCTCAGTGTTTGCGGCCCTGAGCAACGCGATCGTGAAAGGTCAATGGTGACCAGTCTCCTCTTTCTCGACCCAATGCCTGCATTTGCTAAGATATAGGTTGACCTTACCTACCCGATTCTTAGTAGTCACGAACGCAGACACACCAGATAGCAACGAAAAGTTTCTCCAGTATTTAACGTTTCAATATGTCTGAAACAATCCCGAGCCATGGGTCTTGATACTGCCCATACTAAAAAAAAGTGCAGTTGCATTAAGCTTTCGCTATGCGCGGGTCCTGGAAAGGGCCGCACCACAAGGGTATGTTGTACGCAGTCTTATCTTACATTTCTGCAAGAGACAGTTTCCATGGCTTGAACCCATGACCTCATGGTCACATGAAAACAACTTTACCGGTTACTCCAAGGCTCCCCTTCCTACTACCCATACTAACAAGTCATAAATAATAATGAAAGAAATAATCCCTTGATTATTTTCATTACTTGAAAGAGTATATATACAATTTACATATTTCCATAATAGGAGAATCATATTCCTATTTTACTCCTAAAACCTTATTATATTTGGAGACTAACTATACAAGTATGGTAAGTGTACAATACTAATTAGACTACAACATTAATTACATAATTGTCCATGGAATATGACTGCCCACGGATGGGCAGTAATAACCGAGAGTAATATACCTTGCGTATACATAATATACACATGTATATTGTGTGTATATTATGTATACTTAACACACCCCCGCAGTCATAGCGGACGGTCTTCGAACGCTGAGACTGTCCCTAAAATCTTCAAAAAGGATCGAGGGAAGACCCTTTGTAAAGATGTAGGCAATTTGATACCTGGACGGGACATGACAGACGCGTACTTGACCACAAGCAACCTTTTCACGAACAAAGTGAATCTCCATCTGGATATGTTTAGTGCGCTGGTGCTGAACCGGATTACCAAAAAGGTAGATGACACTAATATTATCGCAATAAACCAATGTCGCTTTCTGAATAGGGCAATGAAGCTCTAACAGCAAATTACGTAACCAACATGATTCCGAGACCACATTAGCTACCCCTCGATACTCGACCTCGACATTGGATCGGGACAAAGTCGACTGACGTTTCGCAGACCATGAGACCAAGTTATTGCCAAGGAACATACAATAACGAGACGTAGACCGTCTGGTGTCCGGACAGCCGCCCCAATCAGCATCTGTATACGAGACAAGTGTGGACGTCGATGAAGGATATAAATGCAAGTCATAGTCAAGCGTACCCTGAATATACCTAATGATGCGTTTGAGCGCATTCATGTGCTCAACCCAGGGATCATGCATAAACAAACACACATGCTGTATGGCATACGTAATATCCGGTCTCGTGAATGTAAGATACTGAAGGGCCCTGCAAGACTGCGATAGCGGGTCGGATCCTCGTATGGTGCGCCGGCCGCAACACCCAATTTGGGTTTAGTATCAACTGGAGCGGAAGTGGACTTACAGGATGACATCCCATCCCTCTCAATGATCTCGGCCGTATACTTCCTCTGTGATAAGAACAATCCACCGGCATGACGGGTGACAACAATCCCCAAAAAATAACTCAAGGGCCCCAAGTCTTTCATAGCAAACTCAGAATTGAGCATTGTCATGATAGACTGGCGTAAGGCATCGGAAGAGGCAGTCAAGATAATATCATCCACATATAATAGTATATAGGCCAAGGACGAACCACGATGATATATGAACAAGGAATTATCCGACCTGCTGTGAGTGAACCCAACAGTCGAAACATAGTCAACAAACCTCTTATACCAGGCCCGTGGAGACTGCTTAAGCCCATATAAGGACTTCTTCAACAAACAGACATAATGAGGATACTTGGGGTCCCTAAACCACAAAGGCTGATGCATATACACTGTTTCCGTGAGATCACCATGTAAGAAAGCATTATTCACATCTAACTGATGGATGGGCCATGCTTTCGAAAGAGCCAAGCTGAGTACAGTGCGAATGGTAGCCGGCTTGACCACCAGACTAAACGTCTCCCCACAATCCATACCAACCTGCTCTGATACCATGAAAGAAATAATCCCTTGATTATTTTCATTACTTGAAAGAGTATATATACAATTTACATATTTCCATAATAGGAGAATCATATTCCTATTCTACTCCTAAAACATTATTCTATTTGGAGACTAACTATACAAGTATGGTAAGTGTACAATACTAATAAGACTACAACATTAATTACATAATTGTACATGAAATAGGACTGCCCACGGATGGGCAGTAATAACCGAGAGTAATATACCTTGCGTATACATAATATACACATGTATATTTTGTGTATATTATATATACTTAACAAATAAAAACTTATGTACATACTCAAAATACATTTTGGAATACAAATACTCAAAATAAGGGGTTGAATTTTTGCATTACTGCTGGACATTCGGATACTTTCGCATATGTTTTCTTAGTAAACAGTCTAACAATTTATCTAACTAGTTCATTTGGAGGACAAATAAATAGAGTGGCCATATTCAGATAAGTATATTCAAATTTAACCAGGTTGTCAATAAGAAATAATGTGAAAGAGTCAGAGGACACGATGACTAAGGACATGATGTTTTTCTCTGGTAGTTGAACTTTAATTGCGTTTTTCCCACATTTGCCATTTAAGTGCAAAAAGAATATAGTTGCAAAGTCTAAGCAAGTTTGAAAATAGTGCATTACAAACTTTATTATTAAGAATTACTCCTCCTCTAATCATGTTTGATAAAATTTTCTAGTTTTAATTTTTTTTTTCCAAATGTATCATAAATCTTTACCTTTCTCAGAATGGCGGATGCAGCTCTCCGGTAATCAATTCATCCTAACTCTATTTTTTCGATACCGGTCTCTATGAATGTGCGTTGCACATTATTCCCTATCATTTTATCACACAAAATGTAGGTAATATTATTTGTAATTATATTATATTACAAAAGTTATTAGACATTAATTTTAATAGGGAGGTAAAGATGTTATTAAAAAATTTAACATTCTCAATTTTATAATAACACTAACTTTTCATGTTTACAATATATAGTGAGAAATACTTAATCCTTACGATCTATTAAAATAGGAATAATACATATTCGATAACAAGAAATCACTATATTGACCTATCCTTTCTCTCATATTATTAGCTGAAATTGGTCGAGTTGATTTCCTGCTCATTTATTGACTGCTATCGAGGAAATAATACTTTATATTTGATTAATGTCATAATTGGAATTCCAGTAAATAATACTTTTTCGTTTTTTTTTTGGAATATGTATTTGTTTATCTATCCACTTACTAAAATTGTGTCCCCTTAGATTCTTTATCAAGTTATCATTGCAATCTTGATGAATAGCATAAACTAATCAAGTCACTCAGTGAGACGACGTTGTTGTGGATAATTTTGAGAAGATGTAACTATTTCCATAATTACAAGTCCTAATGTGTAGCGTGAGTAATGTCCTAATGGTATACAATTTTTTGTCCTAATGTGTATTATTTCAGTTATGCCCTTTCCTTGTATATTTTTGTCCAAATTAATAGAATAGTTAAGGATATAAAAGTCGTTTAATATTTGAAGGATATTTTGGTCAACCAACGTTTATATTCATACTTTTATAATAATTAGTTATATAAACGTACATATGCACGTTATTCTCAGACAATCTCAATTATAGTAAAAATATTACTACATACTATTATTTGTAATTATATACATTTATCTTATTAGTTACAAAAACGTTTAACTTAAAATTTCTATTTTACTTTTAATAAAATGATTTATAACACACAAAATATATGACTTATTTTAAACTATAAATTTTAAGTTTTTCTTTTCTTATACTCCGTATTTAGTCTAACACTTCACATAAATTATTAGAACCCATGCAATACTATTTTTTCAAGAATGAATTATGCAAATATGTTTGGGGCTTTTCATTGAATTTTCACAACTTCCCCACTTGCCATGGTTGTTATTCCCAGTTGAAAATAATGCATAGATGATCATGATCCGTATTTATTATGACGCATGTTAAGCAATTAGTGTGTAGTTCGCTGTAAAGTGTTGTGTGATTGTCCTATCCAAGTTCTACTTTGTCTATTTCGAACTAAGGATATAAATCCTTTTAGGAATTAACTTGATTGCAATTATAACCAAAGTGGTAAATATCAACAAATTTAGACAGAATTCATCGTAACGGCATAAAGGTTTAGATTCCACTTTCACGATTTTAATCAAATAATAATCTTTTACTTGAATTCGAAGTCAAATATTAAAGAAAATTTATATAGTACAATTTTATTTAACATACAAGAGCTCCTATAAAGAAATATCTTAGTTTTTAAAGGGTATAAAAATCGTTCAATATTTAAAGAATATTTTGATTAACCAATATTTATATTTATACTTTTAAAATAATATAGATATAGATAGATATATGTCTGTGTATGCATGAAAATTTCAATAAATATTAATCCAAACCTATTAAATTTTAAAATATAATGAATTCAATATTAATGCCTTAAATGTCAAACTTATCAAATTTAAATTTTAAATTCGTGTGAGCTTACTCTCCCCATTATTGTTGGGTTTATTAAAGAAAAGAAAAGATTGAGACGTCCATTTTGAAAAATTATTTTACCATATAATTTTTTGAGTTAAGCTTACTGACCATACAGGATAAGTAAAACTTTCTACTTTTCCTTTCCTAAGTCGACAAATTTTCATATGACAATCAATCCAACACCTCACAAGAAGTTCTGCAAAATCAGCCCCTACAGTCCTACATAAGTGGATAAAAATTAAAATTCTAGTCTATAATTTTGCCTAGTAGATAGTCAAGCAAAGCAGCTCACTGAAGATTCAATTCATAAGGTTAATTATATGTTGATGCTAAATTATGCCTAGACTGACTCGACGGTGAACGCTGTGAAATAACATTGAATTAGTACGTATTACACGAATTAAATTCCTACATTCAACATTAAAATACGATGTCCTAACTATTGAACGAAAGGGACGAAAACGTTCATGTCACCAGCACTGTTCATTATTTCACCCGATAGGGAAATTTTGGCCTTCAATTATTTGTTTTGTTTCTTTATATTATATAATCCGTGATCAAATAGGGCATTTATCTAATCAAGAAAATTGAGTACGAACTATACCTCAGTAGTATATATGTAACTTTGACAAACACTATTTCATCTATCACTTCCTTTTTCAGTTCTTCTTTGATAGGTAACTCTCCGGGGTCTAAAAAAAAATCATAAAAAGTGAAAGATATTACTAGATAATAGAAATTATATTAATATTCTTCATATATTCTTTAATTAAGATTTTAATGTAATTATGACAAAGCAAGAACATCCAAGCAATAAACCAATGGCCAGTACGGTACAAATACACCTTTTTGTACATTTCATAAATCACAATCAACTAAATTCCAAGCCAAAAATCTTGATTCAGTGAATCAAAACAAACAATATAGCATAAAAAACGTCATCCTTCCACACCCCCAAAATAATAAATTATTAAATAATTAAAAAAAAAACCATTTGAGAACTTGCTGAAACCTTGATTACTTCTTGACAAATAAATACAAGACAAAACATACGTAAATCATGTATTCGTTATAATTTATACTATATAAGTATATATTAGTACGTTTTTTTCCCCACTTAGATGCGTATATGTGTTCGTTGCTATATATGTTACAGTTTCCAATACAACACCACTATATATTAATTAATTTATTTATTACTAAGAATTAAGAATATGGTCAGCTATATTATAGCTCCCATTTGACTTTTGGCTACAACAGCACCACGACACATATTCCTACTCAGAGCTCTGCCAGCGTTTGAATATAATATTTTAAAAGTAGAATAAGGAAGAAAAAGAAACTGACTGACTAACTAATACAAAGACTAACTTACAAAATTAGGATTTTCAAACTTTGGGACTTTATTTTATTATCAAACTTTGGTCCTTTATTTTATTTACATTTATATTAACAAGCATCATAATAAATTAAAGTTCAAACACAAGTGTCTTAGATTTTCTACATCCTCCGTACCCCACTTCTGAAACACAAATAAAAAATGAAGTCCTTGTGATAATATTTTAAAAATGATTATTTTTGGAAATGAACTTAGTTGTACTTCTTGGAAGTTTGATTAGCTCATAAATGTTTTTACAATGTGATGTTCATCGTTTCGACCACGCTGTCTTGTTTCCACACATTGTTTTTACATTACCCAAAGGTAGTAATTATAGTAAAGACCACATAGCACTAAATGAGACATTTTTGCACAATATTTCACATCCCACCTTCGACGTTGTCTAGTTTTAATTCTTTTCTTACCATAGAAACAATTAACAATCTCACTTTTGCCAAACACAAATTTAATGTAGCATGACTAATGTGTTACTCCTAACTAGAGCCACAAACAATAATGAATTGCGAAACATTTGGAGAAGTGATAATTAAATAATTAATCAATTATTTGTAGAGGATTGAGGAGCAAGAAAACTCCTTGGTCAATGATCATAGTAACAAAATATATTTATGTACTTAATAAATCAGAACAGCCCTGATTAAGAAAAAAGAAAGTAAAGTCTCGCTTCGATTGTCACTCAATTGTACTGCATCTGTCGTGCTTACATCCCTCTAATTCTTCGTTTCTTACTTCTTATATCAATCAAAACCGTTGAGAGACGGACTTGTGTCTGCGCCTGATGTGTGGCGAAACAATAGAGATAAGTCCACCTAGAGGGGGTCTCATCTTTGACCTATAAATCATCTCATCGTACGGCCTTCGATAGAACTTCAAGAAAGGTTGGAACGATTCCCGACACTTATCGGCCCGACTAATATGGAAATTACTATCCTTCTTGAAGAACATGGCCGGAGATTGAAAAAACGATGGCCTCATAGCCCTAGGATGGCGAATTTCCGAATGGTCCATCTCTTGAGTTTTTTGTGGCAAAGGTGTAGATGGGAAAAAACCTTTCTTTATGGGACCCATGTTGCCACGTGGAGTCCTGTCAATGGGTGATGCAAATGAGTAGGACCTAGCATTGAGTGGTGACATGGCTGGGCCCAGTACTGGAGGAGTAGTGGTTGGGCCCACTTTAGCTGATGACGTGTCAGTTAGTGACAAGTACCATGGCTTAACAGAGTCAAAATGATGTGAGACAGTGAAGGAGAATCTTGATGAAGAACATGATCCAATTTTTCCACTTGATGGTATTGAAGAAGGATTGAATCTAAGAGATGCAGCTCTTGGATAAGCAGTGAAGTCATTGAACTCTAATGACTCTTCAAAGTCAAGTGATGATACTACCATTGTTAATGGTGCTAGATCAACAAATGTCTTAACACCCTGCAAAAAAACAAAAGAGTTTCAAGTTCTATATAGCGACGATACAATATATATTGAAAAATACTTCTTTCTCTTTCCGTTTATGAAACTTCTTTTCGGTTAGTCCATAAAAGATTGATATATTTATTATTTAGTAGCAATTTAATTTTAAATTTCTAATGTTACTTCAAATAAGATATTTTATAATCATATAAATATTTAAATATTATTTTAGACCATAAATTTCAAAAATCTTTCTTTCATTTTTAAACTTCGTGTCCAGTCAAATATCATCACATAAATTGGGATGAAGTTAGTAAGGAGCCGTTTGGACATGATTTAAAATCAGTGATTTGAAATCATATGATTTGAAGTTGAAATTTTGTTTAGACGCACAATTTGAGTTTCTTAAGTTGTATTTTTTCTCATTGACATAAAAATCCCACAAGTTGTGAAAATTATCAAAACTTTTCTAATTCTTATGCAATCTTACCAAATGAGCAAGTCATAGTTCATAACTAAATTAATACGTGACTAGAAAGTCTTTCTAAAAAATACAACATCAATTGATCAAACTTTAGTCCAATAAAAAGGAAAATTGAACATGAATAGTAGTGTAACTACTCTTTAATATAATCTTTCCACATGATATGGACAATCTCTTCACGGTGAACATGCATTTCCCGATCAGATGACCGAGAAGACGAAGCTACATTGTTACTTTGAGCCGGTTGTTGTCATTTTAAATGCATTATAATTGTAGTCATACCTTTGTATATATATACAATATAAATTATATTGGACAATTATATCCAATATAATATAAAATCGATCAATTGGTATATATCTACTAATTTATAGATCCTTTTTACAAAAATATAAACTTATGGGTCAAGTTTTATATTTAAAAAAATTGAAATCATGATTTGAAATCCCAAATCACACCTTTTTGGATGATTTGGGATTTCAAACCATGACATGAAGTTAAAGTTATGTTCAAATTGCATAAACAAACTTGATTTGAAATCAAATTATGAAATCATGGTTTGAAAATGCATGATCAAACACCCACTAAGACTTTTAAACATATATACTAACACAAGCCTTAGATATGGCTATAAATCATTTTTAAAGGTAAAATTGAAATTTAAAGTTAACTATTTTTCCGTATATAAAAATGTGACAATCTTTTGAGAGAGAAAAAAAAGTGTGTCAGAGAGAGCAATTAGTAACCTGATAAATGGGTAGCTAATTTCTTAACACAAATTAAAATGCATTAATTGGGTAAAAGTTCTTTATTCTATCAGTGTACATAATCTTAATTCAGGACTCAATTCATTAATTATGTTATTGTGGGATGTTATTGCAGAACTAGAATTATACACTATATGTATATATAAGCTTATATCAAGATATTATGTAGCTATATGTGGAAAATATTTAATAAAACTGGATAGAATTAAGAGAAAATAAGCAATACCTTCCAAAGATAAGAGAAAAGTGAAGGAGGATCAATAACAAAAGCTTTGTGAAGACGTCCTGGATAATAATCGGCAATAATATTCAGTGAAGCCAACAAGATGTTCATAAAAGCTGATGCGGACCTGAAAAAGCCTGCAAATTGCACAGCAGTCCCCAATGATTTGATTTAGTCAAACATACCCCAATAATAAATAAATTGTCATCACCCAATGGAACAATAAAGTAAAAATAAAAGCATAACACAAATTCAAATTCAACTGCAGGTCATGTTCAATTTTTGCCTTTTTTTTTTCTTTGTGCTTTGAGTTCTGTGTTCTGACAGGGTAAGAAAAAGTAGAATTATGGGCACTTTTGCATGACATTATTGATTTTTCTGGTAAAGATGAAACAAAATGACATGTTATACCCCTACATTCTCAAACTTGAAAGCAACACCTCAAGGGTGCTCCAGGCAAAGCATGAAAAAAATTCAGAATCTTGCCTGCCTAATGTAGAGCTCTAGCAGGCAGAAATTGATTAGTTAATTAATTGCACTTTAATTAAGTGATTAGGCGTGACATTGGAAATTAAAAAGATCTGAAATGGGGTTTCATATATTTTATAAAAAAGGTATCAAAGGTATATTTTCAGACTGAAAATTCTTGGAAATGCCTCGGAATAGAATGTACATTTATTATAGTTCCCCTAACTGAGAGAAAGCTGAGTTCTGATTTGCGATGTAAGTAAAATTTTGTCAATTACCCATCTATCCTTTCCTTTTCAAATTCATAATAAGCTAAACAGGGGTAATGTTGTCATTATAAGAAAAAAGACTTACTGGCATCAAATAGAATAACAAATTGTTCAACACTTTTGGCCATGGTTTGAATTGCCACCTCCAATGTAAACACCAGCAACCGAGTAAACCTACATTTTTTAACCACAAAATTTTCAGTTCCATTTCTAAAAAGAATGTAAAAAGATCATACTTTTATTCAAAATACTTGATCATAAGTTCAAATGGTAAAACCTCGAGTGGATTGTAACATCAATACCACTATTATACTTGTCATTTTACTGACAGATAAAATTAAGGTATACTTTTATTCAAAAAAAACTTAATTATAACTTCAAACAAAGGTCTTAGTGAATTGCAACCGCAAGATCACTCTATCACTTATTATACTTGTTGTTTTGCAACAGATAAGATTAAGGTATATTTTTATTCAAGAATACCTAATCATAATTTCAAATGGTAAGACCTGAGCGTATTGTAACCGCAAAATTACTCTACCACTTATTATACTTGTCGTTTTGCGACAGATAAAATTAAGATATACGATTATTCAAAAATATTTGATCATAATTTCAAACGGTAATCTCAGTGGATTGTAACAGCAAGATCAGTCAAATATTATTATACTTGTCGTTTTGCGACGACATATAAGATTAAGGTACTTACAGTTTTTGTGAGTGAAATTTCTGGTAATCTTGCTTGATCCGGAAAATCTAGAATTTGGTCAACAAAAGAAGGAACAATTATTTACTCAAAGTGTTTATAAGAATGAATTTGAGAAATGAAACAATTTTTTTTTAAAAAAAGTTAAAAATTACCACTACAGGTCTAGACTCTTCATCATGACCAGAAACATAAGCTACCCCTTCAGCTAACTCAGCAGAAAATTCATCAGCAATAAGATGATCTGCAATAAAATAAAGTTAGATCAAGCTTTTTCACTCTTTTTATGATGAATTTACTTTAATCATAACATAGATTTTGCGTACTTTAATTAGCTCAACTCATTCAAGACTAAACAAAAAAAAAACAGCACATGAAAACGAGAGAGATTCTCTGATTTTTTTCTTCTTTAGAACAAACAAAAAGAGAAGACAAATTTAATTTCGTCTTCTTTCTTGAATTAAAATTTACATAATTAAAAAAAAAGACAAAAAAAAAAAAATACCAATGCCGAAAGAGTCTCTCCAGGCAAGAAAATTCCTCAAGTGCTTAGCAGCTTTCTTGACATTTTCACCTTTCTTTTTCAGAAATCTCTCTACACAAGCACTGTTACACAACTTCTCCTGTTTAACAACACACAAAAAAATATATTCAGTTACAATTCCTATTTTGTTTTACTTCATTTCTTAACCATAAAAATAAAAATTCATGAATAAAAATTGGTTATCTTATATACAGGCAAGCCCGGTAGCTTTCGCTCAAACTCTATATTTGAACAAAAAAAAATTCATTTAATATGTATAAATAATACATTCAGAACCCAAAAAAAAAATAACTGGTTCCGCCGCTGGTGATATAGTAGTACCTGTTTAACCGTGAGAGGAGCTTGTTTTCTGAGAAGTTGAAGAACAGCTTGAACTCTTTCATTGTCTTTGTGGACGTTGTTGATCTGATCTTTTTTTCCCATTTCTTAAAAAGACAAAGACTATACTGTTTTTTTTTTTGTTTGTAACTATTGGTTGGTCAAGTTGTATCAAGAAAAAAAAGAGAATATTTGAGACAGAGATACTACTCTTCTTCTTTACGCAACCATCTGAAAAGAAACAGTATGTGTGTGAGATAGGCAATTTTTCTAGTGTTTAACTAAGTAGAGTGAAATGAAATTTTTATTAAAGAGAGAGCCCGTATATATAGGCGTGACGGAAGCCGTTATATGAAGGGGTGCTAATTACTAAAGGTCAACAGTGCCAACGACGGCTTGAAAGCGAGGCCTAACAGATAACGTCGGCCCACTTCATTTACTTTTCCTATTATTCCACCCTTTATTAATAGTTTTATTCATGGAACAAGCATGTTCAAATGAAACAAAATAGAATATTAAGTACCCGTTTGACATAATAATTATTCACTTTTAAAAAAAGCATTTTACTTTATTTAAAAAGTAATATTTAGTCATGAAAATTTTAGATCCAACTTGAAGTTGTATTTTAAATTTTATTTAAATTTGTTTGAATATTATTTCAAATATTTTTTGTAAAAAATATAACCAAACCCAACTTCCACTTTATAAATTTCAAATAAAATACAAAAAATTAGAATATTTGGTCAAACGCCTACTTAAGAAAACTGAGAACTAGCTTCTTGGTATGGAATACAAGCAACAAGTTGTAAATATTTTGATGAGGATTAAAGAGACAGTTTGAATTAACACAGTAAATAATAGAGAAGTATTATCAAAATTTGGCAATAAGTCGTTGGGGACCGCTTGACTTGTTTAAAACTCGGTCAAAATTATGCTTAGCTAGATTGATTCGCTTTATTTATAGAATGATTACTTCAGAATTAAAATTCATTCACTAAGCTTAATTAGTTGAGAACTAGACTCTTGAAATGGAATACTAGCAACGGCTTAACAGTATTTTATGAGGATTAAAGAGGCAATTTTGGCTAACTGATTATAAATAATTGAGAAGTATTATTCAAATCGTGCAATAAGTTGTTGGGAACAACCCAACTTATTTAAAACTAGATCAAAACTTTGCTTAGCTAGATTCATTCGCTTTAATAATACAACGATTACTCTAGAATTAAAATTCATCATTTAAACTTAACAAGTTAGTAGTCAAATCAATTCAATAATTATTACTAATTATAATTAATGGATTATTTTGTCCTTTAATTAACTCGATGTGCATAAAATTATTCAAATTCAAGCTGAGACTATTTCCTGGTAAGTTAAGATCCAGATGGCTAGGACCGTTCCAAGTAAGTTGAGTCATGCCCCATGATGTTGTGGAAGTGCAAACGTTGGATAGATAATGCAAGTTCCTGGAGAATAATAGCAACTCAAGCGCTATAGGAGCGGTGAGATTGACAATAAGAAAGTCAAGGTGTACCTCACGAATGGTTAAATTGAGGACCTCCATCGTGACGCGACATTAAATTAAGCATTGCTCGAGAGGCAGGTTTGTAATGGAAAAACACAAAAAAAAAATGACAAAAGTGCAAAAAGATGTCGTACTACTACCTAAACTAAGGTGCTTCTTGGGAGAAAATCCAACCCTTTAATTGCTTTTAGTAGTTTTCCTTTTAGTTCATACTAACGGGCTGTGTTGAGGGTACGGTGTGCAGGTATTGTGCAATAACGGTGTTATTAGTAAATATTACCATATATGTTGTAATTAATAGTAGTGTATAATTATGATAAATATAAGATCCTTATTCCATTAGGATTAGTGTATAACTATGGTAAATATAGGATCCTTATTCCATTAGGATTAGTGTATAATTATGGTAAATATAGGATCCTTATTCCATTAGGATTCAACATTGTACACACTATATATATTGATATTAATGAGAAAGACTCCCCAATGGGAGATTAATACAATTCTACATGGTATCAGAAGCCAAATCCTAGCCTCCTCTAATCCAAATTGATTTTCAATAGAAGGAACTGTGGCCTCTCTAGTCCCACCATCCTCAATCGTTGTTCCTCTTATTCTTTTCCTACTATTATCAAAAGTGTTTGCTTCCAATTAGGTGATTCTTTTTGTGGCTTTCTTCCTGTCATAAATATGACACTCTCTTCCTTCCCTATTTTCTATTTTCTCTTATCTCATCATAAGATGATGTAATCTTCTTTACTCCCCATCTCAGAAACACTCTCCTTATTCTCATCTGAAGCTGCAGAAATTTGGGTTTTAGGCTATCACTTACTTTTAGGGTTATTCAACAACCTCGTCTTTCTATCTAACCTACCATCCACGAACATGGCACGATATTCCTTGTTGCAGCCAAACATTTTGGGCCCATATCCAGGTCCACAATACATGGGCCACTAGCACCAAGCCTACTTCTCCACGAACCAACAGTAGGCCTACGATCCCATGACCTCTGCCGAACTGAGTCTGGCTTACAACACTATGAATCTCCAACAGCCCGATAATGCGTGGTATATGGATACGGGTGCTACGTCTTACCTCACCAACAATTCTGGTACTCTTCCTCAATTGTGCAAGTTAAATACCCCTCAAACTATTATGGTCGGAAATGATCATCGCATTTCAATTCAAGGGTTTGGCCACACACCAACCCCACCATCGCATCCCCACTTCTCCATTAATAATGTCCTATATGCCCCTAACATTATCAAGATCTTAATCTCTGTTCGAAAATTTGCCACCGATAATTATGTATCCATTAATTTTGACCCGTTTGGTTTTTCTGTAACGGACCTATGTACCGGGAGACTTCTTACGAGATGCAATAGTGAGGGGGACCTCTATCCTTTCCTATCCACGTCCGGTGCCAGTGTCAATCCTCCCACATCTCTAGATGTTATATCCTCCTCAACATGACATAGTAGACTTGGACATCCCGTAGCCCATGTATTTTATTTTTCTTAGAAATCACAAGTTAATCTAATGCGATAAAGGGAACCTTGCCCATAGTTGCTCATCTTGTCATCTAGGGAAACATGTTAGACTTCCATTTACATCTTCTTCGAGTATTACTTTCTCTCTCTTTGATATTATTCATGTGGATTTATGGACATCTCTTATAACCAGCAACCTAGGTCATACATATTATTTGATATTTTTGGATGACTTCTCTCACTTCCTTTGGGTTTATCCTCTTAAACTTAAGTCTCAAGTCTATTTCAAATTTCTTGAATTTGTTACATTGGTTAAAACGCAATTTGAAAAAGACATCAAAATGTTTCATTGTGATAATGGTCGTGAGTTCAATAACTCCCACTTTCATAATTTTGTGCAGCTAATGGCATAGTTTTCCGTTTCTCTTGCCCCCATACTTCACTTCAAGATGGTAAAGCCAAAAGAATTCTCTGCACCATTAACAATATGATTTGTATCCTTCTTTTTCATGCGTCTCCCCCTACCTTTTGGGTTTATGCATTAAAATGGTAGAACACATTCTTAACATCTTACCTACCAGTACGATTCAAAATCGGACACCAACCTAAATTCTCTTCCATCGGATCCCTTCCTATGATCACCTTTAAATTTTCGGTTGTCTTTGTTACCCAAATCTGGCCTCCATGGTCCCTCACAAATTAGCACCTCGCTCTACTTCGTGCGTCTTCCTCGGTTTCCCGTCAAATCATAGGGGGTACTTGTGCTATGAGATATCCACAGATAAAATCTTAATCTCACGCCATGTCACGTTTGTTGAGTATGTTTTCCCGTTCGACAACATCTAACAATTTTGAGTCATTGATTACGATTTCGTTGATGACTCGGACACCTCATCTCTACTCCAAAATGCACTACAAAACCTACACCCTTCGGCCATCCAAACACCCATCCCGCCACGGCCTACCACCACCACCACACCACACCATACCACCTGGCACCGTCTGCCCCCACCACTGTCTGCCTCCCACTGCCATTGTCTGCCCCCTCCCCCCAGGTACACCCAGCCACACCATAATATACCGCCACTGCGCCCCTGACTCGCATACCCCCGAATCATCCCGTAACCCACTGCCCAGCCCCACACCACACTGCCAAATCCCGTTGAACCCCTTCCAACCCACTGCCACTGCCCCACGACCCGAGACCCACTGCCTCGCCCTTGTACCCACACACCAAATGGAAACTCATGCAAAATACGAGATTTTCAAACCAAAAGTTCACTTTAACTTATCCACACAATCCATATCACCAATACCTAAAACCCCAAAACTATCAAAACTCGACCCGAATTGGAATGCAGCCACGTGTGAGTAGTTTGATGCACTTACCACTCAACGCATGTGGGATCTTGTTCCGAGGCCAGATGGGATGATTGTGATTAATTATATGTGCCTCTTTCGGGATGTGAAAAATGCGTTCTTACATGGAGATTTGAAAGAAACAATTTACATGCACCAACCGCCAGACTTTGTACATTCATAGGCTCCTTATTATGTATGTCGTGTCCGTAAGTCCATGTATGGTTTGAAACATGCCCTCCGGGCTTGGTATGAGCGTTTCGCTACTTACATTATGTAGATTGGGTTCGTATGCAACAAATGTTACCATTCATTATTTATTTTTTCACTGAGGTAGTGACATTGCATACCTGTTATTATATGTGGATGATATTGTTCTGACTGCCTCTTCTGATATGTTGAAAAATGAGATCATTCGACTGCTTAAATTCGAATTCGCTATGACTGACTTAGAAAAGTTGAGTTTCTTCTTGGGAATTTCTGTGACTAGATCAGAAGATAGCATGTTTCTATGTCAGCGTACGTATGCGGAAGAAATTATGTACATGGCTAAAATGGCGAATTGTAAAATCATGCCTACTCCGGTCGACTCGAAGTCGAAACTCAATGCTACTGATGGGGATCTGGTGTCCGATTCCACTCTCTATAAGAGTCTTGCAGGTGCACTTCAGTATTTTACATTCAATGGGCTTGACATTGCATATGTTGTTCAGCAGGTTTGTTTATTCACGCATGCCCACAGGGAGCCTCACTTTACAGCTCTTAAACGTATCATTCATACGTTAAGGGCACTCTTGATTTTTATTACATCTCTACCGCTCTGCACCGACTAGGCTGATATCATACACGGACATCGATTGGGCAGGTTGTCCAGACATGCGACGTTCTACGTCCAGCTACTGTGTGTTCTTAGGTAACAATCTTATCTCATGGTCTGCCAAGAGACAAGCCACACCCTTCCGATCGAGTGCAGAAGCAGAGTATAGAGGCGTTGCAAATGTTGTAGCTGAGATCTGCTGGCTCCGAAACCTCTTCTTAGAGTTTCAGTGTCCCTTACGCAAGGCTTCTATGGTTTATTATGATAACATATTCGCGGTCTACGTATCTCATAACCCTGTTCAGCATCAGAGAACCAAGCACATTGAGATGGATATAAATTTTGTTCGTGAGAATGTTGCTATAGGTCATGTTAAGGTGTTACATGTGACTTCTTCATATCAATATGCAGATATTTTCACAAAGGGGCTTCTTCGGCAGGTGTTCATCGACTTCAGATCTAGTCTTAGCGTCCGACCTCCTCCCGCTCCGACTGAGGGTGTGTATTAGTAAATATTATCACATATGTTGTAATTAATAGTAGTGTATAATTATGGTAAATATAGGGTCCTTATTTCATTAGGATTAGTGTATAATTATGGTAAATATAGAATCCTTATTTCATTAGGATTTAACATCCTACACACTATATATATTAATATTAATGAGAAAGACTCTCAAGAAAGATTAATACAATTCTACAGAATTCACAGGGGAAGCAGGAGCATAAACAAACGAAACCATTTGAAAAAAACAATGTATATGTGATAAGATGGAGAAGCTAACCATTTATAGTGTTTAGATAAGTAGAGTGAAATGAAATTATATTAAAGAGAGAGAGAGCCCGTGTACATAGGAGTGACGGAAGCCGTTAGATGAAGGAGTACTAGCGGTCAACCGTGCCAATGATGGCTTGAAAGCGAGGCCTAGCGGAAAACGTTGGCTCACCTCATTTACTGTAATTCCCTATTATTATCGGACCCTTTTGTAATAGTTTTATTCATGGAACAAGCATGTTCGAATGAAAACAAAAATAAGAATATTCAGAAAGTTGAGAACTAGCTTCTTGAAATGGAATACTAGCAACGGCCTGTAAATATTTTACTGAGGATTAAAGAGGCAGTATGAATTATTTGGTTGTTAATAATATAGAAGTATTATTTAAATTTGGCAACAAGACGTTAGGGACAACTCGACTTATTTAAAACTTGATCAAAACTCTGATTAGCTAGATTGATCCGCTTTAATTGTATAACGATTACTTTAGAATTAGAAAAGGTTGTTTAGGCCTTCTTCTCTTTAACTCTACCTGACCATGATACAAAGATATATCCACCTTTTTTTTTTTTTTTATAATTTGACCAAATACATCTCATCCCTAGAACCATGCATGCAACAATTTCTAACTGCTTTTGTCACTTTTATAATTTTTTGTACTAGAGTCATATTCTTTTAATTTATTTGTATTATGAGGTCTTAAAAAGGGGATGAGGTATTTAAATTCATCCATTGAGCTTAAAGAGACCGTTTGAATTAACTGATTGTAAATAATTGAGAAGTATTATTCAAATCTGGCAATAAGCCGTTGGGGACAACTCGACTTGTAAAAAACTCGACCAAAACTCTGCTTAGATAGATTGATTCGCTTTAATTATATAATGATTACTTTAGAATTAAAATTCATCCATTAAGCTTAATTAGTTGAGAACTAGCTTCTTGAAATGGAATACTAGAGACGGCTTATAAAAAATTAGATTAGGATTAAAGAGGTAGTTTGAAATAACTGATTGTAAATAATTGAGAAGTATTATTCAAACAGTGCAACAAGCAGAGGTTTGTAATAGAAAAACAAGTAACCTGAGTCATGCCCCATGGTGCTGTGGAAGTGCAAACGCTGGAAGAAGAATGCAAGTTCTTGGAGAATGGATAGAAACTTAAGCGATATCAGGGCGGTGAGATTGACAATGAGAAAGTTAAGGTGTACTTCGAGGATGGTTAAATTGAGGATCTGCATTCAATCAAGCATTACTAGGTAGGCAACCAGAGGTTTGTAATAGAAAAATACAAAAATAAATTACAAAAAGATGGCGTGTCACAACATAAACTAAGGCGCTTGTCGGGAGGCAGCCCAACCCTTTAATTGATTTTAGTAGTTTTGCTTTTGTTCATATATGCTAAAGATCTGTGTTGAGGCTATGATGTGCAGGTGATGTGCAATAACAGAGTCACGGGAAAAGTAGGAGCATAAATGAACGAAAATGGGGTGAAATAGGACTAAGGAATTGGAAGCACAGGCCACACGATGCGAGTCCCATCCCATAAAAATTTGACGCGATGGGCAACAAGGCGCGGAGGACATTGAGTCCAACCTCTTTAAATTCAACTTGAAGTTGTATTTTAAATTTGTTATATTTATATACATTTAAATGTGAACATTGTTGGAAACTTAACTATGTGAGATTGAGTTTTTTCCATCTTTAGTGACTTAAACACGTGGGCCCTGCATGTCGGAAACATCGTTTTGTCGCACATGCCTAATCTACTAAATGAGTAGATGATATTAGTGGCAAGTATCGTCAAATTTCGTTAGGGAATGAAAGAGATATTGGTACACAAAGTAGAATCTTTGAGACATGAATATATGGATTGTCTTGGCCAAAATGACAAATCTCCCACTTAGGTAGAAGATGGAAGGATTGAGCACTATATAAGTCTATTTTTGAGTAAGGGTTCAGGACCCCAAGGGATAACCCATGTGTTTAGAAGAGGGAGGACCTAGGTGAGCTTGGGTTTAGGGCTATGTCCCACACACGCGCCGTCGCCTCCCGTCTCTCCGACTCGGGCTCGGATCATAGGCTGTGGGCTTTTCAAAAAAAAATTTGGTCCCTGAAGTGTTTCTTATTTACACTTTGGTCCCTGAAGATTTCAGAAACGTTGCAACGACCCTCCTCTTCACCTATAAATTGAACATTACTGTTCAGTTTAAAAAGAGAACGAAAACTCTACTGTTTTGTTCGAAATACAGAGAATATACAGAAACACACACAAATCTTCAGCAATATGTTCTATATTTATTTTATTCGCTAGAATCAACCTTACTTGCTTTGTATTTTTTATTGTTGTTGTTTTATCTTGTGAGACTATTGTCCCTTACCGTAAAAGCATATATACGAGACAATTTTGTATTAAAAACAGAGAGTCATCTCTCGACTCAACATTCCTTCTTGTTTAACCTTTTTGACACAATTTTTACCTACAAACATTATTCGAAATATATTTTGCATAAAGTATAACCAAAACAACTCCATTTTCAATTCTAACTCTATAAACCTCAAATAAAGTAAAAAAAATATTTGGAATCTATGGCTAAGTCTACTTGAGAAAGTTGAGAATTAGCTTCTTAAAAATGAATACTAGCAACAACTTATGAATATTTTGATGAGGATTAAAGAGGCAGTTTGAACAATAAGCCGTACAACTCAACTTATTTACAGCTCAATCAAAATTTGGCTTAGCTAGATCTGTTCGCTTTAATTATATAATGATTACTTTAGAACTGATATTCATCCATTAAGCTTAATTACATTAGTAGTTGTCAATTTAATACTTATTATTTATTATAATAATTGGTTCGAAATAATTTTCTACCTTATTTGAAAATCAATGGCCATGAAAATTTCAAATTCAACTTGAAGTTGTATTTCAAATTTATTGTATTTAAGTATATTTAAGGATGAACATTATTTCAAATATTATTTACAAAAGATATAACCAAACAAAACTCCATCTTCAACTCCAACTCTATGATTTCTAAATAAAATAAAAACTATAACCAAACGCCTACTTAATAAAGTTGGGAATTAGCTTCTCGAAATGGAATCGTGCAACAGATTATGAATATTTTGAAGAGTATTAATGAGGCAGTTTGGATTAACTAATTGTAAATAATTGATAAGTATTATTCTCGGCAACAAGTAGTTGGGGACAACTCAACTTATTTAAATCTCGATCAAAGCTCGTCTTAGCTAGATTGGTTCACTTTAATTATACAATAATTACATTAGAAATAAAATTCATCCATTAAACTAAATTAAGTTAGTAATATACCAATTTAATTATTATTATTTATTATAATTAATGAATTATTTTGTGCTTCTTTAATAAGCTCAATGTAATAAAAAAATTTATTCAATTGTAGGCTGAGACTATTTCTTGATAAACTGAGATTTAGATAGCCAAGAACGTTTTAAGAACCCCGAGTCACGCCCATGGTGCTATGAAAGTGCAAGTGCTAGATAGGGAATTACAGTTCTTGGTGTATGGACAACAACGCAAGCGATATTGGGGAAATAAGATTGATAATGAGAAGGTCAAAGCGTACCTCGAGGATGGTTAAATTGAGGACTTGCGTCGTGTTGCGACGTTAAATTAAGCGCTGCTTGGTAGGGAACCTGAGGTTTGTAATAGAAAAATACAAAAAAAAAAGATATAAAAAGATGTCGTGTCACAACATAAATTAAGGGGCTTGTTGGGAGGCAACCCAGCCCTTTAATTGTTTTTAGTAGTTTTTCTTTTTGTTCATACCAATAGATTGTGATGAGGGTATGATGTGCAAGTACAGTGCAATAACGGAGTCACAAGGAAAGTATGAGCGGAAACAAATAAAAATGGAGTGAAATAAAACTAAGGAACTAGAAGCACAGGCCATGCGATACGAGTCCTATCACATCAAAGTTTGACGCGATAGGCAACGCGGCGTGGAGGCCATCCCAACACTTATTATACGTGTCCAATGCGACAAATAATATTAAGGTATACATATATTAAAAAATACTTAATCATAACTTCAAACGTTAAATCTTAGTGGGTTGTAACCGCAAAATCACTCTACCACTTGCTAAACTTGTCGTTTTGCGATAAACATGATTAAGATATACTTTATTCAAAAATATAATCATAACTTCAAACGGTAAAATATTAGTGGATTGTAACTGCAAGATCACTCTACCACTTATTATACTCGTCGTTTTGCGACAGATAATATTAAGATATACTTTATTTAAAAATACAGAGTCAAAATTTCAAATGGTAAAATCTCAGTGGATTGTAACCGAGAGATCACTCTAACATTTATTGTACTTGTCATTTTTCGACAGATAAGATTACGGTATATACTTAATTCAAAAATAGTTAATCATAACTTCAAACAGTAAAATCTTAGTTGATTGTAACAACAAGATCACTCTACTCTATGTATTATACTTGTCATTTTGTGAAAGATAGGATTAAATTCTACTTTTATTAAAAAATCGTTAACAACAAGATCACTCTATTTATTGCGACAAATCTGTGCAACAACCATTAGGGACAGCCCGACTTATTTAAAACTCGATCAAAACTCTGCTTAGCTAGATTGATTCACTTTAAAAATATAACAATTACTTTAGAATTAAAATTCATCCATTAAATTTAATTAAGTTAATAATCTGTCAACTTAATTATTATTTAATATAATTAATGAATTATTTTGTGCTTCTTTGATTAACTCTATGTAAGAAATTTTTTATTCATCGCAGCTGAGATCCAGATGGTCAGGACCGTTCGAAGTAATCTGAGTGAAGCTAGCAATTTATAGTATTTAAGTAAATAGAGTGAAATGAAATTATATTAAAGAGAAAGAGAGAACATGTATATATAGGTGTGACGGAAGTCGTTAGATGAAGGAATACCAAAGGTTAACAGTGCCAATGACGGCTTGAAAGCGAGGCCTAACGGAAAACGTCGACCCACTTCATTTACTTTAATTCCCTATTATTATCGCACTCTTTTGTAATAGTTTTATTCATGGAAAAAGCATGTTCAAATGAAAACAAAAAGAATGAATATTCAGAAAGTTAAGAACTAGCTTCTTGAAATGGAATACTAGCAACGACTTGTAAATATTTTGATGAGAATCAAAGAGGCAGTTTGAATTAACTGGTTGTTAATAATAGAGAAGTATTATTTAAATCTAGCAACAAGCCGTTGGGGACAACTCGACTTGTTAAAACTCGGTCAAAACTATGATTAGCTAGATTGATCCGCTTTAATTATATAACGATTACTTTAGAATTAGAGAAGGTTGTTTAGGCCTTCTTCTCTTTAACTTTACCTGACCGTGATATAAATATATATCCACCTTTTTATAATTTGACCAAATACAACAATCGCTAGAACCATGAATGTAACAATTTTCAACTGCTTTTGTCATTTTTATGTTTTTTTTTTACTAGAATCATATTCTTTTAGTTTATTTGTATTATGAGATCTTAAAAGGGGGCCGAGGTAGATATATTTAAATTCATCCATTAAGCTTAATTAGTTGAAAACTAGCTTCTTGAAATGGATGCTAGCAACGGCTTATGAATATTTTGATGAGGATTAAAGAGACAGTCTGAGTTCACTGATTGTAAATAATTGAGAAGTATTATTCAAATCGTGCAACAAGTCGTAGGGGACAGCTCGACTTGTTTAAATGTCGGTCAAAACTCTGTTTAGCTAGATTGATTCGCTTTACTAATATAACGATTACTTTAGAATTAAATTTCATTCATTAAAATTACTTAAGTTAGTAATATTTCTATTCAATGATTTTTATTTATTATAATTAATGAATTATTTTGTGCTTATTTAATTAACTCGATGTAATAAAACATTTATTCAACTCAAGGCTGAGACTATTTCCTGGTGAGCTAAGATTCAGATGGTCATGACTGTTCCAAGTAACCTGAGGCATGTCTTGTGGTGCTGTGGAAGTGCAAACGCTGGATGGAGAATGCAAATTCTTGCAGAATGGATAGCAACTCAAGCATATTAGGCCGGTGAGGTTGACAATTAGAAGGTCAAGGTGTACATCAAGGATGGTTATATTGAGGTCCTGCGTCGTGCAACGATGTTAAATCAAGTGTTGCTGGGAAGGTAACCAGAATATTTTAAGGACATGCGTCGTACCGCAACAAAAAGATGTCGCACCACGACCTAAACTAAGGGCTTGTTGAGAGGCAATACAACCCTTTAATTGCTTTTAGTTGTCTTTATTTTTGTCCATGCTAACATATTGTACTGAGGGTATGATGTGCATGTACAGTGAAATAATGGAGTCATGAGGAAAGTAAGAGCGGAAATAAACGAAAATGGGGAAAAATAAGACTAAGGAACTGGAAGCACAGGCCGTAATCACAAAATCACTCTACCACTTATTATACTTGTTGTTTTGAGACAATAAGATTACAATATACTTTTATTTAAAAATACTGAGTCAAAATTTCAAATGGTAAAATCTCAGTGGATTGTAACCGCAAGATCACTCTAAAAATCATTATACTTGTCATTTTGCGATATATAAGATTAGGATATACTTAATTAAAAAAATGCTTAAACATAAATTCAAACGGTAAAATCTTAGTGAGTTGTAACAACAAGAACACTCTACTCAACTTATTCGTTTTGTGACAGGTAACATTAAAGTCTACTTTTATTTAGAAATCATTAACAACAAGATCACTCTACTTTTATTGCAACAAGTCGTTGGGGACATCTCGACTTGCTTAAAACTCGGTCAAAACTCTTCTTAGATAGATTGATTTGCTTTAATAATATAACGATTACTTTAGAATTAAAATTGATCCATTAAATTTTATTAAGTTGATTTTCTATCAATTTAATTATTATTACTATTATTATTATTATTATTAATGAATTAGTTTTTGCTTCTTTAATTAACTCGATGTAATAAAAAATTTATTCAAGTCCAGGCTGAGACTATTTTCTGGTAAGCTGAGATCCTGATGGTCAGGACTGTTCCAAGTAACTTGAGGCATGCCCTATGGTGTGGTGGAAGTGCAAATGTTGGATGGAGAATGCAAGTTCTTGCAGAATGGATAGCAACTCAAGCGTATTAGGCCGGTGAGATTAATAAAGAGAAGGTCAAGGTGTACCTTGAGGATGGTTAAATTTAGGACCTCCATCGTGTAATGACATTAAATCAAGCGTTGATCGGGAGACAACCAGAGGTTTGCTCAGGAAACCCTTTAATTTCTTTTAGTAGTTTTTCTTTTTGTTCATGCTAATGGGCTGTGTTGAGGTTATGATGTGCAGGTACGGTGCAATAACAAAGTCACGGGGGAAGCATGAGCACAAACGAACGAAAATGGGGAATATCAAAACTAAGGAACTTGAACCACATGCCACGGATGCGAGTCCTATCACATCAAAATTTGATGTTGTGGGCAATGTGGCGTGGAGGCCATTACGTCGAATATCTCTAAATTCAATTTGAAGTTATATTTCAAATTTATTGTATTTAAATACATTCAAATATGAACATTATTTTAAATATTTTTTGCATAAATTATAATCAAACACAACTCCATCTTCAACTTTAACTCTATAAACTTCAAATAAAGTAAAAAAAAAAATTTGAAATTTATAGTTAAGTCTACTTAAGAAAGTTGAGAATTAGGTTCTTGAAATGAATTCTTGCAACAAATCATGAATATTTTGAAGAGGATTAAAAAGGCAGTTTGGATTAACTGATTGCAAATAATTGATAAGTATTAATCTGGGCAACAAGCCATTGGGGACACTCGACTTATTTAAACCCCGGTCAAATCTCGGGTTAGCTAGATTGGTTTGCTTTAATTATACAAATAACACGTTAGAACTAAAATACATCCATTAAAATTAATTAAGTTAGTAGTATATTAATTTAATAATTATTATTTATTATAGTTACTCCCTCTGTCCTAATTTATATGACACACTTTCCTTTTTAGGCAGTCCCAAAAAAAATGACACCTTTCCTTATTTGACGACAATTTAACTTTAAACTTTATATTTTGCGCTTAACGAGATGATGTATAACTACACAAATATATTTGACTTGTTTTAGAACACAAGATTTAAAAATCTTCATTTATTTCTTAAACTCTGTGTCAAGTCAAAGACCTTTATATAAAATGGGACGGAGGGAGTAATAAATTATTTTGTGCTTCTTTAATTAACTTGATGTAATAAATTTTTTATTCAACTCCAGGCTTAGACTATTTTCTGGTAAGCTAAGATCCAGATGGTCATGAGTGTTTCAAGTAACTTGAGTCACGCCCCATAGTGTTGTGAAAATGCAAACGCTTGATAGGGAATGCACGTTCTCGGTGAATGGATAACAACTCAAGCGATATTAGGGCAATGAGATTGATATTGAGAAGGTCAAGGCGTACCTCGAGGATGGTTAAATTGAGGATTTGCACAGGGCCGCAACGTTAAATCTAGCGTTGTTCAGGAGGCAACCCGATGTTTGTAATAGAAAAACACAAAACAAAAAACAAAAAAAAATGCAAAACGATATTGTATCACAAGCTAACCTAAGACGCTTGTTGGGAGGCAACCCAACCATTTAATTGCTTTTAATAGTGTTTCTTTTTCTTCATGCTAACGGGTTGTGCTGAGAGTATGATGTGCAGGTACAGTGCAATAACGGGGTCACGAGGGAAGTAAGTGTGAAAACGAATGAAAATGGGGCTAAATAAAACTAAGGACCTACAAACACAGGCCACGCGAGGCGAGTCCCATCACATCAAATTTGGATGTGATAGGCAACGCAGCGCGGAGGCCATCGCTTCCAATATCCTAGTGATGGACCACACGGTGTGACCTACACCGCGTGCCCGTGTAAGTTTTAATTTTGTTTAATATTTAAATAGGTTTAATAAATCAGTATTAAAATATATTAAGCTAATAAATGGATAGGTCATGGGCTGAAATGAATTGTGTCAAGATGGAAAAATTATGAATTATAGCTCAATTTGCCTAACTCTTGCCAAAATTTAATTAATGTATTTGTTTTCTTATAATTTCTTCGGTTACCGAGAAAAACTAATAAAAACCCTCCTTTGTTATAGTTTTATATTTTGTTAAGGTTTCTCATAGGTCGATCACTGCTAGAAATAATTTATGTTATAAATATAATTTTTCACATCATTCCCACCGAACTAGTTCACTGGAAAAACGCATGGTGAGGAACATGTTCTCATTGAAACGGTAGAAAACTTCCTAATTTTTTTCGTATGAAAACACTACTATTTTTCTTATTCTAACTCACTCAAAATATCTATGAAAATAACTACTGAACATTTTTTAATAGAAAAATAATATTTTTTTATTAGTGAATCGACTAGCTATAAATTTATCCTAAAATCAAACAAACTACTTATATGGGCTAAAAATTGAACGAATTAAAATAAATTGAAGTAATAAATGAACGGGACGGAAATTACACAAATGTACAATGGCCTATGTGCTGTGGTTATTACAAGTATGGCAATGTTGCAACACATAATTGGAGGAATTAAGAGTGCTCTAGAAAAACTTATTTATTACTCCCTCAGTCTTAAAATATTTGTCATTTTTTTTGTTCACATAAAATATTTGCCCTTAAGAAATATTAATTAAAAGGGGTATTTGACCTACTTTATCCTTATTTATGTCTAAGTTATACTCATTCTCTCTATTAAATGTTTATTCTATTTATGTGTCATCTTCATTAATAACAAATGGTAAAATGGAGAAAAATAATTAATTATGTTTTAACTTCTAAAACGACAAATAATCTAAGACAACTATTTTTAGTAATCACGATAAATAATTTGAGACGAATGAAATACTACTACTGTCCTGCTTCATTCTCCGGTGAACTTGCAATAAGTATTGCAATTCCGTAGGAATTTAGGGTTAGTGAATATGCTACTTGAGCGTCGAATTTTTATTTGTTGTGTTAAATTTCAATTTTGGCAACTGATATTAATTGAAGAGCTAGGCAACATTAAATCCTCAGAACTGTTGGCGAAGTTCTTTATTGTGGATATGGATTATGACGGCCTAATAATAAGAGAAGTGCATTTAATTTAAAGTTTGAAGTAGCTTTCATGAACATTCTTTTTCATTTTCCAAATTTTGCTTTATATCATGTCCATAATATGTTCTAATTTTTGTGCTCCCTTGACGCCGGCATTTTGGTATTTTTATGGATTTATAAAATTTTGTTGACATTTTGTGGACCTCGATCAACCATTTAGGACATAGGATGTATATTATAATTGCTTGTACCAAATAGCAAGGGGTTTATATTAAATAATATTATTCACAAGGACTTGTAACAGTACTTCCCCGGTTCCATAATAAATTGTGTTTTTAATTTATGCACACCCCTTCAGAAATTATTTACTCCTAGAAAATTATGAGTGTTTTTACTAACTTACCCTAATTAATGCATAGAAAAGAAAAACTATTTAGTGATTCTTGATTATATAAATAAGAGTGATTTTGAAAGAATAATGTCAATTTCTTCTTGAAATTTTAAAGCACAACTTATTTTGAAATTAAATGAAAAGCCTAAACACCACTTATTATGGAACGGATGAAGTATAACATTTTGGATTGCAATACATTTTTCGGAATTCTTGTTTATATGTATATATATAACATGTTAAAGATGGTTGTTAATCTAGTCGCTCCACCTTATAATCAATTAGAGTTTTCATTAGATTCTTTAAAAGTGTCAAATAATGAATATGCACAAAAAACACTCTAAGTTTATTAATACTGTTGAGTCTTGGCATCTACTACTACACGTTATTATGCGATTTTAACATTTTTAGCTGGTTGGCTAAAAAGAATCATCCGCCTAACCATAACAATTTGTGTGTGATGCCGGAGTATACTTAATGAATAACAAGTGGATAATTAATTTTTAATCAGTTTATATACTAATTATATATACATTATTATATAGATTATATGATGTCTACTATTGTAAAGCAGTATGGGAAGTAAATAAATATTACAAGTGTTCGAAAGGATAAACAAGTAGTCCAATGTTCAGAACTGCCGCAAGCTTGTTAAATCTTGAATCTTGATAACCTGAAATCAAGAAACAACTAAATCTGGATGGTTACAACTGTGTGCTGAGTCGAGTGATTGCACTCTGTCCTTAAGACAAGATTGCCCCGTAAATATGCTTTTACGTTAGCGGGCAATAGTCTCCCAAGATAAAAACAACACTTTAATCTCAACACTACAAAGCAAATAGATTGAGTCTGACAAAGAAAACAAATACGAATCGACTTGCTGAAGAAATGGAAAATGAAGGAAGAGTTTCTGTTTTCGTCCAACGTTTTTGGACTGACTTTCTCTTATGTTTTGTCTCTGTGTATATAGTGTGTCTCTGTTGTGTATATCTTGTGTATATGTGTGTCTTTCCTCACTGTTTTTCGTCACTGTTTGTGCTGCTATTTTCGTGTTTGTATGTCCAACACAATTGAGCCAAAAGGCATCAATATATAGCATGGAGGAAGGATTCCTCAACTGCCACAAAATATGGCTGTTAATAGTCATTAGGAGGGCTGTTAATGGCTATTAGGTAGGCTGATAATGGCAGGTTTAATGCCATTAGTGAGGCTGTTCATGGTCATTGAAGGAGGACTGTTTATGGAGGATTTAACAACCAAGTAATGGTTGGTTAATGCTCCAAAAAATAGCCCAAACGGTAGGCAGAAAGTTTCTACCTTCCGTCATTCCCAAAATCAACTTTTCAGAAATTATAGGGACCAAACTGTAAATATTAAGCAATTTGGGGTCCAAAAAGATAATATCAGAAAGTCCCCCGAGCCTGAGCGGGGCGAGCCGTCGGCGGCGCGCGTGTGGGCTTAGCCTTGAACCCAAGCACATCTAGGTCCTCTCTCCTTTAAACACATGGGATACCCCTTGGGGTCCCAAACCCTTAACCACTTTAGAGACTTATAAAGAGAACAATTCTTCCTTTTCCCACCGATGTGGTAGATTTGTCCCACACCATATTTCCATGACTCAAACACCTTACTTTGTGGACCAATATCTCTTTCATTTCTCAACGAAATTTGACGATTCTTGGCCATACGGTCATCTACTCACTTAGTAGATTATGCATGTGAGAAGAGACAAAGCCTCCAACATGCGAAACATTAGTGTTTAATTCATTAAATATGGGTGGACGCACCTCCCCGCCAAAGGTAAACTTTCAACATTATATACTATCTGCTCGCTAAAATTTGTAACAAACGATAAAAATTAGAATAATTTTTTGTTTTAAATTTTCTTGGGCTCTCTCAATCATCTTGAATAGTTTGAGTACAATTCCATTACGATCGAGCAATTAAATTTAGGCTCTCTCAATCATCTTGAATAGTTTGAGTACAATTCCTTCTACTTGCCCTAGATAACGTCACCCTTTGTTACCCTACTATCAGCACACAAAAAGTGATTCAATGATTTTAAATTTAACATAAAAATAACAGTTAAAACAAGCTAAAACAGTAGGAAAAGAGAACTATCACTAAAATGTCAAAAGTAGATTGTTATATGGACCTCATCAACCGAATATTGATTTGAGCATAATGGGACCAAATGCAAAACAATATGAAACAACCCGTGAACGGATATTTTGGGATTTATAAAGTGATAAAGCATATTAATGTTGTTCTGGAAAATTTGTACCCCCCTTTTGTTTTTCTCTGCAAACAATTTTTAGTTTTTTACCAATTTTGTGATTTACTCATTTTGCCTTATGAAAGTTGCATGTTCTTATTGGCATAAATGAGAAAATTTATTTTTAGCAATAGATTGCTATATTATCACCTATTATTACGGATATTCTTAGCCCTTATGTTTTTCTATCTTATTTAAAATAGCAATAATGGTTGTATACCACATTTATGATCAAATTAGAACAACTCCTGTTTTTCTTGATTATTCTTTTGTTTGGATTAGTACTTCTGATTTTCCTGTTTGTTCCAAACTTCTCACCGTCAATAAGATTTAACTTTTCATTGTTAGTGAATCAATAGTTTTAATTCATAATTCATAATTCATAATTGGGTGATAAACACGAGTCATTTAAACTAATACCTATTCTGTCTAAGTAGATCGGGAAAAAGTAACGAAGTAAAATATTTTTTGAAGAAAATATTAATCAGTGATTCCCAGTTTATTGTATCGATGTGATTCAAACTTATCGACTCAAATTGTCATTGGACTAAAGGTTTACCACGTCCTTCATGGAATTCTTCTAAAATCTCCCAGAGAACGATGTATATAGTCCAAGTGAGTAAAAATGCAACTATGTGATGCATCACTTATCGGACCTGACAGGTGATCGTTGGAAATTGAGCAAAAATTATTGAAAAAAATAATCTCTTGATTATTTTCATTAATGAATGAATATATATACAATTTATAATTTTCATAATATGGAAAATTTTATTCATATTCTACTCCAAAAACCCTATTCTATTTGTACAACAATTCTACAAATATGGTAAGTGTACAATGCTAATTAAATATGATTGTAAGATAGAATAATTTCCCTTAGGGATTCCTTTCATTATTCACAATATATATAGTTGTACAAGGGTTGATTCCTAATATGGTACGAATCCTAACTTACCTTACAAAGGTTGATTCCTAATACAATTAGAATCTTAAGTTACCTTAAATATACATCTATCATAATTACAAAATATACGGAGAATATTCGGAGAATATTCGCTAATACTCCCCCTCAGACGGAGCGGGAGGAGGCCGAACGCTAAGGCTGGATCGAAAGTCGGTGAAGAGCTGTCGCGGTAGTCCCTTTGTGAAGATGTCTGCATACTGATAAGAGGAAGGCAAGTGTAATATTTTGACCTGACCACGGGCAACCTTCTCTCGCACAAAGTGGATATCCATCTCAATATGCTTAGTCCGCTGATGTTGGACCGGATTATGAGACATATATATGGCAGATATGTTGTCACAATAGACTATAGACGCCTTGCGGAGTGGACACTGGAGCTCCAAAAGAAGATTTCGGAGCCAACAGATCTCAGCAACTACATTAGTAACACCGCGATATTCTACTTCAGCACTCGAACGGGATAGTGTGGCCTGCCTCTTGGCGGACCATGAGATAAGATTATCCCTAAGAAATACACAGTACCCTGAGGTGGAGCGAAGTGTGTCGGGGCATCCTGCCCAATCTGCATCCGTGTAGGCAAGTAGCTTGGTTGGGGCGGAGGGGTATAACTGTAATCCAAAGTCTAGTGTGCCCTTAACGTATTTGATAATACGTTTAAGGGCGGCAAAAAGGGACTCTCGGGGGTCGTGCATAAACAGACACACCTGCTGAATGACATATGCAATATCAGGCCTAGTGAATGTAATATACTGAAGAGCACCTGCTAGACTCCGATATAGAGTGGGATCAGAAACTTGCGCACCGTCATTTGCACTAAGCTTGGATTTTGAGTCCACCGGAGTTGGCATAATTTTATAATTTGCCATCTTGGCCCTGTACACTATCTCTTCTGCATACTTACGCTGACACAGGAACATAGTGGCTGCAGATCTGGTTATCGATATACGTAAAAATAACTTAGCTTGCCCAAGTCAGTCATAACAAATTCAGTTTTGAGTAGAGCAATGATTTCATTCTTCAACCCCTCAGATGAGGCAGTAAGAACAATGTCATCGACATATAATAGCAAATATGCAGTGCTGCTACCTCGCTGAAAAGTGAAGAGAGAGTTATCACACCTGCTACATATAAAACCAATCTGCAGAAGATACCTAGCAAAACGATCATACCAAGCGCGGGGTGCCTGTTTCAATCCATACAGTGATTTCCTGAGATGACATACAAACTGCGGAACTATCGGATGAACAAAGCCAGGGGGATGATACATGTATACAGTTTCTTTCAAATCCCCATGAAGAAATGCATTCTTGACATCTAGCTGATGAATCGGCCAATGCATGCCCATAGCAATACTGAGAACAATCCGAATAGTGGCAGGTTTAACAACCGGACTGAATGTATCACCACAATCAATACCCTCATACTGATTAGTGCCATTGGCAACTAGTCTTGCCTTATACCTCTCTAAGTCACCACTGTCTCTGAACTTGTGCCGAAATAGGCACATACGCTGATAACATTCACACCTTCTGGTCTAGGTACCAAATCTCAACTGTTCTGCTTGTTTAAAGCGTTAAATTCCTTGCACATGGCCGCATTCCAATTTGGGTCCAGTTTTGCTAATTTTGGATTTTTTGGAATGTGTGATAAAGTTTGTGTGGAGAGATTGAAGTGAACCTTGGGTTTGAAGATCCCGTGTTGTGCATGAGTCTCCATGCGATGTGAGGGCAGTGGTGGTGGGTCGGGGGTATGAGGTTGCTGGTCCACTGGTTCTGGACTAGTGGGCAGCAGTTCAGCGGGACTGGTTTGTGGACTGAGGGACTAGGAGGCTGTAGGGGGTGTAGGAGACATGACTGGAGGCAGTATGGGTGGTGTCGGGGTGTTGGACCGAGGGCAGGAGGCTGTTGGGGTGGTGCTGGACAGTGTGGGGACTGTCGGAACAGTGGACTGCTGTTGGTACTGTCGTAACAGTGGACTCGATTCATCGAGAAAGATGTAATCGGTGGTCTGAAATTTTTGGAGATTTGAAAAAGGAAAGGTTGTCTCGTCAAATGTGACGTGACGGGAGACGATGATTTTGTGAGTGGCAATGTCATAGCACAAGTAGCCCCGATGATTAGGAGATATACCAAGAAAGACACAGGGCAGAGTGCGAGGGGCAAGTTTGTGAGGTGTAGTGGAGGTTATGTTGGGGTAGCATAAGCATCTAAAAATACGTAGGTGATCATATGATGGTAGCCTACATTATAAGATTTCGGTAGGGGTCTTGTTTGGGAGTGTGCTAGTTGGTATAATATTATGAAGGGATTCTACCATTTTGACAGCATAGACCCAAAAAGGCGGTGGTAGACAGGCATGAAACAGAAGTGTGTGAACCATGTAATTGATGGTACGTATAATTCATTCAGCCTTTTCGTTTTGGGAACAAGTATAGGGACAAGAAAAACGGAAAATCATGCCTTGTTTAGAACAGAAATTGTAAAATGCCGAGTTATTAAATTCACGTCCATTATCACACTGGAATGATTAGATAGATTTTTCAAATTGTGTTTTAATGAATTTCTGAAACTCGAGGAATTTTGCAAAAACTTCAGATTTGAATTTCAGTGGATAAATCTGGACAAAATGTGAAAAATCATCCAAGAATACTAGATAGAATTTATGACCCAAAGAGCTAACAATCAGAGATGTCCACAAATCAGCATGCACAATATTAAAGGGAGAAAAAGTAACACTGTTTGATGACATAAATGGAAGACGAGTATGTTTTCCTAGTGGGCAAGAAACACAGTGTTGGGCAATTTTCCCATTATTACATTGAATACGCTTAGAAGTCCTAAGAAAAGTAAAAACTGGGTCTCTGGGGTGTCCGAGTCTGTTGTGCCAAGTTGAGGGAGAGATCACCGCAAGGGATAGAGGTGCTTGCGATCTGACAGCGGAAGATTGAGTGAATGGGTAGAGATCTCCCACACTATTGCAGCGTGTAAGAATTTTCCCCATATTGAGTTCCTTCACAAAAAACCCAAAAGGGTAAAATTCGACAGACACAGAGTTATGGCTAGTGAATTTTCTAACAGAGATTATGTTTTTAATGATGTTAGGTGTATATAGGAAGTGGTTTAGGGAGAAAGACGGGTGTGGATATTTGGTGTGTATGTTACCGTAACCTTCAATTGGAATGCGATGACTATTGCCGACAGTAATAAATTGAGGACACTTTAACCGACGTAGTTGAGATAGGTTACCTGACGACCGGGTGAGGTGAGATGTGGCTCCGGTGTGTATGTACCAATTTTCGTCAGGCTGTTGAAGGTTCACGGTGTTGTAGGCCTGGCCCAAATCAGTCGGGGCCAGTACATTGGGGCTGCTTGCTGCTCGCTAGATCGAAATCAGGTGGGCATGCTGCTGGGCCTACCTGGTGGCTGGGACAGGGCCCAATATGCTGGTCGACCATGCAGGCTACTGGAACTAGGACCCTGCAGTCGGGTACGGGCATGCGCAAAGCGAGGCCCGATTCGCTGGTTGGGCCACTTCGCCGCCTTTGGTTGGATCACCGCCGCCGCTTCTTGGTTCCAAAATTGTTGTTGTCCAGTGTTTGGGCCTGTTTGCTGTCCAGCCCACTGGTTGCGTTGGCCCTTGCCGCGGCCCTTGCCTTTGTTGTTGCGACCTTTGCCGCCATGACCTCCACCGCTGGACTGCTGTTGTTGGTGGATATGCGGTGGTGTTGGTTGCCGGTTGTGCCATCCCGTCAACGGCTAACGCCTTTTGATTATGTTCCTCTTGTTTGGCACGTCGGGTTTCTTCCAACAATAATTGTGATCGTGCTTTGGTGAAACTTGGTAGTGGGTCGGCCTGTTGAATTATTGTTGCAAGAGTATCGTATTCACCTTTCGGTAAACCCGCAACTAATTGGAGTACCATCTTGGTTTCAGAAACAGATGTCCCGACGTTGGAAAGTTGGTCGGCGATGAGTTTTAGTTGTTTGCAATATTCAGACATGTTGTTGAAATTCTCGAGGCGCGTATTGTTGAATTACTCCTCCAAATACACGGCCCGAGTATTTTTGTTGTCCCTTTAATATTTCTTCCAACCGTACCCAAAGGTCACTTGCCGTGGCATCTGTTTCATGATGGTGCATAATAAGTCTTTTGAGATGGTCCCGTATATCCACTGTTTGACGATGGCGTCAAGGCGACGCCATGTTGGTTCAGCAATATCGGTGGGACGAGGAACGGAGTCATCAATATGGGCGAGCACGTTGTATGCATATGCATGAATATAGAATAGTTCTGTCCACATAAAATATTGACAGTCTTCTTGGTCAAGAATTAGAGGGATAAAATTCTTGATATTTGTAACGGCTAACGCCGAGTGAAAAGAAGACGATGAACGTTGAGAGGGGTTGTCAAAAGTGCCAGTGGAGGAATCAGAATTTGTGGGGGAGGACATGGTGGCTGCCTTGATGTTGTTTCTGCTGAGGGAAACACAAGAAAAAAATTTCTGGCCGAGGGAAAAACCAGATTTTTTTTTCTGTTTTGGCCGAGAAAGAGAAAGAGAAGGGAGAAGAGTAGGGTTTAGGTTTTAGGCTCTTGATACCATGCAAGATAGAATAATTTCCCTTAAGGATTCCTTTCATTATTCACAATATATATAGTTGTACAAGGGTTGATTCCTAATATGGTACGAATCCTAACTTACCTTACAAAAGTTGATTCCTAATACAATTAGAATCCTAAGTTACCTTAAATATACATATATCATAATTACAAAATATACGGAGAATATTCGCTAATAATGACAAATACTCCTAAAACCCGTGATATACGTGGTCTCCTATTTGGCTTGTGTTTCCGTGATATACACGGCATACACAAGGCAGTGTATATGCCTTGTATATCACGGGTATATTTATCACACCCCCGCATTCATAGCGGGCGGTCTTCGTACGCTGAAACTGTCCCTAAATTCTTCAAATAGAACCGAGGGAAGACCCTTAGTAAAGATGTAAGCAGTTTGATACCTGAAAGGGACATGGCAGACGCGTACTTGTCCACGAGCTACCTTTTTGTGAACAAAGTGGATATCCATCTCGATATGTTTAGTGCACTGATGTTGAACCAAATTACCAGAAAGATAGACTACACTAATATTATCACAATAAACCAAGGTAGCTTTCTGAATGGGACAATGAAGTTCTAAGAGAAGATTACGTAACCAACATGATTCAGATACCATATTGGCTACCCTTCAATACTCGGCCTCTGCACTGGAGCGTGATAATATAGACTGTCGCTTTGCAGACCAAGAGACTAAGTTATTACCAAGAAACATACAATAACCAAACGTGGAGCGTCTGGTATCTGGACATCCACCCCAGTTAGCATTTGTATACGAGACAAGTGTAGAAGTCGGCGATGGATATAGATGCAAGCCATAGTCAAGTGTTTCTTGGATGTATCGAATAATGCGTTTGAGCGCATTCATGTGCTCATCCCTATGATCATGCATAAACAAACACACATGTTGTACGACATACGTAATATTCGACCTCGTGAAAGTAAGATACTGAAGAGCCCCTGTAAGACTGCAATAGTGGGTGAGATCCTCGTAAGGTGAGCCAGCTACAACACCCAACTTGAGTTTAGTATCAACTGGAGTGGAAGTAGACTTTAGGATATACTAGCTCGCTCAATTATCTCAGCGGCATACTTTCTTTGTGATAAGAATAACCCACCTGAATGACGAGTGACAACAATTCCCAAGAAATAACTCAAGGGCCCCAAGTCTATCATAGCAAACTCAGAATTAAGTAGTATCATGATAGACTTGCGTAAATCATCAGAAGAAGTGGTAAAGATAATGTCATCCACATATAAGAGAATATAAGCCAGGGAAGTACCACGACGATATATGAACAGAGAATTATCAGACATGCTGTGAGAAAACTCAATAGTCGATACATAGTCCGCAAATCGCTTATATCAAGCCCGTGGAGCATGTTCAACCCATATAAGGACTTCTTCAATAAACAGATATGGTTATGATATGTGGGGTCTTGAAAACCCAATGGCTGATATATGTAGACTGTCTCCTTAAGATCACCATGTAAGAAAACATTCTTCACATCTAGCTGATGAATGAGCCATGTCTTGGAAAGAGCTAGACTGAGAACAGTGCGAATGGTAGCCGGTTTGACCACTGGGCTAAATGTCTCACCACAATCCACGCCAACCTGTTGAGTTTTACCATTACCTATGAGTAAAACTCCACATAGATCGAATAATAGACGGGGTACCAACTCCCATGTCTTATTTTCAATAAGAGCATCATATTTGTCGTTCATAGCCAATTTTCAATTCGGGTCATTTAATGTAGATATTGTGTTACGGGATAATGGGGATTTAAGAATATTAGAATTAAGATTAAAATATCTTTTTGGTTTAAAAATACCCCATTGACTACGAGTAATAGGTCTGTGTGTCGGGGGATAATTGGGTGCATTTTGGGGAAAAGTCGGATGGGTGATGGACTGGCCAGAAAGCAGTGGAAACCGGAGGCAGAACTGGAGCAGAAACTAGGGCAGAAGCAATCTCGATAGTGGGTTGGTCGATTGGCCCACTAGTAGAAACTGAGGTAGAAGCAGTGGGTGTTGGCGGGCCAGCAAGCATTGGGCCTGCTGGCATTTTAGGGTGACTGGATTGGCCCATTAAGTGGTGCATAATGCACGGTGAGACTTCGTCATCTAAAAAATTGTACGAACTACGCACGGGACTCTTCACTTTAGCAAACGGAAATTGAGTTTCATAAAAAATAACATGGCAACTAATTATGATTTATTAGACGATAAATCAAAACATTTGTAACCACGATGATTAGATGAATAACCCAAAAACATAAAAGCGGTAGAACGGGCTTGAAGTTTGTTAATTGTAGTTGATGGAAATAGTGGATAGCATAAACACCCAAAGACCCTAAGATGTGAATACAAATGATTCTTATTATAGAGGATTTTAAGAGGAGATGCATATGCCAACCCTTTGGTAGAAAGTATGTTAAGGAGATAAGTAGTCATTTGTAGAGCATGATTCCAAAAGGAAGGGGGTACGGAACCACGAACCACTAAAGTTCGGACAATAATATTAATGGTACGAATTTTGCGTTCGGCTTTCTCATATTTTGAGGATGTATGAGGACAAGAGAAATGAAAAACTTGTCATTAGCATCAAAATCTTCCCGAAACAACCCATTATCATATTCTTTGTCATTATCACATTGAATATTTTTTGTATTTCCCCTTTGAATTGGGTACGAATGAATGCTCTAAATTTTAAGAATGTGGAAAAACTTGAGATTTTTTCGCTAACGAAAAGGTCCATAAAAATTAGAATAATCATCCAAAAATAGAACATAATAACGATGGCCCACATAACTGAGAACGGGAGAAGTTCATAAATCGCTATGAATAATATCAAAAGGCATCAAAGTACGAGAAGTAGAGGCTACAAATGGTAATCTAACATGTTTTCCTAAAGGACAGGAATGACAAATTGGAATATTCCGCGTACCCTTACAAGAAATAAAATTGTTTTTATGCAAGGAAGAAATAATTAATGACCCAGGGTGACCGAAACATGCATGCCACACGGAAGGAGCTACAGCTGCAAATGTCGATGGCATGGCTTGACTCGAGAAACCGGTGGCGAGCGTGATTGGATAAAGATCTTCCCTACTATTAAATCTCATGAGAGGTATCCCCATTTTGAAATCCTTCACAGAAAACCCAAATGAATCAAAATTAACAGAAACTGAATTATCAGTGGTGAATTTTTGGACAGACACCAAATTTTTAATTAAGTTAGGGGCATGAAGAGTATTTTTCAAGACAAGAGGAGGATGTGGGGGAGACAAAATTGTATGACCGGAACCATGAATTGGAATGAGTACCTTGGTCGGACGTCATGTGAGAAGTGACGTCGGTGTTAGCGGCCTATCTATCGGTGGGTGTCAGGATCGAATTCGAGCCATCAGCATTGAAGGCCTGCTGACCCGACCCGGAACGCTGCTGGTAAGAACCCGAGAAATTGGGCTTGTGATGGGGCTGGACCGGGCCCAAGGTTGCTGGAAATAATTGGGAGGGCAGTAGGCGGGACTGGGCCACTAGTCCAGGCCCACTGCCAAGGGGCCTAAGGATGAGACCAGGCGGGCTGAGGCCCAGAACCACGAGGCCCACCCCGGTGTTGTTACTATTCCCACCGGCGTTGCTATTGTTCCGGCCATCGCAATTTTTGCCATTATTTTTACAATTTTGACCCTTCTTGTCGCCACTGTTGTTGCGGTTTTGGCCCGAATTATCAACAAACCCGTGAGAGTTATCGGATGAAGTTATCATCGCCACGGAACTGGCGCCGGTAGCCACTTTTTTGCCAAGTCAACTTCTTCTAACGTGAGCATCGAATGGGCTTGATAAAAAAGTGGAAGCATATTACTTTGACGGAGGAGAGTCCCAACCCCTTATAGGCCTTAGGTAGGCCTACAACCATTTGTAGAACAAGACGATTATTGGTAACAAGCGCTCTAACGTTATGGTGTTGGTCCGCCAATTCCTTGAGCCGTTTACAATAAGCCGAAACATTCGAGAAATCTGCCATTCTGACTTGTCAAAATTCTTGCTCAAGGGTGACAACTCGGGAATGTTGGTTATTCTAGAATGTATCACGCAATCTATTCTAGGTAGCCATAGTCGTAGTGTCTGGTTCAATGATCGTCTGTAAAAGGTCGGTAGAAATAGTGGAGTAAATCCACTGAAGGACGGTAGCATCAAGAGTGATCCATAACTGAGGATCCTCCGCGGGTGGATGGACAGCAGGAGGAATTATGTGATGGAGGACTTGATATGAGATTGCGTGAATTTTGAACAATTCTACCCAAGTCGCATGTTGGACGTTTTTCGTCTCAAGGACAATAGGGATGTGGTTCTTGATGTTGGAAACAATAAGGGCAGGATGAAACATGTTCTTTGACGTAGACATAACAAAAAACAATAGGTGAATAAGGGATTTGGAAGAAAATTTGGGAAGAGAGGAGGTAAGGTTGCAACAGCGGAAGAGAGGAAAATCGGTAGAAGCACCTAGGCTTCTGATACCATGAAAGAAATAATCCCTTGGTTATTTTCATTAATGAATGAGTATATATACAATTTACAATTTCCATAATATGGAAAATCCTATTCCTATTCTACTCCCAAAACCCTATTCTATTTGTACAAGAATTCTACAAATATGGTAAGTGTACAATGTTAATTAAATACAACAAATACTCCTAAAACACGTGATATACATGCTCTCCTATTTGGTTTGTGTTTTCGTGATATACACGGTATACACAAGGCAGTGTATATGTCGTGTATACCATGTATATCACGGATATATTTATCAGTTATGACGTTGATCGACTGCACTTAAGCAGAACATAAACGTATAGATGGTCGCTTAACGTGCTGCAGAGTTCAAGAGCTGGCCTAATTTTTTAAATTCATAAAAACAAGAAAGCGAGTATGCAAAAAATCGGGGATTTTAGTAACTCAGTTGGTTGGTTATCTGAACTTTCACTTTATTGACAAGGGTTCGACGCGACACCTTACAATCCCCTCTCCCATTTCGTCTTACCCTACCCTATGTAACAAAAATTCGATTTAGAAAAGAGTAAGCACAAAATAAGACTATATATATATATATATATATATATATTTATTGTTAGGAGGAGTTTGTCGCTGCAGATTTCACTATAACCAAAATAGGGAATTTGTGTTTACATTCTCTTTTGGTCATTCACAAAGAAAAAACGGTGCCCCAGAATAAATAACGAAAACTAGGGTGGACATAATACAAACCCGAAATTTTCAAAATATCCTCCAATATATATATAATGACATAGCAGCCTGCGAGTTTAATTCCGTGATCATTAATGGACTACAATTCAAATCAGAGAAATACTATATATTACAAGTTCGAAAATGATAAGTTCTTGATTTCTTTAGCCTGATAGCGTTATTCCTTTTTTGTCGGTTAATAATGTAAAGAAAAAGATAAATTAAAAAACCACGTAAATATCAAGAAAAATTAATATGGTCACATAAATCCATAAGGCCATAAGTCAAAAGCTTTGATAAATGTATGTGAATGCCATATACTAAAATATATTACAACTCCGTCCTTGTTACGACGAAGAAAAATATTTTTACACAATTGACATGCAGAGTCGTCCAACATTCTCCACGTGTAATTTTTAATAAATTTTGTCCTTCTATATCCTCTTTTTTTCTTTTTCTTTTTAATTTACACCCCCAAAGTTTTACTAGTTGTCACTTAGGGTGAATTAATAATTAAAATCCTCGTGGAAGCGACAGCTTTTTATCTCGAAGTAAAGAGCCACTTGCCCGATTTCGAAATTCCAAAGTCAAAAATTATCTCATAAACAATTTTATTTAACCTCTTGCAGAGTAAAAAAAAGGAATATTAAGTAATTTTTAATTAAAAGTAAAAATCTTCTCATGAGAAAAAAGATCAAGTGGGAATAAAGTGAACGATCAGTAAAAATTGATGAGTTAAACTTCCAAAGACGGAAATTATGTTAGCTTTATCGTGTTAATTAAAATAATGTTAATTAAGCAGTTGCTAGTGAAAATTTCTTTCGTTTGTCCTCATTCAAATATGTACGAGATTCTCTTTTTTTCCCGTTCTTTGAAATCTCTTCCTATGTATTATTATATATAGCTTTTCCCAATTTTATGTGTGCTAGTAGGTTGACTCATCTATGCATCCCGATTAAACTTTCATAAATGTGCATTTTCTTTATGTATTCAACCGCTTCACAAATATGAATTATTCTTTCAACGTAAGAAAAAAATAGAATTCGGAGCATCAACATCAAATTATCTAAAAAGAAATTCCTGGTTCTCTAACTTTTGAGAGTAATATTTACATATAACTAAAACTATATTGACTAGATTTTCTTTAGAATTTATATTTAAATTTTCAGATATTATTACACTTTTTGTTCAATTTAATCGTGTTGCATTACAAAAGTAATAATGACATTTGAAGTACGAGAGTAATATCATACTGATCTCCATTTAAACTTAATTGCTTGATCTCTTCAAAATAAAAGTTGCGTTTTTTTCAAAGTAAGAAAGAGGTAGTATAAATCACAATCTCATATAGTAAAAGCATTTTAGAAAAAAAATCCATTTAAGAGTTGACGTATAACTCCCAGCCTTTTCAATTTATATTACATAATTTGAATCCACATTGAGTTTAAGAGCGAGAAGAAAAATGTTGAAATTACATTTATTTTTAAAATATATCATATAGGTTGTTTGGTTATAAAACTTTTAAATTTATGACCTTAAATATACTATAATAGTTGTGCGTGTGACGATGTAAAGTTTCTCAATAAAAATATAACAAGAGAAGTGTAAATGTAATGTTTTTCATTATGATAAGTGAACTAATTTAAAAAATAGTATCCCATCAACTGAAACAGTGGGATAATTGGTTTTTGATGGATAAATAGATATATTGACTTTTTAAAAACAAAGATTGTATTTCCAATTTTAATGTTAGCTAGCCCACCATGTGTGGGGGATGGGAATAATAACACTGCATGAATTTTCATGATTTACAAATGTCTAGATTCATTCATGTTCACACAAATCTCCTACTAAAGTTTTGGTTTATCCTATTTTTTTCACCTACCCTTAAATTGCACAAACATTGTTTCAAATTTTGAACATCAACCCCCCTCCCCCTTCAAACTTCATTATAATTATTGCTGCTCTATTTTCCCCCTCCATTATCATCAACAAAAAATCTCCTCTCACCCCACAACCCACCAACTCTATACAAATTCTTACTATTATATCATGAATTGCATTTTTTAAATTCTAAGTAAAACCAACTTATGCTTATCTTTGTGTGCTTGTAATGTGACCACTCCCCCCCCCCCCCCCCCCCCCCCTTCTTCACTTTGAATATTAGGAAATTTTACATTAGACAATTGCCTAACAAATCTCATACCAAAAGAAATAACATAATTAATCTTTTTTTATATAAATTTTAACCAGTAAGCATTGTATAATTGATATATAATAAGTGTGCATATTGATTATACACTGAATATACTCCGCTAGCGATTACATTAATCTACTTCGGCTAAGTGGTGTGTTTAACGGGCTAGTTAAAATATTAAGATCCCTATTAATATCATTAGATAAAAGAATAAAGCATCAAATTATCCAATTATAGAGAAATCACGGATATTATGCGCATATAACATTAATCTAGCAGCTGATTATCAAGATTTTAAATCAGTAAAGCAGATTGTGAAGTGTCATCAAATTCATTGCACATAAACGGACTATCGATATTGTGTATCTACTCATCAATAAGTCAGTATCACTGGAATATCAACTAACCATCAATTGATTAACGTCATTTCAGTGCTATATTAGTGGAACTACAATTGCAGAAAAATAAATTGGAGCTTATTAAACCTTGCACTTTGCAATTTAATTACTAGATGTTCCACTAGGCTACAGGATTAGGGATACTAATTTCTATTGTCTCAAAGAAACTTTCCTTTATTAGTGTTTTGTGATTTTGACGTTATATAATTGTTTGAACATTCTTATCTTCGATTATGTGTGAGTCCTACATCAGAAATTGAATGAGAACATGGACTCCTTATATGGACTTGGACAATCCTCCTTATATGGAGTCCATGTTCTCATTCCATTTCCGATGTGAGACTCTTAACACTCCCCCGCACGTCCAGACCTCATTAAGTGGAGCATGGACAATATAATTTGGGGCTTATCATCGGTGAACAAAGAATTTGAATGGGCCTGACTCTAATATCATGTAAAGAATGGATCTTGGGTCTAACTCAACCCCAAAAGCTAGCTTGTAGGATGAGGATTGTCCAAGTACATATAAGGAGTCCATGTTCTCATTCTATTTCCGATATGCGACTCTTAACACATATGAGATACAATATTCTTTAAAATAGTATAATTACCTCCCCCCCCCCTACAAAGATAAGGTGATTAAAGAGGAAAATAGCCAATATAGTAAGTGAGGTTGCTTGTCCGTTTTAAGGTAGAATTTGATGAATCTATTAGAATATGTAAAATAGAATAGGTAAGAATCTGTTTATTTTTTAGAAAATGTATATTTTAGTGTATATTCCTGTGATTTGATAGAGCATAATTTCAGTCAAGATTATGGCTTGTAATCCTGTATATATTGTTAATCAAGTAATGAAGGCAATCAGGCAAAATATATTTCTATCATGGTATCAAGAGCTTAGGTTAATGTTTACCTCAAGCCGTCGACCACCCTTCCTCTTCAAACCCTTCTCTCTGTTCCGCCTACTGCCACCATGACTGGTGACCAAATCATCGACGACCCAAAAATCTCTTCTCTTCATCTTCTTCCTCCCCACCCTGCTCTTGCAGTTTCTAACATCAACAGCATTATCAAAGTCACTCTTGAAATTGAAAAGGATCAATATATTACATGGTCGGAACTATTCAAAATTCATGCTAGAGCTTATAAAGTTCTAGACCACATCATTCCTCTATCGAAGGAAGCAGTGAAATCGGGTTCCCCCATCTCTTAAGGACACGGATCCCGAACTTTGATCACGCGTTGACGCCATTGTTTTATAATGGATTTACAGTACAATCTCCTAAGACCTCCTTAATACCATTCTTGAATGAGATTTCATGGCCAAATCGCATGGAATCGGCTAAAGGACATCTTCTCTGCTAACAAGAATTCTCGGGCTCTCTACCTCGAACAAGAATTCTCAGCAGTTCAGATGGAAAAAATTTCAGATGCATCTTCGTATTGTCAACATCTCAAGTCACTAGCGGAACAATTATCCAACGTCGGCGTAATCGTGTCTAATGAAAGGTTGGTCCTTCAACTTGTTTCAGGTCTAACGGGTGCTTACTCCACTGTTGGATCTCAGATCCTCCATGGCGACTCTCTTCCCCACTTTTACAAAGCCCATTCTATGCTCGTTTTGGAAGAAATGGCAAGGGAAAAAAAGGCTGCAAACTCCACCGACAACTCTGCCGTGGAAATTCGGGTGGAAATCGCAAAAACAACAACCATACCTCCACCAATCGCGGCGGTAGAGGTGGAGGAGGCGGACATCATGGCGGAAAAGGGAAAAACAGAGGCGGTGGCGGTGGCGGTGGTCGTGGAAGTCAACCGCATCACCAAAAGATGGGAGTAGGTTAACAAACCTTAGCAGGCCAACAACCTTTATTTCAGCCCATGAACTGTGCTTATCCATATGGGCTGTGGCAAAATTAGGCACCTTGCCCTTTTCCAACCGCACAAGCCCACTGGCATAAATAAAATGGGGCCCCACGCCAGTCAATATTGGGGCCCAGACCACCTCAGGCCTATGTAGCAGCAGCCCAGTTGGCCCAGTCTACGTATGCACCAACCGACATTCAACAAGTCATGCATATTCTCTCGATTGCTCCTCCGGATGATCAGTGGTACATGAATACCAGAGCTATATCTCACATGACTGCAAATAGAGGTAATATTATATCTTATTTAAATAAGAGTAATAATCGTAATATTACCGTTGGTAGTGGCCATACAATTCCGATTATTGATTGTGGAAATGCATTGTTGCCCAAAACCCACCCTCCCTTAACCTTAAAAAATGGGTTGCATGCCCCACACTTAATTAAAATCTTGTTTCCGTGAGGAGATTTACTATTGATAACTATGTTACCGTTGAATTTGATATTTTCGGGTTTTCTGTGAAGAATTTTCAGACGGGGATGCATTTAATGAGGTGTGACAGCATGGGTGACCTATATCCAATAACCACAAGACCTTATTTTGGACTATCAACACCTTCTACCTTTGCAGCTTTATCTCTCGAATTATGGTATAATTATTTAGGACATCCAGAAGCTCTTGTTTTAAGCTCCCTTCGCCGGAATAATTTTATTGCTTGTAATAAATTTCGGGATAATTTTTTGTCATTTTTTTCCCCTTGGGAAATAAGTTAAACTACCATTTTATGACTCGTTATCATTAACCTCTTTGCCATTTGATATTGTGCATAGTGATCTTTGGACGTCACATGTCCTTAGTTCGGGCGGTCATCGTTATTATGCATTATTTCTTGATGATTTTACGAATTTCCTATGGACTTTTCCGATTGCTAATAAATCTCAAGTACATTCCATATTCCTATCTTTTCGTAATTATATCAAAACACAATTTGAAAGGGAGATTAAGTGTTTTCAATGTGACAATGGGAGGGAATACAATAGTAAGCCCTTTCATAAGTTTTGTGAATTACATGGAATGAGCTTTCGATTTTCTTGTCCTCATACATCTTCCCAAAATTGAAAAGCCGAAAGGAAAATTCAGACCATAAATAATATCACCCGAACTCTTCTTACTCATGACTATCTACCTTCTTCGTTTTGGCATCATGCACTACAAATGGTTCATATTTACTCAACATACTTCCCAACAAAAAAACTTGCATATCAAACACCCACAAAAATTCTCTATAAAAAAGATCCATCTTATTCTCATCTTCGGGTCTTTGAGTGTTTATGTTATCCGTTAATTCCCTCCACTTCTCGAAATTAATTGCAAGCTAGATCAACACCTTGTGTTTTTTTGGATATCCAGCAAATCATAGAGGTTACAAATGTTATGATTTATCGAGTCGAAAAATAATTATTTTGAGGCATGTAATTTTTTATGAGAATACCTTTCCTTTTCCAAATTACATGACTAATTCTTTAACTTATGAGTTTCTGGATGGAGGCCTATCTTTTACTCCCTCATTTACACAACCTACGTCCACATCTCCAAGTCTAAATCCTAATCTAGGGGACTATACAAGGCCAACAAATACCCCCACACAGGCCCAACAAATACCGACTCATTCTCTATCTCATAAGTCGGCTCAGCAACAGAAAATTGTCGTTCCTATCTCTCCTTCTCAAGCCCCCTCTACTCCACCAACACTGGCCCAATCACCCGAATGCCTAATAGGCAATAATTCAGCGTTGCCTCGCCTCATCCCAATTCAACCCACTGCCTCATCTCAGCCCACACCACAAATTCCGACACCAGCCCAACAATCTACCCAAGTCAGTCCACATATAAATCCTCCCCATTCTCATCAAATGACCACAACTACTAAAAAATCCATTTCTCCATTGCCAACAAATCTCATTCATGCATTAAATGATCATAATTGGAAAATTGTCATGAAAGATGAATACGATGCTCTTATTAAAAATAAGACGTGGGACTTGGTGCCACGACCGTCTAATGCTAATATTATTCGAAGTTTGTGGATTTTCAGGCATAAAAAGAAATCTGACGGTTCATTTGAGAGGCATAAAACCCGCCTTGTAGGTAATGGTGCAGGACAACAAACTGGTGTAGATTGCGGTGAAACTTTCAGTCCGGTGGTCAAACCATCAACTATTCGAACGGTACTTAGCATTGCATTATCGAAATCTTGGTGTCTTACTCTGCTTGATGTAAAAATGATTTCTTACATGGAAACATAAATGAAATTGTTTATATGTATCAACCACCGGGTTTTCGTGATCCTCAACACCCTGATTATGTGTGCTTGCTCAAGAAATATCTATATGGGCTTAAGCAAGCCCCTCGTGCTTGGTACCAGCGTTTTGCTGATTATGTGGCTACATTGGGTTTCTTTCACAGCATTTCAGATCATTCTTTATTCATTTACCGTCGGGGCACATCTATGACATATATTCTTCTTTATGTGAATGATATCATCATTGCTGCTTCTTCAGATGCTCTTCAACATTTCATTATGTCTAACCTTGGTTATGAATTTGCTATGAAAGATTTGGGTCCACTAAGCTATTTTTTGGGTATTTCTGTCACCCGACATTCAGGAGGTCTATTTTTTTTTCACAAAAGAAATATGCAGAAGAAATTATTGAGCGGGCCGATATGTCTTCCTGCAAACCATCTCTTACACCGGTGGACACGAAAGTAAAACACAGTACCTCTTCAGGTAATCCCTATCATGATCCAACTGAGTATCGTAGTCTTGCCGGTGCCTTACAGTATTTGACTTTTACAAGATCAGATATTTCCTATGCAGTTCAACAAGTGTACTTATTTATGCACGATCCAGGAACCCAACACATGTCCGCATTAAAACGAATCATTCATTATGTTCAGGGCACTCTTGAATTCAGCCTTCACATTTACCCCTTTTCGATTAGTAAGCTCATCTCATACACTGACGCAGACTGGGGTGGATGTCCGAACACTAGATGATTAACGTTTGGTTATTGTAATTATCTTGGAGACAACTTAATATCTTGGTCTGCGAAAAGGCAGCCTACATTGTCTCGTTCTGGCGCTGAGGCCGAATACCGTGGGGTGGCCAATGTCGTCTCTGAATCTTGTTGGATTCAGAACTTACTTTTGGAACTTCATTGTCCAGTTACGAAAGCCACGTGGGTCTATTATGACAATGTTAGTGTGGTTTATATTTCAGGCAACCCAGTTCAACATCAACGCACTAAACACGTCGAAATGGATATACACTTCGTACGTGAGAAAGTCGCTCGTGGTCAAGTACGAGTCCTATATGTCCCTGCACGATATGAAATTGCCGATATTTTTATTAAAGGACTCCCGCTGCAATTCTTTGATGATTTTCGAGATAGTCTCAACGCACGTAAACCTCCCATTTCGACTAAAGGGGTGTATTAGAATATGTAAAATAGAATAGGTAAGAATCTGTTTATTTTTAGAAAATGTATATTTTAGTGTATATTCCCGTGATTTGATAGAGCACAATTTCAGCATAATTTCAGTCAAGATTATAGCTTGTAATCTTGTATATATTGTTAATCAAGTAATGAAGGCAATCAGGAAAAATAAATTTCTATGAGAATCCAACAAAAAAATATACAGATTAATATGTTCAGTACTGAATTAATCCAAAACACTAACTTTACAGTTTACAGATATACACTGTATATTGTATACATAACTGTCAGTGCTACTATTTTAAAATCTTTGTTCCACTGTTTTTTCTCCTAACATAAACATATACTTAAATAGTCTCTCATGCACAGTCTCACTCACTCATGTATGCACACAGAGAATGCCCCAATAATATTCATGCAGAATCTTAACTTTCGAAAACATAAAGATGAAAATAACAGGGAAATTAATACTGTGACGCTCATGATGGACACTACTACAAACATAGATTTTTTACACAGCAAATCAGTAGAAAATTTGTGTTAGAAACTATAATTTTCCATCTTATTCCTATCGAACCAACTCACTGGAAAAATGCATGTTGAGAAACAAGTTCTCATTGAAACTCTGAAAACTTTCTAAAAAAAATTCGTGTGAAAATACTATTTTATTTTTTACATTTCCTACTTATTCAATCAAAATCTATGTGGGAATAGCTACTGAATATTTTTCAGTGAAAAAATAGGAATAATTTTTTAGTAGTGGGAGGATGGACCGATGGGGGGGGGGGGGGGGGGGTCACAGAGAAGGACTAAAAGCTTCTAGACTGACATATCTTAGGCGAATCTCACATCGGAATGAGAGAGAAAAGAAATAGCTTCATAAGGTAAATAAAATAAGTTCACGTGGTATACGTTCGATTTGGGGCTCAATGGTGGAAATAACCCAAGGGACAGATCCGTATGACACTACAAAAAAGTATAGAATTGACAATAAAATTTTAGTTGCTAAAAATGTAAATGGTAACAAAACTTTAATATATTGTTGCTAATAACGTAAATGGCAACAACTTGTTGTTGCGAAAACTTTTCGTGTCGGAGGTTATCGCAACGGCATGCAACAATTTTTGTTGTTGCGAAAAGTACTTTTGGCAACAATATCCAACATATGACAACAAAAAATGTAGTTGACAAATAATGTATTTTTTCTTGTAACGTGACTTATTTGACCAAAGTGGATAAAACATATCATGCAGGGGCAGACTCATGTGTTAGTTTTTGGTGCTCAAGCACCCATTAACCGTGGTAGATTCTCTATGTAGACATATAAAAAATATAGAAGTTTTGGTATAAAATAATAAATAGCACCCAAGAAGTAATAAAAATGTTGGTGCTTTGGTTAAAAGGTTGTATGTTTTAGACTAAGTCATGGAGAAGCCTAAGTTCAAATACTACTCAAAGCAATATATTTTTTTTGTTAAATGACAAAATACGAAGAAAAAAGAGATGAAGTTAAATGTATATCGTTATCATCTTTGTAATAATGTCACTGCAAAGATTGATCAGGACCAAGAGATCACAATTTGAATGACAATGTTACAAGTTCAAATTCAAAGTGTTATTCGATTGACTTCACTTCTTTACCACTTAAACAATATAAAAAATTAATATAATAAGTTTAGTGTAGGTCAGGTCTTTTTCTCTGTGGTGCATATAGGAAACCTTTTTTTTTTTTGGTGAAATCTTATGAGTAAACGAAACTTTATGTGCTTTAATTTAATATTTTATAACTTTATTAGTGGGTAAAGATAATCCAGTAGCATAAAATATTGGAAGTAAAAGAGAAAATTTAATATAAAATTCCAGTCCACTATCTTCTTGGTAGCAATATCGAAATAGATAGTAAAAATAATCCAAACTATTCTGCTTAATTCGATTTGCTCCTCCCTTTTTAAAAGCAAAAAAGTAAGACTTGATCATAATATCCAAAAGCAACATTCTTGGTTGAATATATTATACAGTAACTAGCAAAAATAAACTAGTTTGAAGTTTCTTTTACTGGAATATAGCTTTTTCAAACGATCGAGGAATATATAAGAAGATGAATTTTCTTTTTTAAGTGGTCCAACAAATTCCGTGAGTTGTATCTGAAAAAGTTTTCTTCCATTTAAATCTTATTACTACATTAGTACAATCCTCCTAATTAGATTGTTAACGATCCATTATCATTTTGAAATTTGAACCTTTTTCCATATAGTAAAAAAAAGACATTTTTCTAAAAACGTTCCCCCTATAACATTGTTGTGCAAGTTAGTTGGTGCACAAAATTAACTTGATATCAATAGAATTAGAATAATTCAGCAACATATTATGGTTTATTTTAAGATGAAGTGTATTCACAATCATTATGAGTTGTAAAATGATTTTAGAAAATTAAATGTTCAATTAATCGGAATTAATTATGTACAATATTTAAATTTTTACGTGAATCATATTAATCTTTCGAGATTCAAAAAAATATTTCTTTTGATAAACGAAATCAAGACTTTAATTTGGACCTCATAACTTGAAAAGATTTTCTATTTTATTAAAACATATGTATTTTTCAGTTTTAAAATACACTATGCTTGGTGTTTATGAATTAATGTATCCTCAAAGTCAAATAGTTCAATAATTGAGCAGTTTTTTTGAATCTGAGTTGATTTTAGTTAAGATATGGTTGACTGTCATGCATTATTAGGAAGAAAAAGAAAAGGGGGAGTTGAAGTGACATGATCTGTTAACGTTGGATAAAGCAACATCAACGTGTCGAATTGAAGGACCATTTTTCAATTATTTTGGATTAGGTTTTTCGTTTTTGTGACAAAACTGAGAAACACAACTTTTATGTTTTGTAGATGAACAAGGCAACCGTTGGAGAAAGAACAAACAAAAGAAAAAAGGGACTAAAGTTTATACGCATGCAAACTTTAGAAGCATGTTGATATATATATATTTATTTTTACATCTATATCTAATATTCACTTTGTTTCAATTTAGAAGGCGTTCGTTTGTGTGATTACATTATTTTTGAAATTTAAAATTTTGAATATAATATAACATTTGTATGATTATAAAAATTTATCATTAACAATAAAATAAAAAGTTTAGTTTAAATTATTTTCAAATTTACGAAGGTCAAACCTTTGTTTTCGAAACGTACTAATAAAAAAATAGTATCATATAAAATTAATAAATATACTAATACTAGTCCCTCTGCACGTGCGTTGCACTTTTATTTCATATCATCTTTATAAAATTACATATTAAAAATATTTAGTGAACACGTACTCCAAAAACATATGATTGAGTTATATATTACAAATTTTAATATACAAAAACGCTAGCACTAATGGATGGCATTAAGACCTTTTACGAATAAAATTTAAAGGCATACTCTACGGCCAAGTCTATCTCTATCAATTATACTTTCATATATCTCTTATTTTAATTTTGATTGTTTTAATCCACGATGTCGGAAGTGGCATTCTTTGATCAACTTTATTGATAATGAATATATTTCATATATATTCACAATATATTCTGTAATTAATATTTAGTGTAAGTAATGTAAAATAGAGATTCTAATTCTATTAGGACTACAATTGTATACTATATATATATATATATTACATTAATAAGAGAACTCCATCAAGGAGATTTACACTATTCTACATGATATCAAGAGTCAAAAATCCCTCCCTACCCTAAACCCTAGTATGGCCGATGTACCCCTCCTCTCCGCCTCCTTCTTCCGGCGGAAAATCAGTCGTATACAACCCGTATACCACTGCTCCTTCGTGATATACAACTCGTATACCCTGCTCCTCCTGCTATACATCCTCTTCTCTACATACAAACTTGTATACCCCACATATACTGTGATATACATCCCCCAATCTCTCCACTTCTTCTCAAAACGAACATGTATACCACTAATATACAACGATATACACAACACTCAACCCCATACTCCCTGTTTCTAGCCCGCATACATGAGGTATACATGCGATATACACCACCAGAGACACCTCTCACCCACGCATAACCGTATACCACTCTTATACAGCTGATATACGGCAGCCCCTCACCCGATATTCTTCCAAATATTTTCGGCTACCCTAATGGATTCTCCTGCTTCCGCTTCCTCAACTCTTGACATCACAAATCATCCTCCCTCTTCCACCCCTACCACTTTTCATCCGACTTTCTCTATAACCAATATCAAGAACTTCATACCGTTGATATTTTATCAGGAGGATGGATAATACGCGTCATGGGTTGAACTCTTTCATATTCATATATGCGCTTAAAATGTGCTTGACCACATTGATACCACATATCCCCGCACTCCCGACGTCGACGACGTGACATGGAGGCGCCTTAATGCCATTGTCAAACAATGGATCTATGGAACTATCTCCAAGGACTTACTTTATACTATTACGAAGATTGGAGCTATGGCCCACGAGTTATGGACACGATTGGAGGAGATTATTCAAGACAACAACCATACACGTGCCGTGTATCTTGAGGAGCAATTCAACACCACCTGTCTTGAAAAATTTGTAAACATGGCCGATTACTGCAAACATCTAAAATTAATTGCCGACCAATTATCTAATGTGGGCAACCCTATTTCAGACACAAAGATAATTCTGCAATTAATTAATGATTTATTAAAAGATGATTACGACACCCTTGCTACGATGATCCAATAATCTGATCTCCTACCGAGCTTCAAAAAAGCCCGGTCCTAATTGCTATTAGAGGAGACGAGACGAGCAAAACAGGACGAGCACAATCCGACAGCTTTGGTAACTGACGTCACCGTAACACCCACCGTCACCTCCGACCAACAGACATATTCCGATAACACCACCCCCCCTCCCCATCACAAAACAACCGCGGGGTGGCCGGGGAGGAAAAGGTAGAGGCCGTGGAAATCGAGCCAACAATTTAAGCAATTCACACAGGCCCAGCAACCGCAACAGTGGGTCGGCCCACTGCCCTGGCCACTGTATGGTAACTGGACCTCACCCAACAGTAGTTTTCCAGCGGCCTAGCATCTTCAATGGGCCTAACAGAGGCCCAATATACTAGGAGCACACCCAGCAGCCCGCCAGACAGGTCTTGTTCACCAAGCCCATTTCACATAGGCCCAACAGCCGACGGCATGACTAGTACCAACAGATTTGGGCCAGGCTTTCGATACTTTAAATATTCAGCAGCCGGATGATGCATGGTATATGGATACATGTGCCACATCTCACCTCACCAATAATTCTGGTAATCTTCTACAACTGCGCAATTTAAATATTTCTCAATCTATTATGGTAGAAAATGGTCATCGCATTCCAATTCAAGGGTTTGGCCACACACTAACTCCACCACCGCACTCCCACTACTCCCTCAAACACGTCCTATATGCCCATAACATTATCAAGAACTTAATATATGTTAGAAAATTTGCCACTGATAATTCTGTATCTATTGATTTTGATCCGATTGGTTTTTCTATGAAGGACTTACATACGAGGAGACTTCTTACAAGATGCAATAGTGTGGGGGACCTCTATCATTTCCTATCCACGTCCGCTGCCCGCATCACTCCACCCACCGCTCTAGCTGCAATCTCTCCATCAATGTGGCATAGTAGACTTGGTCATCCAGGGACTCATGTTTTTTATTTTCTTAGAAGCCGCAATTTAATTCAATGTAATAAAGGGAAAATTTCCCATAGTTTCTCCTCTTGTCATCTAGGAAAATATGTTAGACTTCTGTTTATGTCTTCTTTAAGTATTACTTTCTGTCCTTTGATATTATTCATGCAAATTTATGGACATCTCCTATATCTAGCAACCTAGGTCATAAATATTATTTGGTATTACATGATGATTTTTCTCACTTTCTTTGGGTCTATCCGCTTAAACTTAAGTCTTAAGTTCTCTCCAAATTCCTTGAATTTCGTACTTTTGTTAAAACACAATTTGAAAAAGACATCAAAATATTTCAATGTGATAATGGTCGTAAGTTCAATAACTCTTCGTTTCATAACTTTTGTGTGGCTTTTGGTATGTTTTTTCGTTTCTCCTGCCCCCATACGTCTCCTCAAAATGGTAAAGCCGAATGAATTCTCCGCACCATTAATAATATAATTCACACCTTCATTTTTCATGTGTCTCTCCCCCTACCTTTTGGGTATATGTGTTAAAAATGGTAGAATACATTCTTAACATCTTACCTACCCATACAATCTATAATAGGACACCCACAGAAATCCTTTATCGTCGGATCCATTCCTATAATCACATTTCGAGTTTTCGATTGTCTTTGTTACCCGAACCTTGCCTCCACGGTACCTCATAAATTAGCACCTCGCTCCACCCCTGCGTCTTCCTAAGTTTCCCATCAAACTATGGGTTATCCACAAGAAAAGTCTTAGTCTCTCGACATGTCACGTTTGATGAGAACGACTTCCCGTTTGCCAACATCTAAAAATTCTGATCCACTGACTACGATTTCCTTGATGACTCGGACACCTTCCCTCTACTTCGAAATGCACTATATTGGCCAAATTCCAACCCGTCACCCACTTCCCCGTCTACGGGACCCACTGCCACATCATCCATCCCATCGGCCCCACCCATTACATCCACTATCCATTCTAATTTACCCACTGCCCAGCCCAATTACCCAACTGCCCAGCCTAGTGATAATAATTCCCAGCCCACTACCCCACGACCCAGTCTTATCGCCCAGAGTAGTGGCTATACTTCCTATCCCACTTTCTCCCAGCCCAGTCCTGCAACCATCCAGCCAAACCCGCAGTCCTCACCTACCGCCATACTTCACCCGATCCAGCCCCCAACCCACCGTATGGAAACTCGTGCACAACACGAGATTTTCAAACCAAAAATCCACTTTTATTTGTCCACTCAAACCATCTCCCCGCTACCTAAAAACCCAACATTAGCCAAACTTGATCCGAATTGGAATGCGGCCATGCGTGAGGAGTTTAATGCGCTTACTTCACAATGCACCTGGGATCTTGTTCCGCGACCTGATGGAGTGAATGTAATATGTTGTATGTGGATATTTCGTCATAAGTTCATAGATAATGGTGCCCTTGAACGTCATAAGGCCAGACTTGTGGAAAATGGCACGGGGCAACAAGAGGGTGTTGATTATGGTGAGACTTTCAGTCTAGTGGTTAAGCCAGCTACCATCCGCACGGTTTTGAGCATCGCTATGGGGAAGAATTGGCCTATTCACCAGCTTGATGTAAATAATGTTTTCTTACATGAAGATTTGAAATAAACCGTTTATATGCATCAACCGCCAGGTTTTGTGCATCTGGAGGCTCCTCATCATGTTTGTCGTCTTCGTAAGTCGCTATATGGGTTGAAACAAGCCCCCAGGATTTGCCACTTACATCATACAGATCGGCTTCGTGTGCAGCAATAGTGATCATTCATTATTCATTTTTCATCGAGGTACTGACATATCTTACCTTCTGTTATATGTGGATGATATTGTACTGACAGCTTCTTCAGATGGACTGAAACACGAGATCATTTCTCTACTCAAGTCTGAATTTGCTATGACTGACCTGAGTAAGTTGAGTTATTTTTTGGAAATATTAGTGACCAGATCCGCACATGTCATGTTCTTGTGTCAGCGTAAGTATGCAAATGAGATCGTCTACAGGGATAAAATGGCAAATTGCAAGATCATGTCCACTCCCGTCGACTCCAAGTCCAAACTCAGTGCAGATGACGGGGATTCGGTCAGCGATCCCTCTTTTTATAGGAGTCTCGCAGGTATTGTTCAGTATCTTACCTTCACTCGGCCAGATATTGCATATGCGGTTCAATATGTGTGCTTGTTCATGCACGCTCATTGGGAGCCTCACTTTACATCTCTTAAGTGTATCATTCAGTACGTTAAGGACACTCTTGATTATGTACTTCGTTTATATTCCTCTGCACCGACTAGATTGCTCTCTTACACATACGCAGATTGGGCAGGCTGTCCGGACACCCGTCGCTCTACATCTGGCTATTGTGTATTTTGGGGGATAATATTATATCGTGGTCTGCCAAGCGGCAAGCCATGCTTTCCCATTCGAGTGCAGAAGCAGAATATCGAGGCATTGCGAACGTTGTTGTTGAGATATGTTGGCTCTGGAATCTCCTTATTGAGCTTCATTGTCCCATACCTATGGCGTCTTTGGTTTACTGTGATAATATATATGATGTCTACTTGTCTCATAACCCGATTCAGCATCAACGAACCAAGCATATTGAGATGGATATTCATTTTGTTCATGAGAAGGTTGCAATGGGTCATGTTAGGGTGTTGCATGTTCCTTCTTCGTATCAGTACACAAATATCTTCACAAAAGGGCTTCCTCGGCAATTGTTCCTTGACTTCAGATTCAGTCTCAACGTCCGGCCTCCCCCCGCTCCGACTGAGGGGGTGTGATAGTGAATATATTCCATATATATTCACAATATATTCTGTAATTAATATTTAATGTAATTAATGTAAAATAGAGATCCTAATTCTATTAGTACTACAATGGTATACTCTATATTTAGTACATTAATAAGAGAATTTCATCAAGGAGATTTAATTGTATTCTGACATAATTATTTTTTTATATCCTTCAATCATAACAATATTAATTGTATTCTGACATAATTATTTTCTCAAGGTTGATTGCTCTCTTATGAAGTATTGAAGCCTTACTTATTTCCTATTTTAATGTACATGCAATGCACAAATTTACATTCGTTCATTCATCTATAAGTGATATATTTATTTATATGTAAATAAGTGTTGAAGTTTGAATCACCTCGATGGATATGAAAAGTTGAGTTACATATAAGTCGTTTTTATCTATCGAATGAAAATTAGGTAATTAAGTAAGAAAAAAAGGTCCTTATATCTCATCTATTATTCAATATTTTACTTTTCAATAAATTTTAGAGTTTGATATCTTCCTGGGATGATCAAGGTCCTTTCGTCATATTTAACCTTATCACAATAAGGAGATCGTTTTTCTCCCCATTTAACTATATGAAACTTATATAAAGACAACATATGTTCAACGGAGAAACAATTATAAGAAGTGTAAACAAATTAAAATGGGACTTAGATAAAAAGAAAAGCACAGAACTAAATGATACATTTATCAGATGGAATGTAGTGTTGCTTTTACCTCTAATTTTCAGAAACAATCCTAATACAGTAAACTATATTACTCCAATTTGTAATAAGTATATTGCCTATAATGTTACTTCATGAATGCAACAATCATCTATAAGAGAAACAAGAAGATAACAGTAGAACTATAAATAATACAAAAACATCTTTCCTAAAATATTTATATTGATCTTAGAGTTATTTATGTGACAAAAGTGATAGAATATATGTAAATATATTCTTTTTGATATAATTAGTGATTTTGTATATCTGTAAGTATTGTAATAATATTTTATATCTGGTGTATATCATGTATATAAGCTAATTACATTAATGAAATCATCAAGGGATTCTTCTCTTTCATGATATCAGAAGTCTAGAGCAAACTTTTCCTAAACCCTACCTCTTCCGCTGCCGACCTCCTCAGCAACCCTACATTTTCCGCCCCCGACCTCCTCGACAATCCCTTCCGCCGCCAAAATTTTCCCTTTCTTCCTCAATCATGTCTAACACAAAAAATACCTTCCATCCTGCTCTTCCAGTCTCCAACATTAAGAACAACATCCCTATCGTCCTTGAAATAGAGAACGTCCAATATGCGACGTGGGCTGGACTTTTTAAAATTCACGCAAGGTCTCATGGAGTCCTCCATCACATCGTCAAACCGGAAAAAGGAAAGGAAATGTGCCTTCCACCGATGATGAAATGGAGTTATGGGCAACTCTTGATGCTACGGTCCTCCAATGGATTTATTCCACCTAGGGATGGCAACAGATCGGATCTGGACCGGATCCTACTAGATCCAGATCCAGATTCGTTTTTCATACCTGAATCCAGATCCAGATCCAGATCCATCGGGTCCATAAAAATCAGATCCAAATTCGGATCCATCAGATCCACGGATCGGATCTGGATCCACATGTAAATTTTTTTGCCTTGCTAAGAATGTAACCTTGCTAAGAATTTTTTTTTGAACTAACAAACGATTTGTACTTAGCTAACAGTTTAATGTGTTTCAATTTTGAAATGTTCATATGAGATATTTTGTTCGTTGTCTCGTTTTGATTGTGAGCTATTAATTGAAAATGTTGGACAATGAAAATAGTTGTGGAAAATGCTGACTAGTATTTCCACAATGCAGAACTTGCATGTGCTTGAAATCTTTACAAATGAAGTGAATATAATTTTAACTACTTATCTATGGAGATGTTAGTCATTCACTAATATAACATTAATTTTATTATCGAAGTTACCTCTTTATTTTTTAGTTTTTGAGTTAACGCGAGGATAAATTAAACTTGTTTTGAGAATTAAATTTGCAAGGATGTGCTTAGTAATTTTAAAAAATACTTATAAAATTACATTCTAGGTTATGAATATATTTAATAAAAAAAGAATCCACAGGTCGGATCTAGACCGGATACGGATCTCAAATACAAGATCCAGATCCAGATCCGATCCGTCAGAAATGGATCTGGGTCCGATCCGGATCCATCGGGTCTAAATTTTGAAGATCCATATCCTATAAAACGGATATGGATCCACCGGATCCGGACTGGTCCAGGATCCACTGCCATCTCTAATTCCACCATCTCTACGGACCTCTTGCATACAATTATCGAGCCCAACGCCACTGCAATGGAAGCTTGGAATAGGTTGCGTGATATATTCTAAGATAACAAAAATCCTCGTGTCGTAACCCTTAAGCAAGAATTCTCTCACACAACTATGGAGGATTTTTTGAATGCCTCCGCATATTGTCAGAGGCTCAAAATATTGTCTGATCAACTCAAAAACGTCGGAGCACCGGTCACAAATGATCATCTCGTTCTTCAAATGGTTGTGGGCCTCTCCAAAACTTATAATGGGGTTGGAACTCTTCTTAACCAAAGCAATCCTATCCCACCGTTTACCAAGCACGTTCCATGCTCACCCTAGAAGAAGCGGGGTTGGCTAAAAAGGCCACAACTGGAGAACATTCCGCCATGATGGTAGCCACATCCCGAGACACCGATAACTCTCAATCATTCTCCGAAAATTATAGTCAAAACCGTAACAACGGTGGTGGAAAAAATGGTCAAAACTGCAACAACGGTAACAAAAACTGCGGCATCGGTGGCAAAGGTGGTGGTCGCAGTGGAGACAGTGGCGGACGTGGTGGCGGATAGTAAGGGTCCAGGCCGCTGCACCCCTGGCAGCAGGCTTGGGCCAGTGGGCAGTGGCCCATGCCGCCCTGCCCTTACCCTACACAAGCAGCAACAGACAACCCCTGTTCGGCCTCGATAACATTCGGCCTAGCAGCAGTCTGGCCTGCTTGGGCCTCGGCCACAGTAGGTTTTCGCTGCTGCGGGCCCAAATGCCTCCCCGACCATACGAATATCGAGGCAATGATGCATACACTCGGGCTAAATCCTCCAGATACAAATTGGTACATGGATATTAGTGCTACTTCTCATATGACATCCGCGCAAGGTAATCTCTCGTCTTATTTCAATTTGAGCAAAAATCATGGCATAATTATTGGTAATGGTCATTCAATTCCAATTCGTGGTTATGGCCTCACAAATTTGTCTCCCCCAAATCCTCTTTTATCTTTGAAAAATGTCCTTCATGCTCCTCAATTAATTAAAAAATTGGTGTATGTTTGGAAATTTACAACTGTTAACTCGGTTTCTATTGAATTTAATCTGTTTGAATTTTCTATGAAGAATTTCTGGACGGGAATAGATCTAATGAGATGTGATAGTCAGGGCGAGCTTTATCCCATCACCACTACCATCACCACAAAACAAGCAACACCATCAATGTTTGCAGTTTTAGCACCTTCCTTATGGCATGCACGTTTGGGTCATCCGGGAGCGTCTGTTTTTTACTCCCTTAAAAAAATAAATTTATTGAGTGTAATAACACCCATAGTGCTAGTGTTTGTCCTTCTTGTACGCTTGGGAAATATGTTAAATTACCCTTTGTTGCCTCTAATTCTCTTACTATGTTGTCTTTTGATATTATTCATAGTGATCTTTGGACGTCTCCCGTTTTGAGCTCTTCGAGTCACCGTTATTATGTGTTATTATTGGATGATTATTCTAATTTTTATGGACATTTCCTTTATCTAAAAAGTCTCAGGATTATTCCATATTCATATCATTTAGAGCATTCATCCGTACTCAATTTGAACGGGAGGTTAAGAACATTCAATGTGATAATAGAAGAGAATTTGATAATGGACCATTTAGGAAATTTTGAAGGTTAATGGTATATCTTTTCACTTTTCATGTCTACATACGTCATCACAAAATGGGAAAGATGTGAGAAAAATTCGCACAATTAATAATATTATTCGTACATTACTAGCCCATGCATTATTACCACATTCATTTTGGCATCATGCATTACAAATGGCAACTTACCTTCTCAACATACTCCCTGGCAAAGGATTAGCCTACCACTCTCCATTCAAAATTCTTTATCAAAAAGACCCACTGTATTCTCATCTTAGGGTATTTGAGTGTTTATGTTATATTCTATTCCCATCCACTAGCATAAACAAACTTCAAGCCCGTTCTACCGCTTGTATTTTTATTGGGTTACCCATATAATAATCGTGATTATAAATGTTATGATTTATTCTCTAATAAGATCATCATTAGTCGCCATGTCATTTTCTATGAAACCCAATTTCCATTTGCCAAGTTGCATAGTTCCACGTCCCATTCATATAATTTTTTGGATGATGGGATCCCCACCGTATGTAGTCCACCATTTGCCACAGTCAGGCCCACTGCCTATTGGACCAAATCCCCCCCAGTCCACCGCTTCTGCAAACCGGCCCACTGTCTGCTGGCCCAACACCTTCCAGCCAACACCCAGTTAACCTAGACCCTCAGCCCACACTGCCTTTACAACCCGAAACCACTATGATCCAGCCCACTTTGATTTCGGGACCAGGGCCCATTACTCATAGCCAATGGGGTATTTTTAGACCAAATCGACAATTTAATCTCAACTCTAATGGTACAAAATCACCTCTACCCCGTAACCCCGTGTCTGCCCTTCGTGACCATAATTGGAAAATGGCTATGGATGCTGAATGTAATGCTCTTATTGAAAATAAGACGTGGGAATTGGTGCCCCGTCCATCTGGTGTTAATGCGATTTGTTCTATGTGGATTTTTACTCATAAGGGAAAATCTGATGGTTGTTTTGAGAGGCATGATGCCCGTCTTGTAGGTGATAGTAAAACTCAACAGGTTGGTGTAGATTGTGGAGAGACATTTAGTCCGATGGTCAAACGGGCGACTATTCGTACTGTTCTCAGTCTAGCTCTCTCCAAAACATGGTCCATTCGTCAACTGGATGTGAAAAATGCATTCTTACATGGAGAACTCAAGGAAACAGTAAACATGCATCAGCCCTTGGGTTTCAGAGACCCTGCTCATCTTAATCATGTGTGCTTGCTGAAAAAATCATTGTATGGGCTAAAGCAGGCTCCTCGGGCCTGGTACAAAAGATTTGCAGATTATGTGTCTACTCTTGGGTTTTCTCACAGCAAGTCTGACCATTCTCTATTCATATACCGTCACAGTACTTCTATAGCCTACATTCAGTTATAAGTGGATGATATTATATTGATTGTTTCCTCTGATGCACTTCGCAAGTCTATCATATCTCTTCTTAGCTCAGAATTTGCTATGAAAGACTTGGGACCATTGAGTTATTTTCTGGGTATAGCTGTCACTCATCATGCATGTGGTTTATTTCTATCTCATAGGAAGTATGCATCAGAGATCATTGAACGGGCTGGCATGTCAGCTTGTAAGTCATCTCCTACTCCGGTTGACACTAAATCGAAGCTGAGTGCTACTTTTAGCACACTATATGAGGATCCCTCCCACTATCGTAGTCTTGCGGGGGCTCTTGAATATCTCACATTTATGAGGCCCAATATTACTTATGCAATGCAACATGTGTGTTTATTCATGCATGATCCGAGGAAAAAACACATGCACGCTATCAAACATATTGTGCGCAACATTCAAGGTACTCTTGATCATGACTTACACCTATATCATTCATCGGTATCTACTATCATTTCGTATACAGATGCTGATTGGGGTGGATGTCTAGATACTAGGCATTCGATAGTTGGTTATTGTGTGTTTCTTGCTAATAACTTGGTCTCTTGGTCGGCTAAACGCCAGGCTACGTTTTCACGCTCTAGCACGGAGGCCGAATATCGACCAATGTGGTGTCTGAGTCCTGTTGGTTGTGTAACCTCCTCTTAGAGCTTCATTGTCCTATTTGGAAAGCTACATTGGTCTACTGCGATAATGTTAGTGCGATATATCTCTCGGGGAATCCAGTACAACATCAACGCACTAAACATATCGACATGGATATTCACTTTGTTCGCGAAAAGGTTGCTCGTGGACAAGTACGTGTCTTGCATGTCCCGTCACGTTATCAGATTGTTGACATCTTTACTAAGGGTCTTCCCTTGGTTCTGTTTGAGGATTTTCGGGACAGTCTCAGCATACAACAACCGCCCGATACAACTGCGGGGGTGTGCTAGAATATATGCAAATATATTCTTTTGATATAATTAGTGATTTTGTATATCTGTAATTATTGTCGCAATATTTTGTATTAGTTAGGTGAATATTTGATTTCCATAAGTATAGCCTAGAATAACTATTGTATATAATATATAAGCTAATTACATTAATAAAATTATCAAGGGATTATTCTCTTTCAAAAAGGTTGCACTGCAAAGGTTTTCAAAACTTTGTTAGAGTTATCTTTTAATCTTGTATCATATGGAAAATTTTGGAATACATTAAAAAGAAAACTAAAGAAAAAATAGTCAAAAGTCAATGATCTATCGCTCGTTTACTCATACTAAACAATACATATTCTTCCTAATATATTTTATAACTTCTTTTATTCAATTGTTGTCTGGCTTTGTCTTTGAACTACGTATGTACTAATTTGGAACAAATCAAGTAATGCCCCAAATTTATAGTAAAATTAATTATTGATACTAATTAGGAGGAATTTATGGTGAAAAGGTGCTCTATTGATTGATATCTTTATTTCACATTCCTTTTTATTCACAAAATTTATACTTAAAGAATTTTATAGTAAGTTGCTTTTGATATGTTTGATTTCATAGCGAGAGCTTAGTGTATCGAATTATCATTTTAATAAATCCCAAGACTTTGAGGAATATCTTCCTCTCTTCTCTGTACTTCTTCCGTTCTCAACAATATATTTACTCAATTATTGGCATCATAACTAAGTTTAAGAATTAAACCAAGTGAAATTCAGATACACATAATCAATGTGACATGTCTATGCATATACAAGTTCAAGAGAGAAATGTTATTATCAAACGTCTTGCAAATGAAAATTAGGTGAAAGACCAACAATAAACAATGGAAGTGGAAAATTTAGAACAACAAACCAATGGAATGACATTATAAAAACATGAACTTTACGTAAAGGGCATAAATTTAATAGATACTTTTTAAGAAGTAATGTAGAATTCAAATTCAAAGCAAACAATTAATGAAACCAGTGCAACATATGTTGGGAAGAAATTCCATATATCTACAAAAGTATTTAAAGAATCAAACGTAGAGCCCTTTAACTGAATTCAACCCACTAATTGACCATGGAAAAAATCGTTCAAAAAATAAATTGAGAGTAATTAAGGATTTGACAAATAGAGAAGATAGCGAAGCAACAACAAACAAATTCAAGAGTAATAGTGAGATTTTAACGTAATTGTGTCCATCAGTAAAATATATCACAAAGTAAATTAGTCTAGATAAGAGGAAATCGACTTTTGCTTACTAATTTTGCATCAAATTGGTGCTTTGCTCCATTAGGTTATTGTAATAATGAAGATTGTGTCTTTTTCTTGTTGGAAACATCAAGCAACATCATGTGGCTATTTGACATTGTAGTACTCTCTTAGTCACACCTTTCCAGTGTGTTGGTTATTTTTGTTTTAAAGATGGTGACTATTAACATGAATATGAAGTGTTGGATATGTTTAAGGTTAAGTTGATTTGTTTTTAAAAAAGAAAATGTGTAGGCGTTGGTTTTCTAAGGGGTATTTAGTATGGGTTTAAAGGGTATTTTAGTAATTTAACTTTTAAATTTTGGATTTTATGCTTTTAATATAAATATAAATATAAATATAAATATAAATATAAATATAGATATGAAGTAATGAATAAATTTATATGTTATTGGTTGTTTTATAGAGTTTAAGTTATATACACCGTCGATGCTAAATGAAATATATATACCATATCAAGCCACCTTTATTTGTTATAGCAGATAGCTTATCTTATTTTTAGATTATAAATCTAATATATTAAGAAGATTTACTTATAAATATCTTTCGGATAAAATGACATACATATTAAAATTGAAGGAAATCAATTCCATGATTTATTTCATTCCAATCTTGAAATATATATACAAGTATATAATGCTAATGATAAGGAAGACCTATCTAATTATCCTAAACTACATGATACTAATTTACAATCACATCCTAATCATCCTAAATTATGTGATTACAATTCATATGATTTGAGATAAATATGGGATGACCCCATAATTATCCTAACAGTCCCCCACAGTCTTAGCGGGAGGTTCTCGTATGCTGAGACTGTCCTTGAAATCATCAAATAGTACGCGCGAAAGACCTTTGGTGAAAATGTCAGCAATCTGATAACGGGACGGTACATGGAGAACTCGGACTTGTCCACGTGCAACCTTTTCTCGGACAAATAATATATCCATTTCTATGTGTTTTGTGTGTTGATGCTGGACAGGATTACCGGATAAGTATATCGCACTCACATTATCACAATAAACCACAATTGCTTTTTCAATTGGAAAATTTAGCTCTAAAAGAATATTACGGAGCCAACATGATTCAACAATCACATTGGTTACCCCTCAGTATTTTACTTCAGCATTCGACCGAGACATCGTCAGTTGTCGTTTTGACGACCATGAAATGAGATTGTCTCCAAAAAACATGCAATAACCAGAGGTGGAACACCGTGTGTCCGGACAGCCACCCCAATCCGCATCTGTATAGGATGAGAGACTCAAAATGGAGCACTTATACAAATGCAAACCAAAATGAAGAGTTTCCTTAACATACCGTAAAATTCTCTTGAGAGCCCCCAGATATTCTTCCTTCGGATCATGCATATATAAACATACTTGCTGGACCACATAGGAGATATCGGGGCTCGTGAAGGTCAGATACTCTAAGGCTCCTGCTAGGCTGCGGTAATGTGTTGGATCGCTATATGGGGTACTTGTAGGGTTACTCAATTTGGCCTTTGTATTAACCGGTGTATGTGATGGTTTGCAGGAGGACATTCCGGCTTTGTCAATTATTTTCTCGACAGATTTTTTTGACTAAAAAACAGACCACCTGCATATTGAGTTACAACAATGCCTAGAAAATAATTAAAAGGACTCAAGTCTTTCATTGCAAATTCTGCTGCAAGAAGAGACATAATAGACTGACGAAGTGATGTGAGAATAATGTCATCTACATATAGAAAGATATATGCCATGTCACTACCCTTCATATAAATGAATAAGGACTGATCTAATGTGTGAGAAACCCAGTTTGGATACAAACCCTGCAAACCTGTTATAACATGTCCGAGGAGATTGTTTCAAGCCATATAAAGATTTTTTTAACATGCAAACATAATCCGGATGAGTAGAATCTCGGAAACCCAAGGGCTGGTGCATGTACACCATCTCCTATAAGTGGCTATGTTAGAATGCATTTTTGACATCCAACTGATAAATGGACCAGAATTTTGAAAGTGTCATGCTAAGAACAGTCTTGAGAGTTGTTGGCTTAACCATCAGACTGAGTGTTTCACCACAATCCATGCCAACATGCTAAGACTTGCCGTCACTAACAAGACGATCTTTGTATCTCGCAAATGTTGTCGCTGCCACCGGTGGGTTGACCTCCACCCCTTCCACGGCCCTTTCCGCCATTATTTATACCTTTGTTGTTGTTATGATTTGACCCCCATTTTTTACCATTATTGTTGTGGTTTCCGATTCCGACAGGAATGGAATTAAGTGTCACAAAATCCGTGGAATAGGAGTTGGTGGAGACAAGAGATGTTCCAGCGGTGGCTGCCCCGGAGGTTGTCTGCTTCGCCTTGCGGGTTTCTTCAATAAAATCAACCTCGAACGAGCCTTGTAAAATGGAGGCAACGGATTACTCTATTGAATGAATGTAGCAACCCCATCATATTGTTCATTCAACCCTGCAATCAATCGAAAAACCAATATTTGGATTGTCACCGGCGAACCAACGTTAGATAGTTGGTCTGCAAGTACCTTCAACATTTGAAAATAGGCGAAAACGTTGGAGAAGTCATCCAATTTAACGTTGGTGAATTGGTGTTCAAGATATACGCCCTAGAAAGTTTATTATCTTGAAAAATGTTTTATAAACGTTTCCACATCTGTTTAGCCGTAGAGTTCGGTTCTAATATGGTATGAAAAAGATCATTTGAGATAGTGCCATAAATCCATTGAAGGACTATACCATCTAAACGAGATCATAAATTTTTGTCTACCTTAGTGGTGTTCGATGATGATTCGGAAGGGATGATATGGTCTATTACCTCATATGCGCGGCAATGGATTTTGAATAATTTCGCCCAAGAGGTGTATTTCCCTTTTCCCATCTCAAGTGTTATGGAAATAAAGTTCTTGACGTTATTTACGGCAAGAGTTGGATGAAAATTTTGTTTTTCGGCCATAGTTTTCCACGAAAAGACAAAACAAGAATGAAAGAAAGAAAGGTGTTTTGTGATTGGTGGAATTTAAGGAGAAAATCCTAATGGTGTCGGCTAGGGTTTAGAAAAGGAGAAGAGAGAAAAAAAAATAGGGATTGGTGGTTTTAGGGTAGCCGACGGTAGGGGGTGTAGTAGTTTAGGGTTTTATTTTTGAAAATTAGGTTAGGGTTTGCAGTATAACAAACCCTAGGTGGGGCGGCTAGGGTAGACCAATCTTGAAATATATATAGAAGTATATAATGCTAATGTTAAGGAAGACCTATATAATTATCCTAAAATAAATGATACTAATTTATATTCACATTCTAATCATCCTAAATTATGTGATTACAATTTATATGATTTGATTATGATTTGAGATAATTATGAGATGGCCCCATAATTATCCTAACAAAAATTAAAGTTCCTTATGATACATATAACTTAAACTCTATTTGATAAGCATAGTAGATTAAAGTTCAATTTTATACTGGTTAGGATTACTACATTCAAGTGCAGTTTTCTTCAGATCTTGTCACCGATATACCAAAAAAATAACTTAGCTTGCCCAAGTCAGTCATAGCAAATTCAGTTTTGAGTAGAGCAATGATTTTATTCTTCAACCCGTCAGGTGAGGAAGTAAGAACAATGTCATCGACATATAATAGCAAATATGCAGTGCTGCTACCTCGGTGAAAAGTGAAGAGAGATGTATCACACCTGCTACATACAAAACCAATGCAGAGAAGATACCGGCGAACCGATCATACTAAGCGCGGGGTGCCTGTTTCAATCCATACAATGACTTCCTGAGACGACACACAAACTGCGGAGCTGCCGGATGAACAAAGCCAGGAGGCTGATGCATGTACACAGTCACTTTCAAATCCCCATGAAAAAACGCATTCTTGACATCAAGCTGATGAATCGGCCAATGCATGCCCATAGCAATACTGAGAACAGTCCGAATAGTGGCCGGTTTAACAACCGGACTGAATGTCTCACCACAATCAATACCCTCCTACCGATTAGTGCCATTGGCAACCAGTCTTGCTTTATACCTCTCTAAGTCACCATTGTCTCTGAACTTGTGACGAAATAGCCACATACACCGGATACCATTCACACCAGCTGGTCTAGGTACCAAATCCCAAGTGTTCTGCTTGGTTAAAGCGTTAAATTCCTCGCACATGGCCGCATTCCAATTTGGGTCCAGTTTTGCTAGTTTTGGATTTTTTTGGAATGGGTGATAAGGTTTGTGTGGAGAGATTAAATTGAACCTTGGGTTTGAAGATCCCGTGTTGTGCACGAGTCTCTATGCGATGTGAGGGCAGTGGTGGTGGGTCGGGGCTATGAGGTTGCTGGTCCACTGGTTCTGGACCAGTGGGCAGCATTTCAGATGGGCTATTTTCTGTGCTGCTGGTTGGCCTGGAGTGCAGGGCAGCAGTGTCGCTGGTGGTGCAGGTGACTCGACTAGGGGCTGTAGGGGTAAGCAGGGAGCTGGTGGGGTGGTGTCGGACAGTGGAGAGACTGTCGAAATAGTAGGTTGTTGTTGGTATAGATTTTGGATGACCGGGGACATACTTGGTTCATCGAGAAAGATGTAATCGGTGGTCTGAAATTTCCGGAGATTTGAAAAAGGAAAGGTTGTCTCGTCAAAAGTGACGTGACGGGAGACGATGATTTTGCGAGTAGCAATGTCATAGCACAAATAGCCTCGATGATTAGGAGATAGACCAAGGAAGACACATGGAAGAGTGCGTATGGCAAGTTTGTGGGGTGCAGTGGAGGCTATGTTGGGGTAGCATAAGCATCCAAAAATACGTAGGTGATCATATGATGGCTGCCTATGGTATAAGATTTCTGTAGGGGTTTTATTTTGGAGTGTGCTAGTTGGTAAAATATTTAGAAGGAATTCTACCATTTTGATAGCATAGACCCAAAAAGGCGGTGGTAGGCAGGCATAAAACCGAAGTGTGCGGACCATGTTATTGATGGTACATATAATTCTTTCAGCCTTTCCGTTTTGGGAAGAAGTATAGGGACAAGAATAACGGAAAAACATGCCTTGTTTAGAAGAGAAATTGTGAAATGCCGAGTTATTAAATTCACATCCATTATCACATTGGAATGATTTAATAGGTTTTTCAAATTGTGTCTTAATGAATTTTTGAAACTCGAGGAATTTTGCAAAAACTTCAGATTTGAATTTCAGTGGGTAAATCCAAACAAAATGTGAAAAATCATCCAAGAATACTAGATAAAATTTATGACCCAAAGAGCTAGCAATCGGAGATGTCCACAAATCAGCATGAACAATATCAAAGGGAGAAAAAGTAACAATGTTTGATGACATAAAGGGAAGACGAGTATGTTTGCCTAGTGGACTAGAAAAACAGTGTTGTGCAATTTTCCCATTATTACATTGAATACGCTTAGAAGTCCTAAGAAAAGTAAAAGCTGGGTCTCCGGGGTGTTCGAGTCTGTTGTGCCAAGTTGAGGGAGAGATCGTCGTAAGGGATAGAGGTGCTTGCGGTCTGACAGCGGAAGATTGAGTGAATGGGTAGAGGTCTCCCACACTATTGCAGCGTGTAAGAATTTTTCCTGTATTGAGTTCCTTCACAGAAAAACCAAAAGGGTCAAATTCGACAGACCCAGAATTATTGCTAGTGAATTTTCTAACAGAGATTAAGTTTTTAATGATGTTAGGTGTGTATAGGACGTGGTTTAGGGAGAAAGGTGGGTGTGGATGTTTTGGTGTGTGTGTTACCGTAAACTTCAAATGGAATGCGATGACCATTGCCGACAGTAATAAATTGAGAACACTTTAACCGACGTAGTTGAGATAGGTTACCTGACGATCGGGTGAGGTGAGATGTGGCTCCGGTGTCCATGTACCAATTGTCGTCGGGCTGTTGAAGGTTCATGGTGGTGTAGGCCTGGCCCAAAGCGATCGGGGGGATTGTTGTGTTGTTGTTGCCTCTCGCTCGCCGGAGCTGCGCCGGTGGGCATGTTCTTGTTGATGGTTGGCCCGCTCGGTGGCCGGGCGGGGCCCAAGAGGCCGATTGACCACGATCGCCGGAACCGGGCCCCCGCATTTCGGTACGGGCATGTAGGCGAGGCCCGTTCTCGCTGGTTGGGCCACTTTGTTCTTCGCCGGTTCCGGATTCCGCCGGCCTAGTTGTTGCTGGTTGCGTTGGCCCTTTCCACGGCCCTTGCCTTTGTTGTTGCGACCTCTGCTGCCACGACCTCCGTCACTGGCCTGCTGCTGCTGCTAGACCTACTGCATCTGCTGGTTCCTGCTGGCCGCCGATGTTGTCATCCCGTCAACGGCTAAGGCCTTTTGATTATGTTCCTCTTGTTTAGCACGTCTAGTTTCTTCCAACAATAGTTGTGAACGTGCCTTGTTGAAACTTGGGAGAGGGTCGGCTTGTTGAATCATTGTTGCGAGTGTGTCATATTCACCTTTTGGTAAACCCGCAACAAGTTGAAGCACCATCTTGGTTTCTGAAACAGAAGTCCCGACGTTGGATAGTTGATCGGTTATGAGTTTCAGTTGTTTACAATATTCGAACATGTTGTTAAAATTCTCAAGGCGGGTATTATTGAATTGCTCTTCCAAATATACGGCCCGAGTATTTTTATTGTCCTGAAAGATTTCTTCTAGCTGGACCCAAAGTTCATGTGCCGTAACACCTGTTTTCATGATAGTGCACAACAAGTCTTTGGAGATGGTGCCATAGATCCATTGTTTGACGATGGCGTCAAAACGACGCCAGATTGAGTCTGTTACATCGGTGGGACGAGGAACAGATTTGTCAATATGATCGAGCACGTTGTATACACATGCATGAATGTAGAATAGTTCCATCCACATGGAATATTGACAGTCTTCTTGATCAAGAATTATAGGGATAAAATTCTTGATGTTGTTAACGGCGAATGCCGGATGAAAAGAAGATACTAAATGTTGAGAGGGGTTGTCAAGTGTGCCAGTGGATGAACCAGAATTTGTGGGGGAAGACATGGTTGCCGCCTGCCGAGGGAAGGGAATTTTCTGGTTTGGCCGAGAAAGGGAGGAAGAAACCAGTTTTTTTTTTCTGTGAAATCAGAAAAAAAATGCTGATTTCGGCCGAGAATGAGGAAGAGAAGGGATTTAGGTTTTAGGCTCTTGATACCATGAAAGATAGAATAATTTCCCTTGGGGATTCCTTTCATTATTCACAATATATATAATTGTACAAAGGTTGATTCCTAATATGGTGTGAATCCTAACTTACCTTACAAATGTTGATTCCTAATATAATTAGAATCCTAAGTTACCTTAAATATACATCTATCATAATTACAAAATATACATGGAATATTCGGAGAATATTCGCTAATAGTAATATGTATGCAGCAAAATGAAATTGGTCCAAGGAGGAAGCTCAATTTGTGCTGTACAATCTTTGGTAACTCCATATTCGCACGTCTCAATTTATTTGGCATTTTTTTATTTTTTTAAAATTCAAATTGTATAAATTTTGGACAATATTTTATAATGTATTTTTCATCATATTAGCATGAGTAAAATTATAGTTTATGGTACTTTTCGTATAATTTTTGAAGATCTAAATTTGTTTTTAAAATATTAAGTTGATCCAATCCAATTTAACATAAAAAAAATAATCAAATTGACTCTAGAAAAGTGAATGGTTCCACATAAATTGAAACGAATGTAGTAGTAAAAATATGCCTCCCATAATATTATATATATATATATAGTTTTATAATATATTTATACGATTATCATGTTGAAAATAACAGTATGTTAAATTATGACGTAATATGTAGTAGTATGTTTTATGCATAAAGTAATTTCCACTTGTATGTCCCTACGTCTGGAAATAAAAATTGTGTCCTTTTTGGGCTTTCATAGTTCACATGTCGTATAAAGGACCCAAAATGTCTTTCAACTAATAATGGGCCCATTGTTTTCAGAAGGATAAAAGTATTTGTTTTAAATTTTTCTGCCACCAAGTTTTTGCTATGTTATGATGTCCTCCGTATCTTTTGTACTGTCCTACAGTCTCTTAACACTCAATGAAAGTTTGTGTTCTTTTTAGACTTGATAGGATTCAAATCCTAATCCAATTTCGTATTTCCCCTTTTTAAGTGTTTAGTCCAAGCCAAATAGATGTTTGCACATATATTTTTAGCACATAATCACGAATAATTAATATGTATTTTTATCTTATTAAATTATTTAACCATAGTATTTTTACATGGTTTGGTACTAACACCAAGTGAAGTAATTATGACACAATATTATGTCTCAATCCGAAATCAGTTGAGGTCGATTGTAGAAATTTTTGTTGTTCATTTCACTCCATTTAAGCTTATGTCAATTAGGGGCGGAGCCAATCTTACAACTACAGGTGCAAAACTCAATAGCTTTGGCTCAAATCCTATATTTATATTAATTTTCTTATTTAATATGTATGAATAATCTATCTAAAATAAATAAATAAAATAATTGTGGGTGTTTCCCTTCCCCTACCTCCTATGTAATAAAAAATATTAAAAAATAAAATAAAATAATTTGTGGTTCAGAATCCATAAATTAAAATCTTGACTCTGCCTAAGATCTCAATCAAATATAATATATTGATGTCTGATAGAATTCAAATATTTCACAACTACTTAAAAGATAAAGTAGTATAAATTCGAAATTTTACAGTTAGATATTTTATACTTAAAATTTAGAAAAGAAGTTACTTAACCCTCTAAACAATAACAAATTAATATAAATTGAAACGAGTGAATTTTTTGTTTCGTGACACCATGTTAGTAACTTCTTTTTTCAATTATTTTTCTTTTTTTCTTTCTGTACAACATAATTACCACTGACATTAGATTTAAAAAAGTTCCCTCATACATTAGAGTAATTTCCTTAAAGTAGACAATATTATAATAGACATTTGGCCGTTGCCATGAAAGGGAAGTTGAAAGAGACAATCCTAATTAGTTTTCTCGAATAATTAAAGAAACTAAAGTGACAAAAAATAGTGAGTATTACTCATAAAGCTATAGACAACTTAAAGAAAAATAAACAGTTAATTGTCTTAGATTAAGTTCCAAATAAAACAAAAGGTGTTGATGTTAATTTAAAGTAAATCTTACAATTATTAATTTGTCAAGCTAATTAAGAACCCCTTTTAACAAACAAAGGTAACGGAGAAGCTTTTTGGGTGCGATTAGACACCACATTATGCAAACGGTCCAATGAATATGAACTATTTTAACTGAAAATTCGACAGTTTATGACTTGTGATTTTGTCGTGTCGTTTTACAATCATAGTGCACATCATGTCAAGATTGGTTTCTCTAGCTATTTAAAAAAAAATTATTTTGATATATTGATCATCATGATGAGACCTTAAGGGCCGGTTTGGAAAGCCACCCAGATAATTAAAATTGGATAAAATTAAGTGTAATTATATAATTTGACTTGTTCGTTTGATCAAACAATTATTTGGTTAGGTGGAAATTTGGTGTAATTGAGAGAGTGTAATTATACTCTCCAATTCTCAAGCGGGGTTGAGAATTTGATGTAATTACACCCTGTAATTACATGATTATTTTTTAGTTTCTTTCTTTTTTGATTTTTTTCTTTTTAAACTTATTTAATTTCTATTTTTTAATTATTTGTATTGTAAAAATATATTTTATTTTTATATTATTTATCTTTCATTTCTTTTCTTCTCAATCCCAACCTTACTTCTTGTGATTCCACGTATTACTCGTATGTTTTTTATTTTATTCATTTAGCATAATTGTGTTATTATTCTAATTTAGACCTGTCCAAAGCTCGGGTCAGGTGGCTTTTTTTTTCTGCTGGCCTGACCCTGGCTCGACCCTGACCCTATTTTTTTTTTAAATTTCTGACCCTGGCCCTGACCCTTCGGGGACCCTACGGGTCACGGGTCGACCCTGACCCGCACTACAAAACTAAATAAAACAGTAAGCAAAAATACATCATAATCAACATCACGATAATTCATCACGAATTCACGATAATTCAAAATTTCAAACCAACATCACACACGATAATTACAAACCAACTACATCATCAACATAAGCAAACAATGCAATTACAATAATTCAAATTAACAGTAAGCAAAAAATAAACAGTCTTCTTCATAATCATAAATTAATTACAATAATTCATTCAACATCATCATAAGCATCGTCATCGTCATCGTCACTAGATTCTTCTTCGTTTGTCCCTTCACCTAGATAAGTAAAAAATAAATATTAATAAAGTAAAAATAATATATATTAATTTTAAAAGACAAATATATATATGTATACAATATACCTTCCGCAAGAACCCAATCACGAAGGCAAACCAAAGCTTGCATAGTTTTTGATTTCAAAGAACTTCTAGTAGCTGATATTGTTTTCCCACCAATGCTAAAAGCAGATTCAGATGCTACAGTTGAGACAGGAATGGTTAAGAGATCATGAGCCATTACTGCGAGAATTGGATATCGAGCTGAAGACTTATACCAAAAGTCCAAAATATCGAAATCATCATCCCTTGGACGATTTGGTTCCTCTAAATACAAATCCAACTCACTCTTACCAACTGCATTATTTTCTATCTCTGTAGTCACAAATACATCATAATCTTCAAAATCCGATAAAGTATCTTGAGTAATAAAATTGCCACCACTAGTACCAAATCCATCTACACTATTATGTATATTTGTGTCACTATCAATGGCCCTTTTATACTCCTCAAACCATACCTTAATAGCGTTCATGATACGATCAATGTGCTTTTGACAACCTTCATCCCTATGCATCTTAACAATACAATACTTTAAAAATGTCATTTTATATCGGGGGTCCAAAAGTGTAGCACAACTCAATGGAAGGTTATACTCACTCCAATACTTGTTAAATTTGCATTGCATATCGCTTAACATATCACCTAAAAAGTTATCTTCACTCCTAGAAAGGTCAAGCAAAGCTTTATAAAACTTTCCATACTCCTAAAACATAAGAATTAGAAGTGGGATGCTTTGAAGCTGAAAATAAGTTAGTCACATCATAAAATACTTTTAAAAACTTGTGAACTTGACTAACTTTGTCCCAAGAATTAAGTGGAGGAGACAATTCCTTAACCTTCACATTTCTAGCAGCAACATATATGAACACATCCTTGTAGTGAAGGACACGATCCATCAACATATAGGTAGAGTTCCACCTTACAGGAGTATCAAGTCTAAACTTTTTAGCAACTCGCAAGTTAAACTTTTTTTCAGCAATGTCAAAAAAGTTTTTTCGTCTAGTGGAAGACCTATCAATGCACTTTACCATATTTCTAATGCTCTCAAGTATTTCTCCAATATGATTCAATCCAGATTGCACAATTAAATTCAAAATATGTGCACAACATTGAACATGAAAAAAACTTCCACCATCAACAAGAGAATGCTTGGAAAGAATGTGACTTTTAATCAATCTCATCATCGAAAAATTATATGTAGCATTATCGGTTGTGATTGTAAGAACTTTGTGCTCCAAGTTCCATTGACCCAAAAACAAGATTAACTCATCATAAATACAAGTAGAATCATACGGAGGAACCAATGACCTAAATCTTATGATTCTTTTTTGCAAACACTAATTAGAATCCACAAAGTGGGTAGTCACACATATATATTCTTCCCTAGTATATTTGCATTTCCAATTATCAGTTGTCAAACATACCTTTCCAGGAGCCTTAGAAATAAACTCTTTCAAATTATCCCTCTCCTTCACAAACATGGCAAATAACTCTCTCCTGGTTGTTTGTCTACTAAAAGGTTTAAATTGCGGATTTAACCTTCTAGCCATTCTCCTAAATCCTCTCTTTTGTACTGTAATAAATGGACGCATTTCTTCAATCAAGTAAAACATGATAGCTATTCTACTCTCAGAATCATCATACTTAACTTTATTTAAAATAGTGGAACCATCAACATTAGTTTCGGCAGACAACATGTATTGTTTAATATCTTGATGCATCTTATGAGGACATCTTTCTAAATGACGTTTCAAATGCGAAGTTCCATGCTTACTATTAGAAGTCAACTCACGCTTACAATGATTGCATCTAGCTTTAGTCATCTCCAAGTTAGCCCCAATAATTTTCTCAAATTCAGTCCAAACACCAGATTGTTTTTGCTTCTTTAAAACTTGATTATATTCAATAAAACCATCATGTGTTTCTTTTGCTATAGATGCATTAGAGGTACCAGTAGAATTGGCGTTGCTGTTTTCGCTAGCACGTTCCATATGATAATTGAATTCTGTGAAATAAGAAATTACAAAATTAATCACAGCGGCAGAAATTACAAAATACAGTGACAGAAATAACAAAATTAATCAACACCAATTAAATATGCAGATGAAGAAATCAGATAGCAGATGCAGAAAGCAAAAAGAATATCATATGCAGATGCAGAAAGAATATCATATGCAGATGCAGAAAGAATATCAAAGAAAGCATATGCAAAAACTGGCAGAAATTACAAAACTAATGACAGGTATATTGTAAATTTCACAACCCCAACAGGTAGTAGATGCAGAAATTACAAGGCGTAGAAGAAGCCCAGCAAAAAATTACAAAGCAGAAATTACAAAGCAAATTCAGATGCAGAAATTACAAAATTAATGACATGTATATTGTAAATTTCACAACCCCAACAGGTAGTAGATGCAGAAATCACAAAGCGTAGAAGAAGCCCAATAAGAAATTACAAAGCGTAGAAGAAGCCCAATAAGAAATTACAAAACACCGGCAGAAAAATGAAAGCTTTTCAACACCAACAATAGCAAAGAAAGCGTAGAAGAAGCCCAAACACAAAGCATGGAACTTATTATCTATGAAGCACAAACGCAGAAAACATATGCAAAAACAGGCATAGAAGAAAAGAACAAAAGGGATAAAAATGGCGTATAAGAAGCTATTGCAGAGAAAGAATGAAACTTACCTATGAAATGAATGGAAGCTTACCTATGAATTGTAGAGGTCGAATTGAAGTGGAGAGGATTGCTATGCGGCGCTTACAACAAATGAGGGTTGCGGCTGCTGAAATGTTATCCCTTCACTTATATAGTGAAGGGTTAAATGAAGGGTCACTGTTCGGGTCGGGCCTGGTCGGGTCAGAAGGGTAAAAAAATCTGACCCTGGCCCGACCCTGGCCCTGCTCGGGTCCCTGCTTTTTCGGGTCGAGTGGCTCGCGGGTCAGCTATAAGCTGACCCTGGCCCTGGTATTTTCGGGTCGGGTCGGGCGGGTCCCCGACCCAGTGGACAGGTCTATTCTAATTCTTGAAACTACATCTCTTAATATTATAAAGAATGAGTCATTAACAAACTTGACATATAATGAGTAATATAAAGTAGAATTTCGTTATTAATGAGTTTAGACTTATATTTTTCTTTTCTTTTTTAATTATATTTACTTAAGTTACGTTGTAACTTACTTATGTAATGTTGGGATTTGACATCTACTATTGTGGTAAAAAAAATTATTTTGAATTTAGGTTATATATTCAATATTAATTTATTTGTTTAGTACTATTGACTTGTTATTTCACATTGCATGTTATTTATTTTTCACCTACAATCGATAGATTTTTTTTGTCAAATATTTGAATAATGTTATGGCATTATATTTATAAATATTAATTTTTTCTGTCAAACATTCAATCCATGATGTTCTCACAAAAAATCTGCTTTTAATTTTATAATTATTTAAAATTAAAGTATTATTAATTTAAAAACATATGTCAATTGTTTTTTACAATATTAGTTATAAATATATGGTTATTAATTAATATATTTCAAGAAACAATGTATTGGTAAATACCTAATTTGATATCATTTATAAAGCACATATTTTTTAAATATCAATTTTAAATTTTATGTTTAAATAAAACTAACTGTGTGATTACACTTGTGCTACCAAACAATACGCTTCTAATTACGTTATGACAAACAAATAAGACGTTGTAATTACTAGGCTGTGTAATTACTACCCTAGTAATTACACCAGTTCCAATTACCAGGTGGCTTTCCAAATAGACCCTAAATTATTGGTTTGAATCTCATGTTAAAATCTTTATAAATGCCTAGATACTTTGATATATTGGACAGGCTAATATTTATGCAGGTATGTTATACGTGTATTAATAACTACGTAGTACAAAATCAACCCAAATAAAGTAATGAAAGATATATACAAAATATAATATACCACTATACTTTCGACGGACTACGACTCATGTCCGCTAGTAACAGTAGTGGGTAACCAACAATGGTTGTGATGTAGTGGTTGGTACTACTCTATCATTAATAAAGGTCTCAAGTTCGAACCCCTTGGGTATGGAGCCACCATTGTTAGGGAGTGTTTTGCCCCTCAATAGGACTATCCGGTACTGATTCGGATTAGTCGGGCCCCAAGCGGATACCGGACACTGGATGAAAAACCAAAAAAAAAAAACTGTAGTGGGTAAAAATAGCACATGACATACTAAACGCGTCAAACGAAGACCTTGCTGCCACAAGGCTCAAAGCTCGACTCTCACTTCGCCTTAGATTTTATCCCAGAATTATTATTCTTATCACGTAGCAAACGACCCCTAAGTACCTATAAAAAGGAAGCTCCTCGTATGGACGAGGGATATGGAACATCAGAATTCTCTCGCTTCATACTATCAACACTCCCTTGCTAACCACAGACATACAAATTTTATCTTTTTAGATACCTTCTGTCTTTATCGTTAAACTTAAGCTTTCTTAGTTCATACTTCACGCTATAAAGAAAGCCATTTATTATCATGAATACAGATTTATATAACTACGAAACATATTAATTGTGATTGTTATTTTGTTTAACATGAAATATATTTTCAAACGGTAAAAACAAAATTATCAACATTTTACGTCGAACGACGCACTTTTATAATAATATATGTATGTCCATAGTTTTAACACTCTTCCGCATGTATATTTCAGTTTCAGGTTTATACGTGTATTACAAAAAAAAATCCTTTATTGTTTTTCTTTAAAATTTTACATGAGCTTAATTTTGAGAATACAAAGTGGCTCAACAAGTTGAACAATAGAAAAGGAAACCAAAGGAGTGAGAGAAAGGTGGACAATATTATGTTAACATGTTATAGAATATGTTTAAGATAGTTTGTGATTCGAGGAACTAAATCGAGAGATCCAAGACTTCTATAAATCCATCTGGATATCCAATATATGATATACCTTATATATTTCTAACATTTCTCCAGTAGTGTAAATATGTAAATACTACTCACAACGGTTGACCCAAAAATAAGAATTCACAAACTCTAATTATTATTGAAAGCAAAATTTAGAGGTTTAAATAGAATATTAGAAACATGTGTGATAAAATAATTGTTAGAAATCGACGATTTGGTAAAAAATCGTGTGGACTGTGGAGGCAATAACAAGAGTTAACAGTACTGTTCTGATTTCTTGAATATGCCTCACTTTGCAAAGTGGATTAGGAAATTTGGCCCAAAAAAAGGAGGTGGATTTGAGATGAGTTTGGACCATTCGAAAGAAAAGCGGATCAAAACAATACGATTTGGATTGGGCCTAATTAATATTTAGCCAATTAACCCTATGTAAAATCCATGGGTTAATTGGGCTAATAATCTAATATTGACAAATTTTAACATGAATAAATGGCATAAATATCGGGTCACTTGCACTTTTTTCCCCCTATTTTGTGCTGGTCTTTAATTTTTGTCCCTCAAAGCAAATAATTTTTTCGCGCCGCATTAATTTATATTTTTGCATAATAACATCCACAAGTTATGCCCCAATCCCTTAAAGGATGTGTCGCTAGGCATAAGTTCGATTTTGAAAGGCAAAAATTAAAGACCGACAGTGCAATTTCTTCGTAAAAATACCAACGGGAGATACAATTGATAGAAAATGATTCACTTTGTTGTTATTAGCAAATATCAACCCAATTTGACAAAAAAATACAAAAGATCTCAATCCCAAATTCCCTCTCTAACAGCTAAGTACAAACTTCTCATATTTGTATATTTTCCTATCGTTACAACGAGTTCGCTGACATATCCAACCCATGTTTACCCATGGCAGTGGAGAGACGTGTGATAGCAGTGGTGCAAAGGGCTTGTCACTGTCATCGTTGTTTGTATACCATTAAAGATTATTCAAGCTTGTTCGGATTTTTAAATCTGTGTAATTTGCTTTTATAACACTTAATTCCTATATAATTTGAGATATTTCACTAAGCTTCCTTATTTTGATTTTCTGGTAACTAAATTATTTTTTAAATAATATAGGTTCTACATATTTTGAATTTACCCTTTTTATAACCTTACAACCTCTTTATGTGAAATGTAGTTATGTACTATACGATAAATATATACCAACAAGACTATGTATAACAATTATCCTCTATATATTTCAGCATAACGTTTTCTTTGGAATTCTTTTCATATTACGTTATATTGTATATTCTCTATAGTATTTCTTATAGCAGCTAAAAAATATCCAGACAAGCAATATTGTTATAGAGAGAAAAGTTTCCATTTCCTTTCCTTTCTTTAATTTCTTGTCTAACCAAAGAAGGGGAAGAAAGGTGCATTTTACTTGCCCTTTTTCCTTCCATTTTCCTTCATTTCATTTCCTTCTAATTTGTAAACACAGCCTAAACTTTTGTTTGTTTATCATTAATTACTTAAGTCTACATACACGCACTTTGCCATGGGAAATATGAACAACAAAACAGTACATTTTGCTAATCAACTCTTTTCTGTTCCATTTAATGACTCTTTGATTAAGCCATCAACAAGTCTTTTAAATAATGAAACAAAACTTTCGAGTCATGAAAACAAATAGCTTGTTGTTGTGACAAATAAAGACTAAACTCTAATGGAGCAAGTCATCAAGTGGACGAGAAAGAATGGATTTTAGGCCTAACTCAACCCCAAAAGCTAGCTTGAAGGGATGAGGATTGTCCAAGCCATATATGGAGACCAAGGACCACTTATCCCACCGATGTGGGAGAACTAAACACCCCGTCTCACGCCCAGGACTGGACATCTGGAGCGTGGACAATATAAGAGGGGGGGCCAACATCGAAAATAATGAATTGGGACGAGTCTGGTTCTAATACCATGTAAAGAATGGATCTTAGGCCTAACTCAACCCCAAAAGCTAGCTTGAAGGGAGGAGGATTGCCCAAGCCATATAAGGAGACCAAGAACCACTTATCCCACCGATGTGGGAGAACTCAACATGGACCAATACGAGCTCAAAACTTGAAGTAGACTCTTGAAAATAAATATTTCCTTGCAATACAATTGAGGGACCCCCTCTAAAATATAGTTATCTCAACGTAAAATATAATTATTTCATAATTTCTATGTCCTAGTGTAACAAATTATGCTAGCTACTTCAGGAAATGTATATTCTAATATTAATATGTATTTTGCAAGTATTTGCATCTTTTTTTTTCTATTAACATAGTTAACAGGCAAATGAGAGAAAATTCAACCGTATAGCAATTTTTCTTACTAGAACTTGTGACACTAAGATCCATATGTTCAAGATTATATGTGCCTGCAAGTATTTGCATTTTCCCTTAACATAGTTAACTTGCAAAAGAGAGAAAATTCAACTAGGCAGCATCAATCTGGATTCGAACCCGTGAGACACTAATGTTCAAATGTGTATCTCTTAACCATCGAAAATGTACCTTATTTTAATACGATAAAAAGGGACGAGAGAAAAAATCACGTTAGTATTTGGGAAGTGGAGATTTGTCATCTTTTGAATAATATAAGTATTTATTTGATACGTTTGTTTTGAATTAAGAAAATTCAAGTTCAAATAGATGATTGTTAATAGGTGACTATTAGAAAGGATAAGTCTATCGTACCTATTTGGAACTAATAGGTTTGTTAATACTAACAATTACTTATAGATATTTTAAATACCAGTTCCTCACAAAAAGATTGAATAGTTCAGAATTCTAACTCCGTCTCTCATACTGCTCTTTACAAATCACAATTGTGTTCTGAAACTTAAATTTCGTTGGCTTTATAAAATTCTAGAGTAATACTGTCGCAAAACCCGTTGAACAACACGGCGAAAGCTTAAATTCCCTAAAGACAGAGATTACTCTATCAAAGTTGGTCCTTTTTTTTTATTCCCAAATTCTGCAAACAATAAGTAGCTTGAAGAATAAGGGATGTCAATGAAGGGAAAGAAAGGAGAAAATAAAGAAGAGGGGTCATAGAAAGTGTGAAAAGTACAAGTGATTGGTAGAGTGGCAACTTCCACTACAAGGGGAGAGGTATGATAGAGACATAACAACCAAGTGAAAAATTGTGTAAGTAATGAAATGAATGCATGATTTGTCTACAAGGCAAATGCAAATGTTTATAAGGATAACCCAAACTTCACTCTTTGTCTAAGCAAACTAAGACCCCTTTCTCTTAGTGTGTGTCTCTCTTATTTCCACCCACCCCACCCCACCCAATTCATTTTTACCTACCATGAACTTCATCTACACCCTCTTTTCATCATGGAGTGGCTTCAATCCCTCTTCTCTCCATTGAAGAAGCTTTGGTTTCGTCTTCACTCTACTCCCAAGAAGAGTATGTCCTCCATTACTTCTAATTAATTAAATTGTCTTCACTTTTATCTAGTAACTAGTAAAATTTTCTTTGTCTGTGTGTATACTTAGATAATTAGCTTTCATTATCAGTGTTGGATCAAGAATTTAGACGGTGTGAGTTCTGAAATGTGTCAGCTCCATCTGTACTTATTTTTTATGCATATATATAGAGTTCAGCCCAAAAACATTGAGTTCTGTTGAATTCACTAACACATTATTGGATCCATCACTGCTCCTTCAATGGAAAAAAACTCATATATACAGGATCAACTTTCCTTCTTGAAACAAACTCAAGCCTATTTTTATAGCTTAAATTCAACTTGTTCTTGAATTGGAATAGTGCTCTTGGGGTAGAGATATAAAATTAAGATGTTCAATTCACTTGATTCCTTTACAACCCTATACACATGCTTATTTTATCTAGAAACAACTCTGCACTTGTATATTCTTATGTTTTCTGTTATAAAACTGTAGTCTTGCTCAAGAACAATGTAAATTTCATTTATATTATGTTTTCTTTTGCAAAGCTCTATTGTAAAGTTTGTATTGAACTTTCTTATTCTTGTTTTTTCAGGAAGAGGGATATATATACTCTACGAGGATGTCAAGTCTTGCCCTTGTGAAGATGTTCAAGTGCTTTGGTCCATACTAGTGGAGTCTCATCCACATTCTTTGCCACCACGAAAATGAGGGTCTTTACATAAGCACAAAAAGAGGGGAGATTTACAGTCTCATGTACATAAATCATACCACTTTTGTCCCAGCACAGTTTTTTTTTTCTTCTGTTTCTTTGTATAAGTTTTCAATCTTTTGTAAGTGAGGTCCATCTGGAAAGTCTTTAAATTATTGAAACTTATGTCTTTCTCTTGTTGTGAGTTGTATATTCTTCAAAATGTGGTAAATGTTTATAAGTTATTTTTTATGTGGGGTGAGCTCGTGAATAGTGGACAAATAAGGAAGAAGAAGAAGAACTGGTACATAATGGAATTGCAATCTTAAAACGTTCGTAATTGATGGCAATTATAAGAGGAACGAAAGTATCTATAGTAGGTCTGCTTAAAGAGTATATAGAAATGTTATTATAAAGTAAACTCTCATTATCTTATTTTCAATTTGTTGTCTTGTCAGTTTCAACAGTTGATGAGTCGATTGATAGTCTTCAAAACTTATCAAATAAAGTTGACCAAGGCTAAAGTAAGGACGTTAGATTGAGATGTGACTTTTATTTCGACATACTTTATGATACTGAAGTGAAAATAATTACACTAATCTGGATGATGAGTTCTTAGAGCAAACCCCTTCCTTTTACCCCCCCACTATCCCAGATTGAAATTTATACTCTTTTTTCCTCGGAAAATTTATACCCCATTGACAAAGGACATGTCTGCAACCAACCACCATACATTTTTAACATTTAAGACTAAACACATGTGAAACCACCATTTACTTTTTCTTTATCTAAAAAAAAAATAAAGTACACGTGGTAAGATTCGAGATTAAATCTCCCTTAAAAACAGGGCAACTAATATTTACGTCTCCCTTACGTGGATTAATTAAAATTGTCAACTGTCCATAAATCCTGCATATCATCAATAGTAATGAAATAAATCTATGGGATTTGACGGTCCCATAATGAAAATCCTCATATAGAACATATCAGTGTGTAAAATTGACCCCTTTTCTGGAAATGAACTTGTTTTAAGTTCAAAGCATAGCTAGGAGTATGCAGTAACAGAAGAAACAGGTTATAGGAAAACTTTTAACCTTATACATATACCAAATCTGTAACATTACAAATTATATTATCTTAGTAAATAACTATGAAACATCATAGAGGATATATCTTGCAGAAAATGAAACAAAGATCAACCAAATTCTAACCGGGGAGAGGACGCCCCACATCTGAAATGACATGCAAATGCACAACGTTATCCATTCTGTTTAGACTCACTTCGGTCTCTTGATCCCGTATATCTCATCTCATCTGTACAAACTTTTCATACAGAAAATTAATCATGATAACCTACATAGTATTAGAGCCAGCTCAGAAGAGATTACTGCGATGAAGAATATAATCATCAGAAATGAAGACGACGAATAATCAAAACGCTCAAACCAGTTTCTTTTTTTACTAAGGAACATGAAAGTAAGCTTACTAGTACAATGATCATAATTTTTTTATTTGTAAATGGTATTTTATTGATGTGCATCGAAGTGCTGAAAATATATGCAGGGGATAGGAACATTACGGAATATGTAAAATCAATCATCGCTTTGTGTCATTCGCAGATGTTATGTTACACCAAAAGAACAAACGAAAAATGCATCTATGCTTAATGCTAATTACTGATTTCTTGCTTAAAAAAAAGGGCAACCCAGTGCACAAAGCATCCCGCATTAGAAGGCTCCGGGGAAGGGCCGCACTCCAAGGGGTGTGATATAGACAGCTTAACCTAATGCAAGCATTAGTGGCTGATTTCTTGCTGCTTCCAAATATTCTTGAGTTCCATTCCATCCAAATGATCCACAATGAGCATAATGTTTTCCCACTTACTCGAAATTTATGGCAAAAAGATAGTTCAAGACCGTTATATACCCAAACAGAAGTAAAGCACTTCCGAAACAAATATGCAAAATCAATGTCAAACACAAACACCAGCTTCAGTAGCCAATTGAATATTATTATTGAGATAAACACAGATGATATAATGACTAGCCTTAGGGTCACATCAGAATTGGGTTTGACTTGGGGGACCAACTTACAGGACTATAAAGCAGAGGAAGGGTAATGATTAACAACACCGGGCAGCCAATTCTGAAAGAATGAAACAGCATCTAGCTCTGCTGGAGACAAGCCACCGAGGGGTGTGACAGTTATCTGTGATAGATGACAGTGCCAATAACAGTCATAGATCTTTCTCATCGAATAACTAACCACCATGTAAAAGAATAGTACATACATATCCTTCTTGGAGAGAACAGTAGTCTGTATCATCATTCTCCACTAGAATTCCTGTAACCTAGAATGGAACGAGTAAAATCAATACATTACTCCATTAAAACCTGTATACATTACTCTTCTTTTTTTTATTCTTTAACTCTCAAAGGAATCAGGAACAAACAAAAGTCCAGTGTTTCATACAATAAAAGAGTAGCATCTTTTCTTTTGAAATGGAAAAGAGTAGCATCTTTCAAAAGGATACTTTAGTGAAATTACTACTTACAAAGTTAGCTGGCTTCTTTTTGACAAGGAAAGGTTGCCTGGTTTTCATAAACACTAGTCCTTTATTTGTCGTTAGGTGACCCCATGAGGGGGGAAGGGGGATCTGGGAGATAACCATAATAGCAATTGAGTAAGAACCTATAGTGAAAGGGATCATACTTGTCTCTTAAACAGCAGATGATCTGATGTAGCATTTTTTAAAGCTCTAGCATCTGTACTTTCGGATGAATTCGTCTCCATAGTCATTGTGGACAACAAATTTCCTCCTCCTCTTTCAGAAGTAACTTGCCTCCATCCCATTTTCCTAAGACTTTTGCCTTGTCTAGTCAGACGGTATCCCTACAAAAACCAAGATAAACCTTTTAATGAAATAGTTAAGGGGAGAATACAACACTTGTTCAATCGGATATAACTGATACAAAATCACTTATAAAAATTTGTAAAACAAAGAATTCAAGTTTGAAGAGCCACTGTTCATCAAGGGAAACTCAAGTTGAATTAGACAAGCATTAAAGGTAAGTTGAGCCAGGCACATCATGGTGGCTTGATAAAGCTTATCTTAAAACTAGTACAGGGACAAAGAAAACCACAATCCAAGGAAAGCTTTATTCCATTTATATATAAGTTAAGTTACATTTCAATAGAAGTTTATAGCATATAAAGATGAAGAGAATACTATTCCATTTGTTTATACAGAGGAGACGTTTGGTGCAGTTTGTTCAAGACTACCTTCGTCTACTTTATTCATACAGAGACATGATTCAGTTGGCTTGAAATGACTCATCTAGCCAAACTTCAGCTGTCAATAAAAATCTAAATGAAACAAGAGTCCAAAGTGCGTGAATGAAGTAAAACAAATCTGATTGCTGACAAGACCAACAAGACATCACATAAAAGAGAAGTACATCAAGGTGAATGGCATCCCCACTGTTTTCTTAAATAAAGAAAATGTATTTCATGGCTAATTGACCGCATAAAAGGGGTATACCAAAAGGTAAAGAATCTATCAAATATGATTCTCTACAAACTCCGTCAATCATCTATACAACAAGGAATTTTCAGTTTACACCAAAAGAAAATAAGGGAGCAGAGACTACTCCTCAATTGAGAGAAACTCGACTCTACACCTACAAAAGTTCTCATATTTCTCTCTCCAAGCTAGCCACATTAAAGCAAGTGGAACTATGTTCCAAGCCCTTCGTCTTCTCCTACTCTTCCAATTGAACATCAAATCTTTCACAGTTTTTTGGCATTGCCACCATGAAGTGCCAAACCATCTAAGCATATCCCACCATAACCTCATGGTTGTCCCACAATGTAGTAGAAGATAAGTCACATCCTCGCCTACCTCCTTACACATGTAACACTAGCTGACGCAGACAACCTTTCGCCTTCTCAAATTTTCCGCTGTCAAAATCACCCTTCTAGTAGCTATCCAAGTGAAAAAGCATACCTTCCTCGGCATCCTTGGAATCCCTATTGCAGTACATGAAAAATCCAACTCCTCCCTAACCAAAAGTTTCTCATAAAGGACTTCACAAAAACACTCCATTATTTCCCAGGCCCCATCACCAAACATCGGAATTATCAACCAAATTGACTTGCCTATAAAGTAAGGCTAACAATCTTTGAAACTCAATCACTTCCCAATTTTAAAATTCCTTCTAAATCTCAAGTCCCAAAAAATCTCTCCACCTTGTGTCCCCCTAATATGCTGAATTGGCAAGAAATTATGTACAAACTCTGGAATTCATCTTTCAATCCCCACACCAGCTATGTCCCCAAAAGTATGCTCTCCTCCCGCCTCCAACCTTGAATGAGATATTTTCCCTAAAATAATCTCATCCTTTCATGATATTCCTCTAGAAACAACATCCGAAAGGCAGAGTAATATCTCTAGTCCTCCAACCCCCTTTCGTAACTCATATTTATCAGCTATCGTCCCCCTCCACAAAGCTTGTACCTCCACCCCGAGCCTCCAAAGCCAATTACCCAATAAAGTTAAAGATCTTTAAATCTTTGATTCCAAGGCCTCCCTATTTTTTAGGAGAAGTGACAGTCTTCCACCTTTTATCAGTGAAGACCAACTTTTACATGATATTTTTGCCAATGATGAAAACAGGAGTAAATTCCGACATCTACATTTACATTAGAGTTTCCTTCTCTAGGTGATTCTTTATCATAAACAACAAAAACAAGCCAGCATAAAATTTACCTTGTGATTGACAACATCTGTTGGGACATCAATATTGAGAAAGCAAATCTGGGGATAGTGCTTTATCTTGATTTCAGCCAATATAGCACTGATGATAGGTAAGCAAGCTTTAGCAGCCAGTGTGAAGTCATTAACATTGCTTTTTCCACGAACCCTGAATTTAGAAATCCCATGAATAAGGAACAAAGAACTTTTGAAGAACAAAATCAATGATGCACCAAACAGCTGTATTTCTGAAGTGTGCCTCATTGCCTAGTGTCATAGCAATTTTAAGAGGAAGAAGTTTGATATGCTTAGCTGTGTCATTTGTAGCACTTCAGCAGCAAAAAAATAATATACTTCATTCTATTATTTGGTGCTACTATCTTATAAAATTGTCAACAAGAGCCAAAATAACTTGTGTGTGGCACCACCATCAAATAACTACTTTAGTACTCGTACCATGACTGTAATTAGCGCATCTAATGTGGAGCTGTTTCAAGTATATCATAGTTACCAAGGGACATTGTGAAATAATTCAAAATTTGTGACAAGTCACTCATCTAGTAATGACTTCATCCATTTGGTTAGAAAGAAATGCAGGACTACTTATTTTTTTGGAACAAAGTGTTTTTTATGCGTCTTTATGTACATGTGCATGTTCTCTTTCAGAATGTGGCACTCATCACGCTGCAAGGTAATTGAAATGCTTGATACAGATGTCTTTCACTTTTTATTTTCTGCACTAACAGTATTTTAGTTTCCTTCACTAATAGAGGTTCTTTTTCCACCAAAAGAAATTTAAAAATTAAAAAGATGAGGTTTACAAAGTTTGCCTTTTCATGCAAGAAGGAATATGATAAAGAGAGAAGCTGTAGAACTATATAGTAGAAAATTGCAAAAGAAGGAAGAAAATAAGTAATGAAGATGGGTCAAATATATAAGGACGTCAATGAGAGGTATAGTTCATTCAGTCTCATCCTGCAACATTGCAGGAAGAAAAAAGAGAGAAAAAGGAATTTCAGTATGCACCGTGCATGACCCTCTCAGTTATGGGCCTAGCAAAAAGAAAATGGGACAGGATTCTATAAGATCCACCTCCCCCCTTCAGAATCGAACGTGAAAGTTCCCTTTCATCTGGCTCAAGCAGGTAAACCAAATAAGAAAAGGAGCACTCATTTTCAAACTCTACAAAATCCCAAAATAAAAAAGGTCTACTCCTTTACTCATGTTCCCATGTTACAGTTACTGCATGAGATACAGTATGGAAGAAAGACATGTATATGTGATATTAGATATTGATTCCCTCCCTGCTTCCCTCTGATCATTGGAAAACTTCTACGCATTAACCTGCAACAAGAAAGTTAGGTCCAGTTACCCTTTTCCTCAACCTTTCATTTTACTTGAAATCCATGATGGTAAATCCTTTGTGTCTAATCCATCTTAAGCATAATAACCTTTTTTCTGTCTCAAAGAAAGTTTCTGCTACCCCTCCTTTACATATAATGTTTTTTCATGCCATATGAGACTTTCAACATAGCTTAACATATTAAGGTGTTACCATTTTTATTCAGACAAAAGTTCACCATTAATCAATTATGCTATCCTACTATATCAAAAATCAAATGACTCTGAACGCTGATTTTCAAGCAACATGATTTACCTTTGACCATTGATTCATTTATCTGACTGTATTCATCAGTGAGATAGTAGACCAACGACTGTGTAGGAAAGATGACTTAATCTAATGCACTGCAATAAGAAATATACCTACTCCGCCGTGACATCTGAAAAATGTCTCATACCCACCTCATTCTAGCACAACAAACCCCCCACCACATACAAGGCAGCACTGTCAGGGCAGTATTTGCAGCTATCCTTAATAAACACCTCATTTTTCTCTTTTGATTGGGCCTACCATGTTTGAAGTTTATAATATGTATATGAAAAACGAGTACATAGATACCATAGAATGAAAAGGAAAAAGCAGAAATCAGTAAGATGGAACCAGAAACTCAGCATCTTTACATTGAAGTTATGTGCTTGACTTAGTTAAGATTCACTTGTTTCCACATAATTATCAGCATGAAACTTCTTGGAGTAGAAACTGATTATCATTTAGGAAAAAGAATCTTCAGGCTAAAGGTAGGCCAGCCATTTATCTTTAACTGACATTCAAACAGCAGATAAGGTGATTCTATTTGATTTAGTAACACAATTACACGAATTTTAGGAAACAAGCAATAACATTCCTTTTCCACGACAAACAGCTATGATATTTCAATAAAACATTTCTTATTTATCAAAGAAATAAATAAATTATTCTTTACTCCATTATATAAATTTTATTGATGCAAGTTTCAGCACTACTGGCTATATTATTGTCCAAGAATTCATACAAAATCAAAATCAATCTAATAATATTTACTTCAAAGTGCATGAGGACCCTCAAAAACAAAACACAAGGTAAAACGGTGCTGCTCTCTGCATGAAAAACAATGGCTCAGAAAGTTCACCATGCCTACCAATTATATGATATAGACACAGCAGGAATACCATTGAAGAAAGCCTCCCTAGCTCCAGCTACCGTACCCGAGTATACTCTGAATATTTCAGGAAAAGGTACAAATTAGTTCTCACATAAGCAACTACAAAATTACATGGTTGTAAGTATTAGGAAATATAGCCATATTTGCTGCTATACTGTGGGAAAATCCCCATATCTTTCCCTGTTTGTTCAGAGTTGCTTTTGATGATAATGCCCCTTTTCATTTCTATGTGATCTCAAGTTGCTTTTTTACCTTTAGTATTGAAAATGGCTCCGTCTCCATTTATCTATTTATCCAAGGCTAAGTTTTAACATTTTCATGTTAATACTCAGATTATAAAATTAGGATGAAGTTTAAGAAGCTATAACTCATCACCACTTCAATAGATTAAAGTATCCTAATTTATTCAGCATATATATTATTGGGCCATTCACTGCTCCATCTCAGGTATTAAACTTCCTGTCCCAAAATCTGATCCGAGAAAAGGGAAAAATAAAGAGAAATGATACTGTATTTTCTATGAGCCATTTAAGTAATCAAACCGAATTTACTAGGCTGATGGAACCTTGCTATCTAGGACGGTCAATATATTTTGTTTATAAATTTTCTTTACATTTAACATTTTTGACTTTGCTTGAGTTTCAATTATGGAAAACTAACTTAACTTGAATAAAACTTTATTCTTCAATTTTACATTTAGGGATCATCTAAAAGCAAGAACAAGTCAATAAATAATGCTGGTTGACTGTGTGGATTCCATTTGACCCAGATATACAATGTGCTCATTTTTAAAATTGCTGGTCGGTTCAGTACAAAGTTAAAGTTCCTGTGGATAATTTAGGGATGAGAAGAGCCAGTTGACCAAAGGTGAAAAGGGTAAACTCGAAGAACATAGGATAAGAAGAGTCATATTATAAAAGATTGAAGAAATTTTGGTTATTTGGATATCACTGAGACAATAAAGAAATTTTTCTATAACAGATGGACTTAAAAGGGATTGTGTTTCCGGTTTATTAGCATGGATGGCAAGTCCAAGTCTGCTTGCTATTCATTAGCTGCATCAAGAAACTGGTTCTTGCACCATTCCAGGTACCAAGAACCGTTTGCAATAAAATCAACATGGATTGACATCCACGGGTGTGGCCTAATGGTCAATAAAGTGGGAGAACCATGAGCTCTCACGTTCAAATCCTAGTGGAGGCAAACACACACTAGGTAATTTTTTCATCTGCCTAACTCCTGGTGGGCAGAGTTACTCGGAACATGTGCTGGTGGAAAGTAGCGGTACGCCAGTACCCGATAAAATAGTCAAGTTACGGGCAAGCTAGCCCAGACACCACCATCAGAAAAAAATAGACATGGATTGAGGATCAAAGCATAAGGAACTCATACGAGATTTCAGCACACATTACACACTGTTGAGGACACGCTCTTTATATTTCCAATTCAATAGTAAAAAAAACATTTTTCTAGTGCTTCATAATAAGAGGTATAAATGGTTTGATGTTGTAGTGACGACATACTATAACATAAATAGCCTAATGTACCAAGGTTATGGAATCAAAACAATGGTCCTCTATAGGCGAATGTAGCCTTTTCTCTATGGATTCATTTGAAACCAGAACTTCTGAGACAGATTATAAATATATATGTAAAAATCTACTAAGATTTTGACAATATTAGATCTGAACCCATACAATGTTCGGTTCTAAGAATCTTAAAGGTTGAACTCATTAAACTTAAATCCTGGACCCGCCTCTGATGGTATATATGAAGAAAGATGGACCTTGGGCCTAATACAACCTCAAAAGCTAGTTCATGAGGTGATTATTGCCCAAAACCACATAAAGAGACAACAAGTCATTTCTTAAGCTAAAGTGGGACACTAAACATCCTCTCCCCCACGCCCAGACCTGGACAATTGGAACGAGAAAACATAACATGGGGCCCACTACTAGAAAACACAATATGGATGGGTCTAGATTTGATACCATATGAAAAAAGATAGCCTTGGGCCTAACTCCACCCAAAGCTAGCTCATAAGTTGAGGATTGCCCAAACTATAGGGAGAAAACACTCCATTTCCTAAACTAATATGAGACATCAGTAAAGCAGTGAGATACTTCACCATCACCGCAGGAAGCTGAATGCTAGTGAAGAAAATCTACTAACATGTGATAGCCGCAGTTGTCACCGATATTAACACCACTGATAACCTGAAAACAGAAATTAAGATTATTGCTAGAGTGTTCTAGACAATAACTTCTAATTATGCAAAGTCCCAAGGAATTGACACCTAAAGCCTGCCACGGGATAAATTAGTAATCAAGAAATAAAGGAGATAGAAAACAAGTATCGGCAATTTGGAAAATCACTCTGTAGGGTGCCAATATCCAAACTCTAGGATGTCATGATGAGGGAAGGGGACGTACTAACTTAAAAAGGCAACTTAAAGATACAAGCAAGGGGAAAGAGAGTTTTATGTGTATGTCTGGATGTGTATTACTGATGTTCTTTCTTTTTTCATTCTTTTATGTTCTTTTCTTTTTCAAAGAGAAATATAATCAGAAGACTTGTGAGTGGAGAAGGATTATCTTTGTTTAGTAAAGTTTAAATACCAGATCAGGTACTGAAGAGAAAAGAGCTTTGGAGATTCCCAGGGAAGTACAGTCCGCTGGAGTTCCTGTAAGAAAGAAAAGAAAAAGGAAAGGAAGGAGAAGTCAACATTCGCATCTTTTCTAATACTTCAAATCTGGAACCTTGAAGCATGACACCATAAACAATATCATGCTTTCAGTTGAATTTGATTGACCATTTCTGGACCAGTATCCCGTGACATATGCCAGGCCAGCTGAAGTAAAGTTTTACGAGAACTTGTCAAAGAAAGCTCTGCAGTTCTAGATTACAACTTTCATTGAATTAGATTGCTCTGTTTAAAGCTAAAAGCTTATTTTCATCCGTATTTCATCTAGTCAAATAGAAAGTCATTAGAAGGCCAGATTATGTGGCACAATCTCATAAAGCTCAAGTGTTCTAGAAAGGGAAGATCTCTTTGTATTTAGGAAATCAGTAAGATTTCTTCATATATTTGTCACTTCACTTTCCAAATTGTTTGGTATTGAGGTATAGTTGATTGACTTGTTTTGTTCAATTCTGTGGACCAACATGACATAACATTATTAATAAAACAGAGAGCGGTGGAGCTTGAATATTAGAGTTAGTAATCCAATAAACTTAGGTGCCGTTTGGTAGGGTGTAAAAGAATAATACTGAATAGGGTAGTAATGCAGGGATTAGTTAGTTATGTTGAGATTATTTCTTATCGACTATTTGGTCTGGTGTATTAAGAATCACATGCATTGCATAATTTTAAAAAATATTTGTTTACAAAAATATCCTCCATATTCTTTAGCTTTGAGGGACTTCAAGGGTAATTTTGTCTTTAACTATGCTTATGCATGTATTAATAGTCTTGGTATTGCTAGTATCATGGTTTGCTATGCATTAACTATGCATAGGATAATACCAAATAGGGTGTATAACTAATAGTATTAGTTATACATAGGTTGAAAAAGTGTACCAAACAACGGATTAGATACCAAAGCTAATACATGATTATTTTCTATAATACATCCTACCAAACGACCCCTTAAAGTAGAGTACTGTAGGTAAGTCCAGAACTCTAAATTAGTAAGTTGTTGAAGATGGCAACCGACCTGAAACTGCAAAGGCTGTTGCTCCACTGATGTCAACTTGCTTAACAGAAAGGGCATGACGCCAAGTAATGCTATGACTAACAGCTGACTTTTCACTGAAAGTAGTAATAAGCACATAAGAAATAGCACAACTCTTAATTACTTAAACTATAATGTATCTATGCAGAAAACAGATGTGGTGACAAATTAGAATATATAAGCATTATTGACATGATAACAAATATTTTGGGTTCATGACTTACTTCATTAAGCAATGACACAGACAGTGCCTTTTGCACAACTGGCTGGTAAAAGTCAAAGGTAAACATAGTATCAACGACCCTTACATAAAACAGTCAAAATAATCAAGCCAAGTTAAATTTCTCTTCGATTAATTGTGTAGTGCTTAGCAAGTCACTCAATAGACTTAGCACACTTGCAGTCTGCCAATGTAGTAAAAGGCTATTTCTCTCCGCTTTCCCACCCAACTCACCCACCCACCCCCTTTCTTAATTCATAAGAAGAGAAGATCCTCAAAATAGAGAGAGAAGGAAAAGCAAATACTTCTTATTGCTTGTGAAGCAGGAAGAAGCAAGAAAAGCGAGATGTTTATAGTTAACTAGCCTAACTTAGTGCTAGATATAAGTGGCAAATGATTGGCTTACCTTTTCCAAATAAAAAAGAAGAAGATGCTTATAGCCGAATCACAAGGAAACAAATGGATACCCACAATGAGTCAACTTTGTAAAGCACAACCAGCAGATCTCACTCCAAATTTTTAGTTGTCAGAAAGAAGATTTATTAGCTAACTTGCAACTTTAAGTTCATCATACTATTGAAGTGAAACAATACATGCTCAACTCCAATTTTCCTTGGCAAAATCATAAAAGACTCACATTCTGCTAGACTCCGATATGTAAAATGCACTAACAATCTAGTCTCATGCTATAAAGTGTTGATATCATGTAACATGTTCAAATAGAACATTAAAAGCACCATGAAAAATGGAAAAGCTCTACATGAGAACCAAAGCATTGAGTCACTACCATAGGTTTTGCATTATTTTAACATGGCAATTGAATATAACTAATTTCTTAAAGAAGACATGACCAAAGAAATAAGAGATAATGGTCAAAAACACAGCTCAAATATCACTTTTTTGTGAGTTTCCTACTTGATAGTGCGTTTCCTATTTGAACTATCACCAACTATTTATCAAAATATACCTGAACTATCAAGTGTTTGTGTTTCATACCTGAACTATCACCAACTATTTATCAAATTGATGGTGCTGGAAACTCGCAAAAGGTGATACTTCAGATTTACTTTTGACCATTATCACTAAAAAAAATTTAATTTTCCAATTAATTCCTTTAATTATCCGCGTGGAATGCCATTTGGCACCATTTTTAAACACAAAAAAAAGAATGTACACCATGCACCATCAGATACTTATCGAGGTGTATATTGATAAATAGTTGGTGATAATTTAGGTAGGAAATGCAAACACCTGATAGTTCAGGTGTGAAACTCACAAAAAAGTGATAGTTAAGGTGTATTTTTTACCATTATCTCAGGAAATAACCTAGAGCAGTCAAACAATTGAAACTCAAGTTACCAAGAAACATCGTCAATCATGCAAATTCGTTACCTGCCTATCTCATAAAATCCTCGAAGACATGACCAAAAAAATAACTGAGAGCAGTCAAACAATTGAAACTATAATTACCACGAAAAATCGTTAATCATGCAATATTTTTACCAGTTTATCTCATAAATCCTCCTTTCAATTCTGAATGTAACAAAACTAAGTTCAATTTTATGATTATACAGCACAACTTCACATGGAGCTCAATTTTAGACTATCAGAAACTAACCTTTGTTTGGAGTCTACTCTTTAACCATAAAAAGCAGGAGCCACAGCCATACATACATCATTAGATTAATATTTACATACCTACTTCTATGTACCTTTAATATCATGCTATGTCATGCTTGAAACACTAAATTTCGGATGGATGGAAACATGGAGTAGGAGAACTCCCTACACGCCAAACAAAGTTTCAATTCCCTAATAAAAAAAATAATTTTAAAAAAATCACTGAATTTGAGAAAAAAATTATACACTTTTTTTTCGATTTACCTAGTTTAACTGCCAATAGCGCCTAAAAGACTTGATCATAGAGACAAATTTGCGCAGGTTAACTTCAAACATTATTCAACAGTAATGTTGCGCCGGAAATATGGAGGCAACCGAACTAAGTAAAACTAAGTTCAGCACAATATTCAAGCCTGAAATTAAATTTACAAACAGCATTGCAAAGAGTATGATCAATAAGTGCAATTATATGCAGGATACAGATAGTGAGTTAGCTATTGTGTGTGTGTGTGTGAGAGAGAGAGAGAGAGATCATACGAGTCAGGAGCACAAACGAGGACGTGAAAGCGATTGGTGGAAACAAGTAGACTAACTAGAGCTCTCAATCCCGGCGCATCGATTCCATCGTCGTTCGTTATCATCACCGTCGGCCGATCGCCGGCGATGAAGTTATCCTCCATTTCGCTTCCCGAAGTTTTTCGGTTCAGTCGGGATTTTTCTCTTCTATAATAACGCGCAAAGGCTGATTTTACACAACATTCCCCTTTGTTTGTGGACATTACCTTATTTTGGCCCCGTTTGAATTTTTTTTGTAAATATAACTATTGCCTTGTAAAAAATTGAACTTTAGGAGAAAAAGCCTACAACAAAAGAACTTCATTTTAGGAGCGGTTTAGACATTATTTGAAATTATAATTTGAAATCATGATATGAAATTATGATGCTTTAAAGTCAGAGTTTTATTTCAATATGTAATTTAAATTTCTTAAATTGTATGTTTTTTATAGACACAAAAACTCCATAAGTTATGAAAATCATTATAACTTTCTCAATTCTTATACAATCTTACCAAATGAGCAAGTCATAGTTTATAACAAAATTAATACGCTACTATAGCAACTTTCTAAAAAAATACATTATCAATTGATAAAACTTTAGTTCAATAAAATAAAAAATTGAACATGAGTTGTAGTATGAATATAATTTTCACACATTGTTGGTAAGAGTAAATTTGTTACAAATATACTACCAAACTGTAGATTTTAATATTTGATATAAATTATTGGTAAACATGATTGATAAATATATCTACCAATTTATGGATTTAATTTTACAAAATATAAACTTATGAGTCAACTTTTACATTTAAATTTTTGAAATCATGATGGAATCTCAAATCATGCCTTTTTGGACCACTTGAAATTTCATTTCATGAGATTAAATTGCATATCCAAACGCCTACTTAAACTATGATTGTAAAATTTTAGAATGACGACTTAATTAGACGTTAAATTTAATATGTGAATCTATTTAATAAATTTTTTAATAAAATACACTATTAGAATAAAAGTTATTGATTCGATTGAATCTGTATTTGAGCTTCTAGCTTCGCCTTGCTAGAGATGAAAAATAGTGTCCAAAAGAGATATGAAGTTGGTTTGATATCTAGAAAATGCCTCTAAAGCTTATTTAATATTATTAAATCCATAAGTATTCATCATTTTTAATTATTTTCATCTCCTTTTTTTTTTTTTTGCCTTTTCTTCCAGAATTAGGATGAAAGTTGATCTAACTAAGAATTGAATATGCATATACGATTCAAAATTTATTGATTTTCTCGACTTTCAATGATTATACAATGTGAATATATTCAAAGAATCAAAATAGCAGAATTTATATCAATCATGGCAACAATTCTAACATCTTATAAGGAGGAGGAGGAGGGATGTTCGCTAAAATTGAAGTGACTAAATTGTAAATATATTATAAATGTAGGCTATGTTTTACACATCATCACTAAAGTTGCTACCTCATGTCAATCTACATGAAAAGACTAGCTTTGAGTTTCCAAATGATAGCGAGGCCCAATGTAACAAAGGTGGGGAGAGGCCTAGAAATGAAATTTGGCTTTTCTAATTTATTCTTTTCCATTTTTTTAATCTTTTTGTTTTTACTTTTCTGCGTGTACAGTTTATTTTAGACTCATTAATGAATTCGAATGTGCTATTAAAAAAAGCTGGTACGCGAAGAATGAATGGTAAGTTCTCTATAAAAGTAATGGTTGAACAATTAGGTAAATAGATAAACGATTATATCAAAATTCAAAAATTTAATTGCTAAATCAGTTGGAATTATTGAAACTTATAAAAGTAGCAAACAGAATAAATGGTGTCTTACATTTAAAACATCAGTGTCACATTCAAAGCGGTAAAGGGTCTTTAAAAATGTGTCTTGTTCCTATATTTATCGATATTAAAGTGGCTTGATTTTGCCCTTATGAGCTAATTTGCCACAATAACTAAAAGGCAAATTTATACCATTCATAAAGTTCAAGGGCAAACTTAAATCTTTTTTTCTTTTATCACAACCCATTTTTAACACATTCCCTTCTATCACACCACCCGCTTAAAGAGAAAATTACTGGAAACCCCATCCCCAGAGCTTTCTTCGTATAGTTCATGAGTCATTTTATAGTATAGTTGAGTATATAAATTATATACCTATTTCGAATATTAGTATACTAGTAATTTTCAAATATTATTATAGTGTAAATAATTTGTTATATGTCATAGGATTTGAACCCGACAATTTAGATTATTTCATTAAATTTTTTATTGTTGAAACTATAATTTATAATTGAAATTTAAAGAGCACTTGCGAAATTACAAACATGAGATAGATCGGTAAAGAATGTATTTTGGGCTTAACTCAACCCCAAAAGTTAGCTGGTATGATGAGAATTGTTCAAGTCCAGTTCCCATTACATTTCCGATGTGGGACTCTTAACACTCTCCGCACGCCCAGACCTCGTTAACTGGAGCTGGATAATATAATTTGAGGATCAACATAGATGAACAAAGAATTAGAAGGACTCTGATACCACGTAAAGAATAGATGTCTATTTCAACACCAAAAGTTAGATTATAAGGTGATGATTGTTCAAGTGGAGTCCATGTTTTTATTCGATTTGTGCACTATCTTCACATATCGTTGTCCAGATAGATCGAAAACATGCTATGTCTAAAATGTCTTTGTTTAACAGAAAAATAACAGATAATCCCAAAAAATGGATTCTCCCGTAACTTGATCAGATGTTGCTCCAAATTCAGCCAACTTGTGTTCCTCTCCCTCTAGATGTGTTTTATCTTTGTTTTCCTCATTGCCTAGAAGGAACCTGCAATCAAAGAGTAAATTTCTGTGAGTCTTTCTTGCGTCAATACTTGAGCATCTGTTTTCACTATTAGTGGGAATATATTTTTTGTATATGCTAAAAAATTTGATTGGCCATTAATTTTTTCTACAAAACCTTCTATCCATTGGCTTGTGTAATCTCTTATTACGCCTCCAGCCCCTCATTTGGAAGTACTATGATTATAAACACCACCGTCGATATTTAGTTTGTATATGTCATTTAACAACAATTTTCGTAATGTTTTTTTTTTAACATGGGTGTGTTTTGAGCGATGTGATAGAATTCGAGTGCTTGTTCACATATTTTAGCAACAGTCGTGGAGTTTTGGGCGTTGTTGAAAATGTTGTGGTTTCTATTAGTCCAGATGTTCCAAAGTAGGTATGGGGATATGATAGCAGTGGGTGTTTGGTGGTTGCCAAGCAGTAAGTGGAAGGTTTTCTATTGGCACTTTATTTGTAATCAAGATAGGAAGTCTTCATCGTTAGGAACATATGATTGATATTTTTTTATTATGTTGCAGTACTTACATAGATAATGTGCAGGAGAGAAACAGTTGGCAGCCTTTTATGAGCAGTTCTTAGTTTCCATACCAGGTCATGTTGGGAAGGGGTGAAATTGTGTTGGTAGCTATTTGTGATTGGTATAATTTGTAGTCATTTTTTAGCGTTGCAGATGCCTTCAGAAGCATGTGTCTTTTGCTTCTGAGGAGAAAGAAATGTATGTATAGTTTGCTAATAATGGAGTCAAGTTGTACAGAGCATTCATGCTTGAGAAGAGGGCCTTGTATGGGTTCTTTAAGAGACTGATTTGTAGACACTCTTGTCTTGCCAGGAGTTAATAAGATTTTCTTGTCCAATTGTCCAAGCACAACCCTTTATCAAAGATTTTCTTCATTTCAAGGTGTTTCTCCATATGTAAGAGTTTGATGCAGTTCATGATAAGCTTGATAAGGTTAGGTGAAAAGTTTAGGGCATAGAGTGATTCCTGTACGAAGGACCATTCGAGGCGGTTCCAGGTCGATTTTTATCATCATTTTGCCTTTGGTGTTAGATTTTTCTGCAAATAGTGTATGGCTTCTTGTACTCTAATAGCATTATCAATAGATCTTATTAATAGAATATTTTCCAATTTTTTTTTATTAATTGTATTGTATTCTCATTTTTTAGGTATAATTATAATCCTTTTATAATTAGGTTAATTAGTTACCTAGTTTGTATCAAAGTAAATATTATTGTAACCTTATATATATTGTAAATCACCCATCAATAAACATCAAGGAACATATTCCTTTACTTATTCTTGGGATAAAAACGCATTGATAGGGGCTAATAATGGTGTTGAGAAAAGGTCTAAAACGATTGACAAATATTTTAGTGATGGTTTTATAGATAATATTGTACATGCTAATGGGCTTGTAGTGTGTAACTACACAAAATGATATCAACTTGGTATATATCATATACTGACAGGATCATATGGGATTAATTCATTCCTTCAAGAAAAACACAACTCAATCTTCTATGATACTCATATGGTATATGTCATATATTTATAGGGTATGAATATCATAAAAGGTTGATTTATTCCTTCAAAAAATACTACTCAATCTTTTATGATACCTACATAGTATATCATATACTGGTAGGGTATCATAGAAGACTGACAGTTCATTCCTTCAAGAAAAAAACACTCAATCCTCTATGATACAATCCTAGTATATATCATATACTGATAAGGTATCATAGATGGCATATTCATTACAATATGATGCTTATATATATATATATATATATCATATGCTCACATGGTATCATAAAGGATCAGTTCATTCTTTAAAAATAAAAAAATCATGAGTCCTCTATGATACTAACGTAGTATATATCATATGTTGACATGGTATCATAGAGGACTAGTTCATTCCTTTAAATAAAAACATAGCTCAATCATTTGTGATACCCACATTGTATATATATCATATACTGAGATGACATCATGGATGAGTGACCCACATGATATATCATATACTAACATATATGATACTCACATGGTATATATTGTATACTGACATGGTATCAAACAGACTAGTTCATGCCTTAGAAAATACTTTCAGTCCTGTATGATACCAACATGGTATATATCATATACTGATAGGTTATCACAAAGGACTGATTCATTCCTTCAAGAAAAACTCATCAGTCATTTATGATACTCATATGGTATATATCATATACTGACATAGTATCATAAAAGACTGATTCATTCCTTAAAAAATCTCAGTCATTTATAATACTCATATGATATATCATATACTGACAAGGTATTATCAAGAACCGATTAATTCCTTCAAAAGAAAATTATAAATTAATAAAACAAATAGAGTTTAGGCTTAATTTTAATATTTAATATAATTTTGCAAGTTAAATTTTATTAAAAAAATATAAAAAGTAGAATCATATTTTAAATATAAATTTTATATTAATATCATTAATATAAAAATACCTAATTAATATTTTATTTTATTATTCAAAAGGAAAATAAAAAGACAAGAAACAATAAAAAGGATAAGGTCAAAATAAAAAAAGGACAAAAATCAAAATGAAAAAATGTCACACAAGCCGACTTGCAAACACACAAATAAAAAGAAAAAAGAAGAAAGAGAAACTAGTCATAAAAGTACAATGTAATTAATGAACAGGCAAATAAAAAGAAAAGAAGAAGAAGAGAAACTAGTCATAAAAAGACAATGTAATTAATACACAGAAGGACACCACATGGCCATCTCGGGTTAAAAGATCCTAGACAGGGGGCATTAAGTGAAATAGTTTGGGAAGGGATATGGACGCGTAAATAGTTTGGATTTTAGCACCAGAATCCGGGTAAATGTTCAGGTGATTCCCCCGGTAAGATGGTACGCATCCCCGGTATTAAGAATTCACAAAATGCAATTGACCTACGAGTTTAAAAAATGTGGCTTAAGTAAATACTTGCTTAAAATGTGTTTAAAATGTATGTATACAATCATGATTTTGTTTTGTCAAGGCATATCAAGAGAAACGTTTTTATACAATCATGATTTTGTTTTGTCAAGGCATATCAAGAGAAACGTTTTTATGTAAATATAGCTCTCTTATTTTCATCAAATTAAGTTTAGGAGTACAAGAGGATTTAAATAGTTTTATCTCACTTAAAAAGTTCAAAACACACTTAAGAATTTCCTTAAGTAGAGTTCTAAACTTGATCCAAAGTGGTATAATACTATTTATCCGGATGAGTTTGAGAAAATATCAAGTGTAGTTCGTTTGTTTATTTAGCCATGATTCCAACATATGACACAAGATTTATACTCTTTGTATAAGAAAAAACTTTTGAAGTAAAGTCATAATTTTTCTCTTTTAAAAGTGTAGGACAATCTCATCTCTTGGTCCAAATCCTTACCCAAAACTCAAATCAAATTAAAAATTCCTTTAATTTGTTTTAGCCCAAAACTGTTTTGAAGCAACTTAAATCATTTTTTGCATTTTCCTTTCAAATGAAACCTTTTCTTTGAATGCAACTTCTTCAAATTCTTTTATGTCACAACCTCATAAGTTTGAAAAGTTGGATTTCAAAAGAGAAAAGAAGTTATCTTATTTCCTTTTAGAGAAAACATTTTCATCATTTTTCGTTTATAAAGTAAGTATCCCTTTATCTTTTTCTGTTGGGTCCAAGTTAATAAATGTCGGATTTCCTATTCATTCTAACGATATCAATATTGTTTGCCTAGTCCTATTTCACTTAGGTTCTAATCAGGGTTTCAATAATATACAAGTATGTTTTCATACATATACGCGTATATATAATGGGAAAAGAAATGGGTTGGTGGGTGTACTAACCCACTAACTAATTCTTATATTATTTTCACCCATGTCTGAGCCGTCAAATTCTACGTTTGGACTTGATAAAGGAAGTGTTGGGCATCTGGCCCAACAAAAATGATGACAATGCAAGGTCTTGGCCCAATTAAGCTCACTCACAGGGTGATCATGCAAAGGGGAAAAGAACAAGGCAAGTTAGAATGTATCTACACTTTAACAAATCATTTGATAAAGAATTTAACACAAGTATAACAAAAACATATTTAAGAGGAAAGAAATATGTTATATACACATAAAGCACGTAAATGACACTTTCAGGAAAATATGAATATCGCAGGGGCAGAATAGGCCCAACAGGACGAGAAAGTGATGTCAAACAGACCCACAACTTTAATGTAATAGAGGCTCAACCAGGCATGCATTCTTTACAGTAAATTAGTTTAACAGTATAACCTTATTTTAAAACTCAAACAATTTAAACTCAAGGCATTGTCTTAAACACAGGATTATACACAGAGTTTGAAGCTGTCTTAATAAGTTCACACAGGTATTAAACATGAGACTCATCTAGAACACAGTCAAGTTATATGCAATGGTACAAATGAAGCACATAGGTATTCTAAGTACCCAAAATACTTGTAACTTATTTTAATCCCTTAGTTTCAAACCATTTGCACAGATTTAGTTAAGCCGAATTTCTTAGGCTCATACTGTTGGAAATTTGCCTTTGGCGGGGAGGTGCGTCCACCCATATTTAATGAATTAAACACTAGTGTTTCGCATGTTGGAGGCTTTGTCTCTTCTCACATGCATAATCTACTAAGTGAGTAGATGACCGTAGGGCCAAGAATCGTCAAATTTCATTGAGAAATGAAAGAGATATTGGTCGACAAAGTAAGGTGTTTGAGGCATGAAAATATGGTGTGGGACAAATCTACCACATCGGTGGGAAAATGAAGAATTGCTCTCTTTATAAGTCTCCAAAGTGGTAAAGGGTTTGGGACCCCAAGGGGTATCCCATGTGTTTAAAGGAGGGAGGACCTAGATGTGCTTGGGTTCAAGGCTAAGCCCACACGCGCATCGCCCGCCCGCCCCGTCCGGTCACGGGCTGTGGGCTGTGGGGACTTTCTGATATTATCTTTCTGCCTACCGTATGGGCTGTTTTCTGGAGCTGTTAACTCCTCCATAAATAGCCTCCTTCAATGACCATAATCAGCCCTCCTTCATGGCATTAAACCTGTCATTACAGCCCTCCCTAATGGCCATTAACTGCCATGTTTTGGGCAGTTGAACAACCCTCCTCCATGCTATATATTGAGTTGTTTTGGCTCAATTGTGGAAGACACATACAGACAGAAAAATAGAACAAAACAATGAACAAAATCACTGCAAAACAGTCACGAAAATATACACCAAACAGTGATGAAAAACAGTGACCATATACACAAAATATACACAACAGAGACACACTATATACACAGAGACAAAACAGAAGAGAAAAACAGAAACTCTTCCTTCCTTTTCCATATCTTCAGCAAGTCTATTCATATTTGTTTTCTTCGTCAGACTCAACCTATTGTTTTTGTAGTGTTGAGATTAAAGTGTTGTTTTATCTTGGGAGACTATTGCCCGCTAACGTAAAAGCATATATACGGGGCAGTCTTGTCTTAAGGACAGAGTGCAATCACTTGACTCAACACACAACGTTGTAACCATCCATATTTAGTTGTTTCTTGATTTCAGGTTATCAAGATTCAAGACACAACAAGCTTGCAGCAGTTTTGAAGATTGACCATTTATTTATCCTTTCGAACACTTGTAATAGTTATTTACTTTCCGTACTGCTTTATAAAGTACAATAGTACCAACACATACTCTTACTAAAATACCTCATTAAACCGTCCTATCAATTTTATCTTACATTTAGGTGACACCAGATTCAAATCAACTATACCAATACATCCTAGAGTAAGCTGAAAATTAGAGATCTTAGACAAAACATATGTTCTAAAGGTTACACAGCCATTAGACTAATCAGAATTTCAAATGCTTGCCCGCATGGTTTAGTTTAACAAAGTGATAACTATGCATTCATAATATGACCCGTCCAAGGTTTCATAGATTTGGGCAACAAATGAACCCATGATAATTCCCAAACTTGACCCACGAAAATGCTCAATCTTAACAATTAGAGCTCCACTCTAGATTAAGATTTTTGTTTATAAATAATTATTTTAAAAAATCCTTTATTATTTCTGAACAATAGAAATACACCAACGTACCCCAACCACCCACCACACTATCCATCCACCCTACCCTCCCCTACACCAACCTCCACCCAAGCACTGAACCACCCCCGCATCGCTGGCCCTACCTTGCCTACTCCACCCCACCCCCTACCTCTCTACCACCTCTACCCACCTCTACCCCATCTACCCCCACCTCCAGCCCTACCCCGACCCCCACTTGCCCTACCCCATTCTCAAATTTCTATTTCATATTTTTTTACTTTTATAAACAATTTATAAAAAATATGAATTTTTTTCTTACCTCCCCCGCCCTACTCACACCTACCCCCTCCACCCTGCACCCCATCCTCAAATTTCTATTTCATATTTTTTTACTTTTATAAAAAAATATGAATTTTTTTCTTACCGCTCTAACGCCCACCCCATCCTCAAATTTCTATTTTATATTTTTTGTTTCATTTATAAAAAAATTATTAAAGATATGAATTTTTTTCTTACCTCCCCCTGCACCCCCCACCCCATGCCCTACCTCATCCTCAAATTTCTATTTCATATTCTTTTACTTTTATAAAAAAAAAATATTTAAAATATGAAATTTTTTCTTACCTCCTCCCCCCTACCCCCTCCACCCCATACCCTACCCCATCCTCAAATTTCTATTTCATATTTTTTTACTTTTATAAAAAAATTATTAAAAATATGATTTTTTTTCTTACCCCCCTGCCCTCCCACACCACCCCCGAAGTTTTTATTTTATATATTTTTTACTTATATATAAAATTTTATTAAAAATGAGAAATTTTCCGTACCCCATCACCTAACCCCCCTCCCCCGCCCTCCCGCCCCACCCCCAAATTTTCTATTTTATATATTTATTTTACTTTTATAAACTTTTTATAAAAATGAGAAAAAATTTCCTTACCCCATCCCCACTCCATGTACTTTCAGGCGATGGGTTAAGCATCTAGATATATGCAAATAAAAAGCTTAGTATATAAAAGGATGCGGTCTCAAACTAACTTAGGACTTACCACGTGAGATAACAATGTTCGGCTAATTGACAACAATAATCGGCTAGTTGATAAATTATAGTGGGACAATAATGATCGGCTAATTGATAAATTAGTGGGGGATAAGATAAGTGGGAATAATTACGTGGGGCATGTAAATGAACCACCTAAGTGACTAAGGTGATATAACTGATTGGTAGCATTGTGTAGAATATGGTGACATCATGTTAAGTTTGGAGATGACATCTGTTAAAGGGGAGCATTATCTCAATTCTTGACATTTAAGTGGAATGAAATTAGTTGCTAGCCAAAACGTAATCGTCTACCCAAAACAATCAACAAACGCTCATTCTGTCTTACGAAACTTAGAGCCAAAATAGAGAAACTTTCCCATTAATTTTATGCATATCACAAGACAGGATATACATGCAACAATGTGTTTATTCTACCTCTAAGCTTGGATTTGAGATTAAGATTTAAGGGAGATTAACCCATCATAGTTGTTTCCAAAAATCATAATTCCTTATTGAGGTATGTTAAGACAAATCATTTCTTTCTTTTGGCATGTTCTATATACGAAACGTGAACGTAATATTGTTCCATAAATTATTCTGCTATTAGTAGTTAAGGATGTTCCGGTTATTTGTTCCTATGTTAAAAACATGTCTAAATATGTTCCCAAATCATTATTGAGGTGTATGGGAAAGATGTTGATGTTCCCAATGTTAGCCGAATGTACAAGGATATTATGTCACTCAGAAAAATTCAGAATGTTTTATTGTCATTCATGCATTTTATTCATGTATTACCCTGGACCATACATTGGGGATGGGAAATGGGATATGCAGATCACCTGATCAGCTGGGATATGATGATGATCATGCCCATAGAGGCCGATATGATATGATGCCCACAAAGGTTGTTATGGGGAGGAAGATGCCCAAAGATGCCAATATAATTATATGTATACCACATTATGCATGACATTTAGGCATATTAGGGCCCTCAGAGGCATTTGCTACTAGTCGGTTGTTTCTGTTGGCTATTTGCGTCAGCTGTTTCTGTTTCTGTTTATTTATGTATCTCTGTTATGCTGTTTCTCATATCTAACATACTCGGTACATCAGTCGTATTGACGTCCCTTTTATCGGAGGACACTGCGTTTCATACCCGCAGGTTCATGCAGGCAAGGCAACGATCCACTTTAGTAGATTGCTGATTCAGCGGATATTGGAACACTCCCCTTGTTTCAGCGTGTCGGTCTAATTTTGGTATAATAATTTTTGCATGTATATATGGGTATGCCGGGGCCCTGTCCCGACCTTATGATGTCACGTACTCTTTAGAGGCTTATAGACAAGTCTCTTATATATAGCAGTCGAATATGGCCTTGTCGGCCGTAGTATGTATATATGTATATAGGTTGGCCCATCTGTTTGTAAGGTTTCACATGGCTTCTCTCTAGTTTATAGTTTCTAAGTATCTGCAGGGTACTGGGTGACGGCCCTTGTGGACCGTGATCAATTATGATTAGATGTTGACTGGATGATAGGTGGTATTCGGCAGGTAAGGTTCGGGTGCCCGTCATGACCCTCTGATTTGGGTCGTGACAAACTTGGTATCAGAGCAGGTCTATCATAGGGAGTCTACAAGCCGTGTCTAGTAGAGTCTTATTTATGGATGTGTTGTGCACCACGCTTATAGACAGGAGGCTACCGGGCATTTAGGATGATTACTTTTCCTTCTTGATCTAGAATCGTGCTATAGAACTGAGTTATAAGCATTACACTCACAATCCGTCTCGTGTTTATGATTCCAACAATGCCTACAACAAGGAAGAAGTTCAAGAGTATGAGGGCGTTAGATATGGCTGCTGGCGAAGGTACTAACCATGCGCCACCCGCTGGCGAGGTCTAGAGTGAGACCCACAGTGCGACTTCTTCGTATGATTCCCCAACTTTCCCACCTCCGGAGGAGATTAGTGGAGCTGCAGTACCCCCAGTTCCTCCACTTGATACTCCAACCGAAGATCTTGATATGCAAAGTGATGTACAGTTATTGACTCGGTTAGTGGCCGCTCAGGCCCAACGTCAGATTCCCAATCCTTCTTATAGAGCTGCTAGCGCGAGAGCCCAAGATTTTATTAACCTAAACCCTTCGATATTCACAGGACCGGACTTGAATGCGGATCCGCAGAATTTTCTGGATCAAATACATTGTACCTTGTGGGTGATGGATTCTACCGATACTGAGTCGGTAAAGTTTTCTTCTTATAGACTGTGGGATGTCGCGGTGACCTGGGATGAGACATGGGAGCAATCTAGGGGACCTCGTTCTCCGCCAGCAGAATGGAGAGAGTTTTTAGAGGCCTTCTTACAACATTTTCTGCCCGTCGAGCTCCGACGGCCAGACATGATAGATTTCTACGTGTTGAGTAGGGCAATATGAGTGTTCGAGAATATAGCTTAAATTTTAATTTATTAGCCAGATATGCTCCTACGATTATAGCTGAGATGAGTGACCGGGTACATAGGTTTGTTACTAGCTTAGGACCGCACATGGTCAATAAGTGTACTACAGCTTCTCTGAATATGGATATTGCTCGCATTCAGACTTTTGCACATAATCTGGAGGATCGTAAGAGACAACAACTGGTAGATCGAGAGCGTGATAAGGGCCAGTATAAGTGGGCTCGATCCGTAGGTGACGTAAAAGAGTTCAGAGGTGGGCCCATGCCATAACTTTATAGACGCCCATCTTACCCGGCAGCTAGCGTATCATTACCATTTTCAAGGTCAATGATTGATCGGTTTGGTCAATCTAGACCAGTTTCGAATTCACGAGCGTCAGGGTCTTATTATAGAGAGGATTCTTGTCAGATGAGACCATCGTTGGCTGGATGAGAGCAGTGTGGTAAGACCCATTTAGGGTCGTGCCGACAAGGATCAAATGTGTCTTATTCTTGTGGTGAATCTGGTCATATTATGTAAGAATGCCCGATAGAAGGCGAAGGTGTTAGGGCCCAGTCGATCGGATCTGCAGCAGCTTCATCACATTCAGTACGCCCGTCAAGGCAAAATTATCAGACATCGTCCGGTCGAGGCAGGGGTAGGGGCCAGAACCGTATCTATGCCATTAATAGGATGACAGGATCAGGAGTGCTCACCTGATGTTATTACGGGTATATTATCAGTCTTTTCACATAATGTGTATGTGTTGTTAGATCCATGCTCTAATCTATCATATATCACCCCTTTCATTGCCTGTAAATTTAGTATGAAGCCTGAGTTGATAAGAGATCCATTTATGGTATCTACACCAGTTAGTGAGTCGGTAGTTTCTAGACGGGTCTATCAGAATTGTGCAGTATTAATTTGTAACCATCAGACCTTAGCAGATTTGGTAGAATTAGAAATGGTTAATTTTGATGTTATCGTGGGCATGGATTGGTTGGCATCATGCTACGCTATTATTGATTATCGAACAAAGATTGTTAGATTTAAGTTTCTAGGCGAGCCAGTCCTTAAATGGAAGGGTAATACGGCGACACCAAAAGATAGGTTTATTTCATATCTTAAGGCAAGAAAGATGATCTCCAAAGGTTGTATTTATCATCTTGTTCGGACTAGAGATGTCAAAGCCGAACCACCTACTTCTCAATCAATTCTGGTGGTTAATGAGTTTCTTGATGTATTTCTAAACGAACTTCCTGGCCTTCCTTCTGAAAGAGAGATTGAGTTCGGTATAGACGTGTTGCCACACACTCATCCGATATCTATTCCTCCTTATAAATGGCTTCAGCTAAATTGAAAGAATTAAATGAGCAATTAAAAGATCTACTTGAGAAAGTCTTTATTAGGCCCAGCATATCCCCTTTGGGTGCGCCGGTATTGTTTGTACGAAATAAAGATGGCTCATTACGGATGTGTATTGACTATCGGCAGCTGAATAAAGTCACTATCAAGAATAAGTACCTTCTTCCCAGAATTGATAATTTGTTTGACCAGCTACAAGGTGCAAAATGTTTCTCAAAAATCGACATAAGGTTAGGGTACCATCAGCTAAGGGTTAAAGGGAAGGACATTCCAAAAATGGCTTTCAGAACAAGGTATGGGCACTTCGAGTTCTTAGTAATGTCATTTGGACTTACAAACGCGCCCGCAACATTTATGGATCTAATGAACATCGTGTTTCGACCATTTCTGGATGTATTTGTGATAGTATTTATAGATGGTATTCTAGTTTATTCTCACTCAGAAGCAGAGCATATGGATCATCTGTGAATGGTACTACAGATGCTCCGGGATCATAAGTTGTATGCTAAGCTCTCCAAGTGTGAATTTTGGCTGAATTCATTGGCTTTCCTTGGTCATATAGTGTCAGACGAATGTATAAGAGTTGACACTCAGAAGATTGAAGTGGTGAAGAATTAGATGAGGCTCACGACTCCATCAGAGGTTTACAGCTTTCTAGGCTTAGTCGACTATTATAGGAAGTTTGTAGAAGGATTTTCTACCATATCAGCACCATTAACAAAGTTGACACAAAAGGCCATAAAATTCAAGTGGTCCGATGCCTGCGAGCAGAGCTTCCAAGAGTTAAAAGACATACTAATATCGGCACCAGTCCTTACTCTTCCAGAAGGTCCAGAACGCTTCGTTTTGTATTGTGATGCCTCTGGAGCAGGTTTAGGATGCATGTTAATGCAACGTGGTAAAGTGATTGCCTATGCTTCAAGGTAATTGAGGAAACGTGAGAAAACTTATCTGACACACGGTTTGGAGTTGGCCGCAGTGGTCTATGCACTAAAGATTTGGCGGCACTACTTGTATGGTGTTCATGTAGACATTTTTACGGATCATAAAAGTCTGCAATACATATTTAAGCAGAAAGAGTTGAACTTGAGGCAAATGAGGTGGCTTGACTTATTGAAGAATTATGATGTGGATATCTTATATCATCTTGGTAAAGTTATTGTTATAGAAGACACGCTCAGTCGTAAGATGATGGTCAGCTCGATGCCGGTGCAGGTCGAGAGAAAGGAACTAGTAAGAGAGCTCCGTCAGTTAGCTAGTTTGGGAGTCCGACTAATGGATTCGGAGGATGGTGGTTTTGTGATTCGGAATATGTCAGAGTCATCCCTCATAACGGAGGTTAAAGAACAGCAGTGGAAAGACCCAGTTTGAAAAAGATCAGAGAGGGCATTCAACAGAAGAAGACCACAACCTTTGAGATTGACGAACATGTGATTCTCAAGCACCAGAGCCATTTATGTGTTCCAAATGTAGCAGGATTACGAGATATAATTATGACGGAAGTCCATTGCTCACGATATTCCATTCACCCTGGATCTACTAAGATGTATCATGATCTTAAGGGCATTTATTGGTGGAACAACATGAAGAGAAGCATTACAGAATTTGTAGATCAGTGTCCTAATTGTCAGCAAGTAAAAATAGAGCACCAAAAGCCTAGTGGTCTAACTCAGAACATTGAGATTCCGATGTGGAAATGAGAAATGATTAATATGGATTTTGTTACGGGTTTACCTCGCTCCTATCGTAAGTTTGATTCTATTTGGGTAATTGTTGATAGACTGACCAAATCGGCTCATTTCCTGCCCGTCAAAACTACCTACACACCCAAGGAATACACGAAGTTGTACATTAAGGAGATTGTTCGCCTTCGGTGTGCCTATTTCTATTATATCTGATCGAGGTGCACAGTTTAAAGCTAACTTCTAGAAATCATTTAAAAAAGGTTTAGGTACCCAAGTTAATCTTAGCATAGCTTTCCATCCTTAGACAGACGGGCAGGTCGAGCGTACGATTCAGACGCTTGAGGATATGCTACGAGCTTGTGTATTGGACTTTAAGGGTGGTTGGGATGATCATTTACCCCTTATTGAGTTTGCATACAATAACAGTTATCATGTTAGCATTAAAATGGCTCCATACGAGGCTTTGTATGGATGGAGATGTAGATCTCCTATCGGATGGTTTGAAGTAGGTGAATTAGAGTTATTTGGGCTTGACTTAGTACACCAAGCCATAGAGAAGGTGAAGCTTATCTAAGAACGGCTGTTAATCGCTCAGAGTCATCAAAAGTCATATTCAGATGTGCGACGGCGAGACTTAGAGTTTCAGGTAGATGATTGGGTCTTTTTGAAAATCTCTCCGATGAAACGTGTAATGAGATTTGGGAAAAAGGGAAAGGTTAGCCCAAGGTATATAGGACCATATCGCATAATTCAAAGAATCGGTCAAGTAGCTTACAAGTTAGACTTACCTTCGGAGTTAGAGTTTGTTCATCCGGTTTTCCATATTTCTATGTTGAGAGCATGTATTGGAGATCCTTCCCAGATTGTACCGATTGATGATGTGAAGATTACAGAGGACTTATCATATGAAAAGGTTCATATTGCTATCTTAGATCTACAAGTCTGTAAGTTGAGGACTAAAGAAGTAGCCTCCGTAAAAGTTCTTTGGTGGAATAAGAACATAGAAGAAATAACATGGGAGGCGGAAGAGGAGATAAAACACAAATATCCATATCTATTCCAAACCAACTATGAGGTTCCAAGAGAAATATAAGGTGAGTTCTAATTCCTAATATTTTAATTAATGTTTGTGGACCATGTGAGGTCTGATGTAATGATGTATGTTACATTATATGGCCCGTGAAAAAGGTGGTTGTATTTTTCTGGCTACGTGACGGGGATTAGACATGTCACCCAAACATTCAAGGACGATTGTTTCTAAAGGGGAAAGGATGTAACACCCCGTACTTTCAGGTGATGGGTTAAGCATCTAGACATATGCAAATAAAAAGCTTAGTATATAAAAGGATGCAGTCTCGAACTAACTTAGGACTTACCACGTGGGACAACAATGATCGGCTAATTGACAACAATAATTGGCTAGTTGATAAATTATAGTGGGACAATAATGATCGACTAATTGATAAATTAGTGGGGGATAAGATAAGTGGGAATAATTACGTGGGGCATGTAGATTAACCACCTAAGTGACTAAAGTGATATAACTAATTGGTGGCATTGTGTAGAATAGGGTGGCATCATGTTAAGTTTGGAGATGACATATGTTAAAGGGGAGCATTATCTTAATTCTTGACATTTAAGTGGAATGAAATCAGCTGCTGGCCAAAGCGTATTCCTCTACCCAAAACAATCAACAAAAGCTCTTTCTGTCTCACGAAACGTAGAGCCAAAATAGATAAACTTTCTCATTAATTTTATGCATAACACAAGACAGGATATACATGCAACAATGTGTTTATTCTACCTCTAAGCTTGGATATGGGATTAAGATTTAAGGGAGATTAACTCATCATAGTTGTTTCCAAAAATCGTAATTCCTTATTAAGGTATGTTAAAACAAATCATTTCTTTCTTTTGGCATGTTCTATGTACGAAATGTGAACGTAATATTATTCCATAAATTATTCTACTCTTAGTAGTTAAGGATGTTCCGGTTATTTGTTCCTATGTTAAAAACATGTCTAAATATGTTTTCAAATCCTTATTGAGGTGTATGGAAAAAATGTTGATGTTTCCAATGTTAGCCGAAGGTACAATGATATTATGTCACTCAGAAAATTCAGAATGTTTTTTTGTCATTCATGCATTTTATTCATGCATTACCCTGGACCATACATTGGGGATGGGAAATGGGATATGCAGATCACCTGATCAGCTGGGATATGATGATGATCATGCCCATAGAGGCCGATATGATATGATGCCCACAAAGGTTGTTATGGGGAGGAAGATGCCCAAAGATGCCAATATAATTATATGTATACCACATTATGCATGACATTTAGGCATATTAGGGCCCTCAGAGGCATTTGCTACTTGTCGGTTGTTTCTGTCGGCTATTTGCGTCAGCTATTTCTGTTTCAGTTTTTTTATGTATCTTTGTTATGATGTTACTCATGTCTAACATACTCGGTACATCAGTCATACTGACGTTCCTTTTGTCGGGGAACGCTGCATTTTATGCCCGCAGGTTCACGCAGGCAAGGCGATGATCCGCTTTAGTAGATTGCCGATTCAGCGGATATTGGAACACTCCCCTTATTTGGGAGTGTCGGTCTAATTTCAGTACGGTAATTTTTTCATGTATATATGGGTATGGTGGGGCCCTGTTCTGACCATATAATGTCACGTACTCTTTAGAGGCTTGTAGACAAGTGTCTTGTGTATAGAAGTTGAATATGGCCTTGTTGGCCTTAGTATGTATATAGGTTAGCCCATCTCTTTGTAATGTTTCATATGGCTTCTCTCTAGTTTATAGTTTCTATGTGTCTGCAGGGTACTGGGTGATGTCCATTGTGGCCTGTGATCAATTATGATTATATCTTGATTGTATGATAGGTGGTACTCGGTAGATAAAGTCCGGGTTCCCGTCATGACCCTCCGATTTGGGTTGTCACACCGGCTTTGTGTGATCCACAGATTCCTTCATGAACTTCTCTCATGACTCTTAAGGCCTCTACCTTATCAATGCACCTGAGTAACACTCCGTTTACGCTTCTTTTATAAAGATAATTATCAATGAGCACATATTTCAAGGTCCTCATCTTGACCTTAAGGTCCTTGCAAGTGGAAGGATCTTTTAAGCAACCGATTAACACCTGCTTCCACGAGTCAACCTGGTCCATGGCTAGCACGTCGACTGACAGCTCATCATACTCTAGAGTGAGTAGCAACTTTCTAAAGCCAAAAGCTTCTTGTGCTAAGTCGTAAGCATCAACATTTATGCCCATGGGAACATAACTTAATGTAGTTGAAGCGAACCCACTAAGCAACCTGCTAGCCGTTCTGTAACAGGCCAACAAACTTGGATTTTTGCAGTCATATTCCCCAACCAGTTGTTTGATAACCAGCTGAGAGTCTCCACGAATCTTGATGCACTTCGCCTTCATAGAGACTATGAGTTTGAGTCTCATGATGAGAGTATCGTATTCAGCTTGGTTATTTGTCAATTCAGAATCTAGTTGATAAGAGAAACTCCACGTTTTATCTCTAGGATTGGTTATCGTCATTCTGGCTCCGACTCATTTCTGGGTTCTCGACCCATCAAAAGTTAGCATCCAAAGGACGATGTCCATACACGCAGTAGAGGGGGGGTATGGGTCATCCGCATCTACACAAGGGTAGTCTGCTAAGAAATCGGCTAACACTTGACCTTTGACAGCCCTGAGTGGCTTATACTCGAGGGAAAATGCAGTAAGCTTGATTTCCCATTTCATTAGTCGTTCTTGCAAAACAGGTCTATTTAATAAGTACAGGACGATGTTAATTTTGCATAAAACGTGAACCACATGTGGCATTAAATAATGTTCAAGTTTTGTATAAGCAAAGAATAAGGACAAACAAAGTTTCTCTATAGGGGTATATCTAGTTTTAGCCTCATTGAGCATTCGGCTGAGGTAGTAAACTGCCCTTTCGATTCCATCATTGGCATCATATGCTAACAGGAAGCCGATAGACAAATCTGCAGCTGAGATGTACAATTTAACGGTTTCCCTAGCATGTGAGGTACCATCACATGAGGAGTTGCTAAGGCCTTTTTAATTTGGTTAAATGCCTCTTGCTGTTCCGGGCCCTAAACTAGTTCTTCTGACCCTTTAAACCTAAGTAAAGGTGAGAAAGCCCTCATCTTGCCGACTGAATTAGATATGAACCTCCTTAGGAAGTTGATCTTTTCTAACAGGCTCTGTAACTCATTCTTTGTTCTGGGTGGTGCAGATTCCATTACTCCCCGGGCTTTGTTATAATCTATCTCAATACCTTTCTTATGTACCAAGAAGCCAAGGAAGTTGCCAACCGATACTCCGAACATGCACTTGGTTGGATTCATTTTTAGACTATGAATCCTCATTCTTTTTAGTGCTTGTTCAAGATCAGCTAAATGGTCTTTGAAGTCCTTAGACCTCACCACCACATCATCAATGTAGACCTCCACAGTCTTGTCGATCAAATCATGGAAGATGGTGTTCATTGCCCTCTGATAAGTAGCACCAACATTCTTCAGACCGAACGGCATAACTACCCACTCGTAAATGCCCAAGGCTCCTAGACACCTAAAAGCAATCTTGTGAATATCCTCCTCGGCTACTGCTATATTCTTATAGCCGGAGTATCCATCCATGAATGTCAACACACTATTGGCGGCTACCGAATTGACCATCATATCGGCTATAGGCATGACATATTCATCTTTGGGAGTGGCTAGATTTAGGTTCCTGTAGTCAATACATACCCGAACCTTGACATTCTTCTTCTTGACTGGCATAATGTTTGCCAACCATTCCACATACCTAGCCGTTCTGATGAACCCGGCCTTCAGTAGCCGTTCAATCTCGGCTTTAATTTTAGGCATCAACTGAGGGTGATATCTTCTGGGCGGTTGTTTATGAGGTGTGAAACCCTCCTTAATTGGCAATTTATGCTCTACCAAAGTACGTGCCATCCCAGGCATCTCATGATAATCCCACGCGAAGCAGTCCTTATACTATAGTAGAAGAGCCATTATAATTTGTTTATCCTCCTCCTTCAGCAAACCACTAATATGTGTTAGCCGAGGGACTTCCTCAGTACCCAAATTGATATCTTCCAAGGAATCCTGGGACTCAAAACTAGGTATATCACTTCTTATGGGCGATTCAAGTTCCATCGGCAACTCAATGTCATCGGCTGCCAGTGTTGGTTCTCTGTTGTAGTCCTCTACCTGTAATGCCTCAGCTATCCTTGCTTCAGAACTTAGAGTAGTCAAGCATGCCACAGATCACGTATGATTTGGGTCTCCTCAATCATCTAACTCTTCCAAGGTAAGTTGTGGTTCGGCTAATTATTTTATTTCAAAACCTCATGGAATAATATTGTAGTATTCCCAAGATCCTTCTTTGTATTTCTTCGCGACAGCTATGGGAGCCACATAGGGTTAATATAAGGCAACTTCCAAATTCTTAACCCCTGCTTGAAATGGGTTATCATCGGTTAGGATGATCTCTATCTTGTCTCTTTCCTAGAAAATGAGCTTTTGATGCATGATAGAAGGAAGGCATCGGCTGGTGTGAATCCAGTCTCTGCCCAACAGAATGGCGTAGGACAATTTGCCATCTATTACAAAGAAGGAAGATCTGACCGTTTTAGGACTTACAATGATTTTTGCTACTAAAATCCCCAAAGCTTCAGAGGCCTCTCCCATAAAGCTATCCATTTTCATGTTAGTTGGGATGAAATCCTTCTTGGTTTTGTTGAGGCCTTTAAAACTAACCAGCAACATCACATTCAGCACAGCCCCATTGTCGACGAACACTGGGCTGATAGATTTGCCATTAATGTAAGCCTTAACATAGAGGAGTTTGAGGTGTTTAACTATCTCTTCCGTAGGTGCACCAAATACAATGCTCAAAGCGTCCCTAGCTGTGGTATCAGCTATATTCGCCCATTCAGTGTCTTCCACACACACATCATCTTCTAGGTTATCTAGAGTAGAGCGGGCGGCCCAGAACTCATATGAAATCAGGCTGACCATTTCAATTGCTTCCCAAATCTCATCGACTGAATCATGCTTAAATAAATCAAGGATGAAGTCTCTCACCTCATCCATTTCGGTTGACGAGAAGTTAATATCTTTCTTCTCCTTGAGGTATATAGGAACCGACTGAGGTTCTAATGCTTTGATCCTCTACGTGATCCGTGGAACCATCTCAGCTAGGGATTCCTTTAGGATAGTAATCTCCCATCAGGGTTCCTCGGTCGGGTTGTCATCAGGTTGCATATTCAGCTCTGGTTGGTCGACAACTTCTTCTTCATGTAGCACTGTCTCTGAAGAGATTGAACTGAATTCCCGCTCGATAGCCTCAGCTACGACAAACTTAGGAATTTCCTGCTTATCGACTGCCTTAGCGATGGATATCATGTGTAATATTTGCTTCATCTTACGCAAGGCTTTGGCACGTTGCATCCTTTTTTTTCTGAGTCCTAGATACGACACTCGGTGGTGCCTCTTTCTTCCAGAAGCCTAATTGATGAACCACATCCCTTCCTCTATATTGGTGGTTGGCTTGATCATCCTCTAGGGTCTCAACTGACCTTCATCCCTCACTGTGATACGCAAGGAAGAAACACATTCTTTTACGTTGAACTCAGCCACCCTATGTTTAGCTGTGAGGAGTGGTTCCTCATCTATCTGGGGCACGCTCAACTTTTCATCGATTGGTTGTCATGCTTTCCCCCAAGCCTGCGCCTGAGGTCTGCTGGGTCCCTTTTGAATTTCAGGTGTTGTTTATGAGGTTCCCGAGAAATGTGCTCTGGTTTATAAGGGCGGCCACGAAAACTGCTTCCAACTGGCTGCCTGTCTGTGTCCTCATATATGTCACGTAAGCTGCATAACTGATCAAACACAGAGGTCCTTGTGGCCTCCTCCTTGCCAGTGGGCGTTTTTAGGACCCATATATTTCTCATCGGTTGTTTTCCCATGACATCCTTTGATTGATCTGGATTAGCAAAGGACACCATAAATATCGGTACTGCGGGAAAGGGGTCAGTATCAATAGACATTTCAACTATGATTTTATCGGCTAGCTTGAACCTCTCCTCCTTGATGCCCTTTTGAATTTCCTTCCCGAAAACCACACAATTAAAAGTAGTGTGGCTATATGAGTTGTGCCATTTACAATACTTCTTATCCTTGAGCTATTCGACAGGCGGAATCATATGACCATCAAGCAACCGAATCTGTTTATCTTTAAGCAGATGATCAAAGATCTGATCTGCCTTTGTAATGTCAAATGAGTAACCGACCCTGTCATCAGTTGAACTCATCTCCTTGCCTTTCGTAGCTTTCAAAGCTGGGCAAGAATAAACCGTATCCCTGACAATCTCGGCTACCATTGTGTCTATCGTATAATCGGTTGACTCTGAGTCAGACTCATCTGCCTCAATAATGGATACCAAATAGGAGCCTCAATTTCGGTTAGCTCTTCTTTTCTCCTTCTCCTGGATGTACTGCTCTATTTGGCTAGCCTTCTCGGCTAACTGGCTTAAGTCAGAGCAGGATTGTCCCACTAATTCTCTTTTAGCTGAGGATGCATGTTGTTGATTATCATGTGGGCGCATTCCGATTAAGGGAAGTGTACAGTGCATTTCCCCAATCTTCCTTCCTTTCTTCTGAATCATGTGGGCGCATTCTGACTCATCGACCTGTTGTTTGAGATTCATCAAATCGGTTACAGTGACCTGAGGTTAGGGCCAATAAAATTTATCAATGAAATAATGCTCCATGTTAGCCCAGTTATGTACAAAGTCTGGGGTCAAGGATGAGTACCAGGCAAATGATGTTCCGGTTAGAGAAACGGGGAACCACTGCAGTTTGTGATACTCGTTCTGGACAACCTCGCCATATTGGGCGGTAAATCTGTCGATGTGCTCAATGGTAGATTTGCCATCATCATTCGAGAAGGTGGAAAAATCGAGCGTTTTGAAGCCCCTTGGCAATGATGTTATCCAATCTACCCAATTGGGGTAGGGCTTCCTGTAAACAGACATGTCCAAGGGTTTTAGTTAGATGCCAAAGTACCTCTTTATGGTATTCGCGATAGTTTCAGGGTTCATCAGTTGTGAAGTCCCCTACTGATTCTTAGTTGGAACCGGCTGGTAGGAGTTCTGAACTAGAGGCCACCATTCTGTACCTTGTTGAGCAGGATTTTGAAAGTTATAGGTATTCTACTAGCCATTAACAATAGGTGGGGTATGTCCTCATTGCTGTTGTTGGGCATAGCCACCAAAGCCTGCAACCTGAGCTCCTGGAACAGCCAACGGAGCCTGAGGATAAGGTGGAACAGTGTTCCATGTCTGCTCTCCCCGGACATCAGTCGTTCTTGGAAAGTTTGCGCTTCCTGGATGGTATAGATTGGGTACCGGCTGTGACAACTGGAATGGTGTCCCGCTGTAGACAGTGTCACCAGATTGCCGAGCAGGGTCATAGCCAGGGGCTATCGGCTGGCCAACATTCGTCGCATGTACCATAGGGCCATTTGCAGGAGCGTACGGCATAGCGGGAGGCAACCCAAGGTATCTGGATGCCTAAACTGGTCTCTGAGACATATTGATCTGCCTATACTGCAGACTCGTTTGGTCGAGTGGCACGGTTGCCCAAAGACATTTGGTGGCAACCATACGATGGGCGGTTACCAAGTGACTGGGCTTGTGTTCCTAGGTGTGCTATCAGTTGTACCTGAGTAGGTATTAACTGATACACATTCGGTTGAGGAACAACACCTGGAGTCACAGTTGCATGTTGCTCAGCGCCACTCGTCAGAGAGATGGTAGAACTAGCCGAACCTTCTCCTGGATGCAGTCGATTGGCTTTCAGTTCCCTCGCCTACTGAACCTCATTATGCACATTTGGCTTGAAAATGTCCGCCAACTGTTTGGAAACCTGGTACATAATGTCGTGGATGCCTAAGTCAATATGTTGTCTAATAAATTATGTGGTCATCACAATTGGACCTTCAGGTTGGCTAAGTTCACTCACAGCTTGGGTTAATTGAGGAAGTGGAGGGGTATCAACTGATGTAGGCATACCCGAGGAAAGTGGTGGCTCGTTGTTCCTTCTGGGAGGATTCTGTTTAGGATGTGGACTGGACTCTGGGTTCATTTTTTTACCAGACCTTAGGCGCATACGCCAAGTGTGATCCTGACCTAGAGAATCAAACTTCTCTATGGAGTCACCTATGGTCCCACTAGGCGTGCCAAATTTATTCCCTTCTGAAATGTCTGTCGTCTATCGACTGACGAAATCGAATGACAAATTGATTTCTTAACTAAGTGATTTCGACTGGAAGTGGAACTCTAACTTCCAGCAATGGGTTCCACAACTACTCCAGAAAGTGTTAGGATGGTGATTGAGTAAATTAAGTGGTAAGAAACATAAATACAGGTAGAGTGCAGTAAAGGCGATGAAGATAAAATGAATATAAAATCAGTTGTTTTGATTGATTGTGTGTTCCTCTTCTACAAATTATCATATATATATATATATATATATATATATATATATATATATATATATGTATATATATTACAAGAAAAATGAAATGTGATCCCCCTATGTTAGCCATTAGACTCCCCACTAAATCCACTAGTCAACTATGAGGAGATGGTGCCGATTTTTACTCCTTATTTTCCTCTTGCACGATTAATGGCACTTCTCTCTAGCTGTCGCTGGTTGTTGCCGTTTCTTGGGGTCTAGAAGGTTCTTTGACTTGGTCTTCGAGGCGTCCAAATATGTGTGGGTCTCAGTCATTTTCCTCGAAATTATGACTCGGTTTGGGCTACCGTAATAGCCGATGAAGCCTTTTCAGCCGCGGGCTAGGACTAGTAGATTCGGCTAAGAGTCAGTTCGGTTATCGACTTAGAATTCTGTTGCCTGCTCACTTTGAGGTTTTCTCCGGTTTCTTCACCTAGTTACGTTGACAAGTCAAGATCATACGCTTCGAAAAATTGACGGGATATATAAGAAAAGTTTATGATATAGTTTTAGGTAGGCAATATGTTAAAATTATTACAACCACCTTTCAACCCTCCATAAATGTTGTCACTATTCAAATAATATTATTAAGGCAGAGTTAACCCTCTTAACTTTTTGATTTGCAGCTCATTACAATTTTTTCTAGTTTTATATTAAATTTCTCAAGATCTTTTTATTTTTTATTTTTACACGTAAGAGATATTTGTATGATCACTTTCTTATATTTAGATTGTAAAGTGCTATGTTGAACCATTTAATTCCTCTTAGAACTTTATGTACATGTCATAAACTATTTTAAACTTTTACTACTGTTATTTATAATTTTGAAAGTAATTATAAATGCAATATTTTTTCAAGTAATTAGAGGAAGTGACATTTGAGAAAGACATGAAAATCACAAAATCTGTTTTACAAATATATTAATTTCCCTATGTTTTTCCACTTTACCACAAAAATCTCCCTCCATTAAAATAATTTTGACTTAAAACAATTACTAATTTTTGTATTTATTTTCTGGTGTTGGGAGTAAGTAAAGCAGAAAATATTATTATAAGAGCATTTATATATAATCTAGACAACCGGAATGAGGGCGGAATTGAGGTGTTGGGCGTGGGATGGAGTGGTCGGTGAGGTGGTGGGGACGGTACTCGTGTATTTAGGGGTGGGATAACAATTAACGTGGAATGTCAATGATGAAACTTATTTTCCATATTTTCACAAGGGAAGTTATTTTTATGATTTTGTGGGACTTATTTTTCATACAGAAAATATTTTGACATATCAAATATAGAAAAATTGAAAAAAGATATTTCCCTCCTTACCAAATACATCCTAAAAGGTGAAAAGAATTATTGTAAAATTACTCTGGATTAGTTAAAACCATGTTTAGCCAACATAAAAATTGAAAATGATAGGCCAATGTCAAGTTTACATTCCATCGAAATTTCTTTTTCAATATTTTTGGTTGATTGTCGTGACATGTAAAAACATGGGGTCAAGTTCGTTACATGCTCCATATCTAATAGCCAAATCCCATGTATTGCCTCCATAAAGTACTTACAAGCACCTAATGATGCTTTTGGTGCAAAAATAAACAGAAGGTATACACTATAGCGCACCTAAAATTAGGCATATGATCTATTAAAGGAGTTTTTAGGTTTTAAATATCTGATGACTTAGGGTTATCCATAGTCTACCAATTTATAGGCATGATTGCCTTAAGTAACCGACAATCCTTTACACATATCTCATGTTATATGATATTACTATGTATTTGAGAAGTGAAATGACTTTTACGGTCAGTTTTTTCAAACATCGGCAAATATAAAGATTATAAAGAAATAATTTGCAATCTGAATATCTAGATTTCAAATAATTGAGGAATTGTAATTGAATTCGCACAAAAAATGAAGGTCGTGACCGTCCCACTCCGAACGTGTAGCTCGGAGGAAGGGATGATGAAGTACAAGCTCAATGGAAGGTTGAATCAAAAATCATAAGCAGTAACTTCAACCATTTTACACCATCAAGCATGTAGCGGGAAGAATGAAATTTTTGTTGGAAATTTGTCTTTGGCGGGAGTTGCGTCCGACCAACTTTAACGGCTTAAACACTAGTGTTCCGCATGTTGGAGAATCCGGTTCTTCACACATGCATAATCTACTAAGTAAGTAGATGACCGTAGGGCCAAGGATCGTCAAATTTCGTTGAGAAATGAAAGAGATATTGGTCCACGAAGTGAGGTGTTTGAAGCATGGAAAAATGTGGTATTGAGATCAATTCTCCCTCATCGGTGGAGGAAGAAAGAATTGTTTTGTTTATAAATCTCAAAGTTGGCTTGGGGTTTGGGACCCCAATGGGTATCCCATGTGTTTAAAGGAGGGAGGACCTAGATGTGCTTCGGTTCGAGGAAAGCCCACACGCGCGCCGCCTTCGGGTTCGGGTTCACGGTTCACCTGATATTATCTTTTTGGACCAGAATTCTTTCATATGTATAGTTTGGTCCCTGAAGTTTCAAGAAAGTCAGATTGGGCAGAGAACAGAACGTCAACCAGCACTCAATTCAGCCATTTATTTTGGCTGAATTACTCTATGCCATCCATTGCACATCAAATTCACCATTTATTTTGGTGAATTACTACCTCCATAATTGCCATTACTTGGCCAGTAATGGCACTTATGTGGGCAGTTGGTAAGCCTCTCCTTCAACTATATAAAGAACCCTTTGTTACCATTGTTGAGCCACGAAAATACAAACAGACACACATAAACAGAAACAAAAATCAGTCTTCCTACTACCTTCCAGCATCATTTCATTACTCAAAATTCTTCACGGTAGCACTTGAGTTTCCTTTGCTCATTTGTTCATTTGTTGTTTTATCTTGGGAGACAATTGTCCAGGACGTAGAAAGGATACATACGGGGCAATATTGTCTTAAAGACAGAGTGCAAACACTCGACTCGGCATACCAAAAACTGTTCCAGTTTGTTCTTCAAGTTCATTGTAATTTCAGTTTATTGTTCAATTGTAATTTCAGTTCTTGATACTTAGCAGTTACTTGTAATTTTTGTTTCCTGCATCTTTGTAACCAACAAATTTTTCACCCTTAAACAAATTAACTGTGAACATCTGGTAGAAAGTTTCTCCCTTGCATAAGTCATATGTGGTGCAAATCTTAATTAACAGGCTAGTTCATTTCGAATACCAGATGATTAGACAAAAAAATTTGACCTTCTGCATAACCTCAAGTCATTAAGTGTCCTATTAGGGGTTTGGTCTAACTCGAGCACCAATAACTCTTTATCTTTTGAGAAATAGAGCGGGGTGGATGAAATGGAGGCTCGCTTCAACAGTCTTCTGTGATAAGAAAGTGTCACCAAAACTCAAAGGTAAGTTTTACATAGTGATGGTTAGACCAACTTTATTGTATGGGACGGAGTGTTGGCCAGTTAAGACCTCTCACGTTCAAAAGATGAAAGTTGCGGAAACAGAATGTTGTGGTGGATGTGTGGCATACTAGGAGAGATAGGATTCGAAATGAATATATTAGAGATAAGGTGGGAGTGTCCTCGATAGAGGACAAGATGCGTGAAGCAAGACTGAGATGGTTCGGGCATGTGCAGATGAGATGTGTGGATGCCCCAGTACGGAGGTGTGAGTGGCTGGCTATAGATGGCTTTAGGAGGAGCAGAGGTAGGCCGAAGAAGTATTCGAGAGAGGTAAATAGATGGGACATGGAGCAGTTGCGGCTTACCGATGACATGGTCGTAGATAGGAGATTATGGAGGATACAGATTAGAGTAGAGGGTTAGTACGTTGTAGGTGTCTCACTTAATCTTCCTTATTACTAGTAGTCATAGTATTTCTCTTGTATTTTCTTGTTATTTGATTTCTGTTGTTATTTACTGTCTCGTGTTCTCCACTTGACATATTGTTTTGTTGTAGCTATTGCTCCTACCTTACTATTAGTGATAGTATTTCTCCTATAGTTTCTTGTCATTCGATTCCTGTTATTATTTATTGTCTCTTATTCTACGCTCTTCTTTCCTATTTAGCTTGCTCTGTTATTGCTTTATTCTGAGTGGCGAGTTTATCAGAAATAATTTCTCTACCTCCCGAGGTAGAGGTAAGGTATGCATACATTCTCCCCTCCCTAGACCCCACTTGTAAAATTTCACTACGTATGTTGTTGTTGTTGACCACTCAATTAAGAATAATTTGATTCGTTAGCTAAATATATAAAAATAATATAAATATAAAAAAATATACATTTAAGGGCTAAAATTGTAATGTCAAATATAATGAATGCCTTTAATCACCATGATTAAAATTTCAAATTGAGTGGGATTTCCCCCGCCCTTTAATTAGGACATACGCACTAACATCATGTCACTTCACATGCAAGATGTGGATTTGAACCATCTAAGAAAAGGAAAATCAAAAACTTTTTTTTTGTCAAAAAATTATATATGAGAGGGAAAGAAAACAAAATAGGTGTTATATGGGTCTCAATGTATCCTACCTCCCGAACCACCACACAATATGAGATAGGAATTAGGATGAGGATCAATCAATAACCAAAAGTATCCCTTTCAATTTGTTTTATAGTTCTATTTATTTTTTCCTTTGACATATGTATGGTGGTTTGTTAATAATATTTATTATTAGCAATAAATTTGTTGTGTCCCATTGCAAAATTACTTGCCCATATTGAGATACCCTACGGCTTTTTAATTTTTATCAATTAAGAAAAGGCAATTCAAAGAAGTACTGAAACGTGGTGGACCATTCTATTGATTTTTTTAGACATTTGCCCCCACATTACATACTTTTCTTTTGAATTATACAATCAAGGACAAGTACTGGAAACTGTTTTTACGAAGACAATATGCAATAAACGTACTAAAATATCAACTAATCACGTGTGAGTCAAAATGCATGGCAGTGGGAAAAGATTTTAAGTTATATATACCCTATAAATAACTTTTACATTATCAATTTATTTTTATTTGTTATAATAGATAATTTATGTTATTTTTAAAATTTATATTTTAAGTAGTCTTATTTATACGTATTCTTTAGGTGATATAATACTAATGTAACAAAAATTATACTGATGATATATATCACTTAAATCAATAAAAAAATGTCATTGATATTCAAATCTTGCTTCAAGATTTAGGTGCGGCCAGCTTTACAAACCACTGGAAACTCCACAAGTGACATAACTAGTCAAATCACTCAAATGGATATTTTTTTGTTCATATAGTTTAAAGGAAACTAAAAGAAGGTTTAATTTAATAGCAATGATTTTATTCAAATTCATAATACTAACTTTTTTTAATCAAGTTAGACAACTTTGATAATGCAAATAATTATCGCCTATTAATTTCACAAAATATGTTAAGGTATTACTCACTAATTCAAGCTTAAGTCTATTTCGTTTTAGAAACAATTAATGCATTGAGAATATCTCAATTGGGTCATTTTTATATAACCATATCTCTACGTGCATCATTTATATCTGTAATTTGGTACATGAGATCTACTAATCGCTATACTGAACTTCACTTATTAAAAGAAACAAAAGCAAAATTTTGTTAATCACCGTAGCTATCAACTATTCCACACATCGTTACTACCTCCCATCAGTATAAGTTCTCGTACCAAAACTTAGACTGATAGAAAGAAATCACCTCCAATTTTTATCACGATATTGTATCATTATTTTGTTAAAGTGATGTCAATACTATTTTTCCTTTCCGACTATTTAAGAGGAAATTTTGTGAAATGCACTCTATACTAATATTGTTTCAATGAAAAAACGAAATAAAATTTGAACAAAAAAGAATGAGAAGAAGAAGAGGAGCAAGACATGCAATGTTGAAATCAACACTGGAGCCGTTTGGACATGATTTGAAATCATTAGATGAAATTATAATAATTTAAAGTTGAAGTTTTGTTTGAACATGCAATTTAAATTTCTAAAGTTGTATTTTTTCTTATAGACATAAGAACCCCACAAATTGTGAAAAGCATCAAAACTTTCCCAATTTTTATACAATCTTATCAAATGAGTAAATCATAGTTCATAACAAAATCAATACGCTACAAGAAGGCCTTTCTAAAAAATAATCAAATTTTAATTCAATAAAATGAAAAATTGAACATGAGTTGTAGTGTAACTACTCTTTAATATAATCTTCTCACATGGTTGGTAAGAGTAAATTTGTTATAAATATACTACCAATTTGTAGATCTTTTAATATTTGATATAAATGGTTGGTAAATATATCTACCAACTTATGGATCTATTTTTACAAAAATATAAACTTATAGGTCAACTTTTACATTTAAAAAAATTTAAATCATGATTCGGAATCCCAAATCATGTCTTTTTTTATGATGTAGGATTTCATCTCATGAGATGAAATCGCATATCCAAACGTCTGCTTAGTAAAACTATAAAAGCCAAAACGTATGTTTTTTTAATACGTTAGATTTAACTTTGTTCTCATTTTTTTTCAAATGTAATACGATGTGCCTAAGGCGGCATGTAAGCAAATTTTGCACGCTAAGAGAAAAGGAGAGATGTTCGCAATTACTATCACAAGAAAGTCGCCCCCTATCTTCTAAAGGGGCCCGTCACTTAGTTCGTACCTTCTTGGCGTAGGCTTTACAATTGTATACACGAGGGTACATTAGTATTCTGGGAATTGGCAACATTGAAAGAGGGTAAGGAGTAGGAATAAACATTTTTAGGTCTTGCTTTACTAAAGTAGTCGGCCAGCTGAAGTGTGGGCCGGCTAATTCAGAAAAAAACTTGTACATAGAATCAATAGATTCCTTTTCGGGAGCGATTCATCCTTCCCGAACGCGACATACAACTCTCCATTGTACTACGCTCTCTAAGTGTGCTTGTTCCCCCCCTTCTTCCTTACCATGGCAAGTCTTTGTGAAATAACTCCGATGAGAAGAAAAAAGAAGGCGTTAAGAGACCCTTCTGGCCTAACCCTAGACACTCTAAGATCCTTTTTCAAACCTGCTCCCATTTCGAGTCAAGAAAAAAATGGCTCGAATGGTACGATCCCTCCGTCACCCCAGAATGAAAGGGGTGATTTCATAGTTCTTGGTCTGTAAAGATACGTTGTTAGGTGCTATTTTATTTTCCCATTGAGGCCGAACCTAAACTTGTGCTCGAGAGATAGTTGTCCATACACTGATAAGGGATGTATGGATTCTCGAGAAGAGAGGAGCAGTAGTGGTCCCCCCTGGACCGCCCGGATCCCACGAGTGAATCAAAAGTTGGATCTACATTGGATCTCACCCGAATCGCCCCATCTATCCATCTGAGGAGGAGTTTGGTTTCAAACCCCGACGACAGAAGTTTCTGAGAGGCGATCCTTGCAATCTAAACTTAATGCTCGCCACCGATTGATGAAGTCCACTACTGGTTCATCTTTCATTTGCTTGGTGTTCGTCAACTCCATCATACTCATTGTACGATGAGTGTTAACGCGGGTTGCCTATCTGAGGTCATCAATCATTAGGGGGTCAAAAAGTAGCATTTTTTCTTATATTCAATTGACAAATCCTGAGAAGTCAGATCCCAAGATCACCAGATACGAGTTGCTTAGGAGAAAGAGCTTTGGAGAGGTTGGATTTCAATTAGACTTTATCCAGATCCTTTGACATCCGCTCATCTTACTTCCCATTCTGGTAGGTTGGGGATTCAGTGGTGTAATGTTAAGAGGTTCTGGGGTATGTTGAGATTTGCGAAAAGCAGCACCTTACGATGTTCATGACCAATCCTGACAAAGTGTTCGGATCATTGTGCAATGTCTTAATCAAATGCCTAGTGGCATGCTCGATGAAAATCAAAAAAGAAAAGAGAGGGAAAAATAAGAAAAAAAATTGAAGTAAATAAAAATGATGTAGAAGAGCCCATATTCCAAATGAATGAAAACGTGATTGATTGGTCCTAGTTACTCTTCAGAACGAAGTGGAAGAAGGGAAGAGGTTCTCAAACGAGGAAATGAATTGGTCCTAGTTCCTATTTCAGTTCACTTAGTCGACTAGATTGTTTTCCCTCACATTCTACTCTTCATTCTAATTATAGATTGACGAAGGTTCTTTATTCTCAATACTGGTCTGGAAATGAACTTATTGTCTCTTCGTCTCTTGCCTTTGAATCGGATCTTCTGATGAAAGCGAATTCTCTTTCCGTCCCTCGTCATCGAGAGGAAGAATCGCTATCTATCTATCCATATACGTATCAACAAATTTATATATAGTTATAGTGGAAAGCCGAAACTCATTGAAGGAAACCCTTACTTTATTCTTAAGACTCCCTTAGGAGATTCAAGATTGAGGAGGGTTAATATCAATTTTCCGGACTTCATCAATCAGTGGCGAGCATTAAGTTTAGATTGCAAGGATCGCCTCTCAGAAACTTCTGTCGTCGAGATGTGCACCCAAGGAATGCATTGGGGTCTTGTGTATATCCTCCAAGGAATCAAGCCACGCATTTTCAAAGAATTGGAGACACGAGCTCATAACATGGAGTTGAGTATTGCAAGCCACGGAAAGACTTCACCTGTTTTTTATCCTAGGAAGGAAGCTAAAGAATTCAATCAACCGTCAAAATACCAAACTAAAGAATCCATGGCGGTGGGAGCAACTTCTGCAAAGGCCCCCACTAAGCAAATGTGGAAAGAAAAAGCTCCCAAGTCCGTGGCCGAGAGAAGAGAAAAGCCAGCCAACCTTGAAGGAGTTAGAAGCGAAGGTCTATCCTTTCCCTGATTCTGACGTCCCCGCAATTCTCGATGAGTTACTGGCCAAGAAAGTCATTGACCTTCCAGAGTCAAAGCGACCTGATGAAGCCAACAAAGTCGATGATCCCAAGTATTGCAAATATCACCGCATCGTCAGTCACCCTACAGCAAGATGCTTCGTCTTAAATGAGAATATAATGACGTTGGTAAGAGATGGAAAGATCATCATTGACGCTAATGACACGGCCGAAGCGAAGTGGTTTTGTGAGTCACTATTTCAATCAGAAAACATTAAATACAAAAAGAAAATATAACTACTATAGAAAATGGGGTTGAATTAGTTTTTAGACTGTTAAATATACATAATATACACAATATACATGTGTATATTATGTATACTCTCAGTCTCGATTCTAGGTATTACTGCCCACCCGTGGGCAGTCTCCTTTCCGTGTACAATTATGTAATATAATGTTGTAGTGTAATTAGTATTGTACACTTACCATAATTGTATAGTTAGTCTCTAAATAGAATAAGGTTTTAGGAGTAGAATATGAATATGATTCTCCTATTATGGAAATATATAAATTGTATATATAGTCTTTCAATTAATGAAAATAATCAAGGGATTATTTTTTTCATGGTATCAGAAGTCTAGGTCTTAAAATCCTCTCTCAAATTCCCTCATAGTTTCCGTCACCCTGCCTTATTTTTCGAGCACATTCTCCTCGAAATTCGTGCTGACGATCTCTCATCTCTTCCCAAAATTTTCTTCCAAATCCCTCAATCACATATTGTTATATCAGTATGTCTACATCAAGGAACATGTTTCATCTTGCCCTTGTAGTTTCTAACATCAAGAATAACATCCCTCTTGTTCTTGAAATAGAAAACGTCCAATATGCGACGTGGGCCTAACTGTTCAAAATTCACGCACGCTCGCATCAAGTCATCCATCAAATAATCCCCGCGGCTCCTGAGGATACGGAGGTGCCAAGACGCGAGGATGATCTTAAGTTGTAGATGACTCTTGATGCCACTGTCCTTCAATGGATATACTCCACGATTTTTACCGACCTTTTGCAAACAATTATTGAGTCTGACGCTACGACGCAAGCAACTTGGGATAGACTACGTGATATATTCCAAGATAATCAAAATTCTAGAGTTGTTACTCTTGAGCAGGAATTCTCCCACGTCAACATGGAAGACTTCCCTAACATTTCGGTTTATTGCAAAAGATTGAAGGAATTGGCAGACCAACTCCGCAACGTTGGCGCGCTGGTTTCGAATGATCGTTTAGTCCTCCAAATGGTTTCAGGCCTCTCCGAGGCCTATAGTGGTGTTGGCACGCTTCTTCGTTAAAGCAATCCTCTCCCGCAATTTTATCAAGCTCATTCTATGCTTACACTCGAAGAAGCAGGCATGGCTAAAAAGGCAGCTACCAGTGCTACTCCCGTAGTCATGATGACTGAGTCCACTTTTCATCCTACCAGTTCTAACAACTCGGGCCAAAACCGCAACAACGGTGGCAGCAAAAAGGGACAAAATAAGAAAAATAATGGCAAGAATCTCAGCGGCAAAACTGGCAGCAGCCGGAACAGTGGTGGTGGCGGTGGTGGACAACGGGGCGGTCAGCAGTAGCAGCAGTTTTGGGCCCTTATGCAGGAGCAGTGGGCCAAACAGTGGCAGCCCAATATTTCATCCTCATTGGCAGTGGGCTGTCCAGCAGCAGTCGAGGCCTAACATGCAATGGCCCAATTTCAGTAATCTATCTGGGCCGAGGCAGCAAGCAGGGGTATTTGGGCCTTGGCCCCCGCAGGACCATCACGCAGTGGCCCCCACTTCTATCGACATCGAAGCCGCAATGCACACGCTTGGATTAAATCCTCCGGACCCAAATTAGTATATGGACACTGGTGCCACTACCCACATGACATCCGATTCAGGTACTCTCTCGTCTTATTCCAATTTGAGCAACCCTCGTGGCATAATTATTGGTAATGGTAATTCCATTCCAATTCGTGGTTATGGTCATAAAACTTTGTCTTCCCCCCATCCACCCCTTATCTTGAAAAATACCCTACATGTCCCCAAATTGATTAAAAATTTAGTGTATGTCCGTAAATTCACCACTGACAATTCCATGTCTATTGAATTTGATCGTTTGGTTTCTCTGTGAAGGATTTCAAGACGCGGAGTCCTCTCATGAGGTGTGATAGTAGGGGAGATCTTTATCCTATCACGCCAAGTTTCGGTCTATCGAGTCAAGCCTTGCCGTCAGCATTTGCAGCCTTTGCTCCTTCCATGTGGCATGCTCGTCTTGGTCATCCGGGGTCGTCTATTTTGTCTTCGTAGATAAAAATAATTTTATTTCTTGTAAGGGTACGTGTAGTACTCCGAATTGTCATTCTTGTTCTTTAGGAAAAATTGTTAGGTTGCCGTTTGTAGACTCTAATTCTCATACTTTACTGTCATTTGATATTATTCATAGCGACTTATGGACATCTCCTATTCTTAGTTCTTTGGATCATCGGTATTATGTTCTCTTTTTGGATGATTATTCTAAATTTTTATGAACTTTTCCGATAGCAAAAGAATCTCAAGTTTTTTCCATCTTCTTAAAATTTAGAGCTTTCATTAGAACTCAATTCGAACTAGAAATAAAAAATATTCAATATGATAATTGTAGAGAATATGACAACGGGGTATTTCGGAAATTTTGTGCAACTAATGGGATCAATTTTCATTTTTCTTGCCCTCATACGTCTTCACAAAATGGGAAAGCCGAACGCAAAATTCATACCATTAATAACATTGTCCGAACTTTATTGATTCATGCTTCCGTACCCCCTTCGTTTTGGCATCATGCTATACAAATGGCTACACATCTCCTTAACATTCTTCCTTCCAAAGGTTTGACATATTATTCCCCTCTTCAAATTTTATATAATAAGACTCCTTCGTATTCACATCTTCGGGTCTTTGGGTGCTTATGTTATCCGTTATTTCCGTCCACCACAATTAACAAACTGCAGGCCCGGTCTACTCCGTGTATGTTTTTGGGTTTTCCGTCTAATCATCGTGGTTACAAATGTTTTGATTTATCCTCTAATAAAATCATCATTAGTCGCCATGTAATTTTTTATGAATCCCAATTCCTGTTTGCTAAGGTTAGTACTCTCGTGCCTAGTTCGTATAATTTTTTGGATGATGGTATATCCCTGTTTATTACTCACCATTTTTCGGATGTCTCCCGCACCCCAAATCCGCCAGCGGGCCCACTGCTCCGTCAGTAGCTACAGTGCCCGCAATCGGGTCCCTGTCCGCCATTGGGCCGATAACGTAATCGGGCCAGTGACCTAGCCCATTAATGCCACTGGTCCAGTCCCTATTTCACCATCCCGTTACCGAATTGGGCCAGCAGGCCCACTGCCTGCTGGCCAGTCCGTCTTGAGTCCAGCAAATTCCCAAAATCCGCTCAATTCTTTCCCGAGTCATAGACCGGTCACTCGTAGTCAACTGGGTGTTTTTAAACCAAAAAGGCATTTTAATTTAAATTCTAATGCTCTTAAATTATCATTACCCCATAATCTTGTCTCTGCATTAAATGACCCGAATTGGAAAATTGCTATGACCGATGAATATAATGCTCTTATTGATAATAAGACATGGGAGTTGGTGACCCGTCCATCTGGTATTAATATTATTAGGTCTATATGAATTTTTTCTCATAAGGACAATTCAGACGGTTCGTTTGCAAGGCATAAGGCTCGGCTTGTGGGTGATGGTAAGACTCATCAGGTTGATGTGGATTGTGGGGAGACATTTAGTCCGATGGTCAAGCCGGCTACCATTCGCACTGTGCTCAACTTGGCTCTTTCGAAAGGATGGTCTATTCATCAGTTAGATGTGAAGAATGTTTTCTTACATGGTGATCTGAAAGAAACAGTCTATATGCATCATCCCTTGGGGTTTAGAGATCCCAAATATCCTCATCAAGTATGTTTATTGAAAAGGTCCTTATATGGGCTTAAGCAGTCTCCACGGGCCTGGTATAAGAGGTTTCTCGACTATGTTTTGACTATTGGGTTCACGCACAGCAGGTCGGATAATTCCTTGTTCATATATCATCGTGGTTCTTCCTTGGCCTATATACTATTATATGTGGATGATATTATCTTGATTTCCTCTTCCGATGCCTTACGCTAGTCTATCATGACAATTCTCAGTTCTTAGTTTGCTATGAAATACTTGGGACCATTGAGCTATTTTTTGGGGATTGTTGTCACTCGTCATACCGGTGGATTGTTCTTATCTCAGAGGAAGTATGCAGCCGAGATCATTGAGAGGGTTGAGATGTCATCCTGTAAGTCCATTTCCACTCCAGTTGATACTAAACCCAAATTGGGTGCTGCAGCTGGCTCCCCTTACGAGGATCCGACCCGATATCGCAGTCTTGCATGAGCCCTTCAGTATCTTACGTTCACGAGATCCGATATTACATATGTCGTCCAAAATGTGTGTTTGTTTATGCATGATCCCAGGGTTGAGCACATGAATGCGCTCAAACGCATTATTCGGTACATCCAGGGGACACTTGACTATGGCTTGCATTTATATCCGTCATCGACGTCTACTCTTGTCCCGTACACTGATGCTGATTGGGGTGGTTGTCCGGACACCGTTCTACGTGTGGCTATTGTATGTTTCTTGGCAATAACTTGGTCTCGTGGTCTGCGAAACGTCAGTCGACTTTGTCCTGCTCCAGTGCCGAGGCCGAGTATCGAGAGGTAGCTAATGTGGTCTCGGAATCATGTTGGTTACGTAATTTGTTGTTAGAGCTTCATTGTCCTATTCAGAAAGCAACCTTGGTTTATTGTGATAATGTTAGTGTCATCTACCTTTCTGGTAATCCGGTTCAGCACCAGCGCACTAAACATATCGAGATGGACATTCACTTTATTCGCGATGAGGTTGTTTGTGGTCAAGTACGTGTCTGCCATGTCCCGTCCAGGTATCAAATTGCCGACATCTTTACAAAGGGTCTTCCCTCGGTCCTTTTGAAGATTTTAGGGATAGTCTCAGCGTTCGAAGACCACCCACTATGACTGCGGGGTGTGTGTTAAATATACACAATATACATGTGTATATTATGTATACTCTCGGTCTCGGTTCTCGATATTATTGCCCACCCGTGGGCAGTCTCCTTTCCGTGTACAATTATGTAATATAATGTTGTAGTGTAATTAATATTGTACACTTACCATAATTGTATATTTAGTCTCCAAATAGAATATGGTTTTAAGAGTAGAATAGAAACATGATTCTCCTATTATGAAAATATGTAAATTGTATATATAGTTTTTCAATTAATGAAAATAATCAGGGATTATTTCTTTCATACTATACAAATGGTATATCGAGGATCCCACCGTCGTGTTGCCTAATGCTTACTTTTTTCAGCTAATTGTCTGGTCATAATACATTACTGAGACTTATATTGAACTAACAAAGAAATAATTAACCAACACGATATTAACTGGGCATCACTGAATTTGAAGTACTAAAGAGCAAAATGTGGAAATTCCAAAAAAAAACATATAATTTTAAGAGCTAAACGGTGCCCACTAGCTAAGTTATGAGCCTCTAAAAATGCTGAATAAGAAATTTTCTTCGGGATTTTTTCCTACAACTAGAAGAGGGATTTCCCACCAGAAGGAGAGGTGAGATGAGCTAAACTGCAAATTGAGCTAACTGATGGTGCCTGGAACGTGATCAGATATACCTAGGAGTGGTAAACGGACAGGTCGGATCGGATATGAGTGGGTCAAAAATGTATTAAACAAAAACTGATTAATTATCCGACCCGCCCATATTTAACATGGATAAAAAATGGGTTAATCCGACGGATAATATGGATATCCATATTAAATAAGTCATTAGAGATGTTGACTTCATTTAGCTAATATGGAGAAAAAATTATACCTTCTTGTCTACAAATACAATCCCTATTACATAGTTGCACCTCAAAATTTGCGGAAAAGATAGAACTTCGAAGTTTTTCAATAACACGACCTCCAAGAAAATATTTTTTGAAAAAATACTCACCCAAGCCTCACCATTCCCAACCTATTGCACCCACCCTTCACCACCCACTCTCCAACCAAATCTCACTCCCACCCTCAAATGCACTTCATCTTCACCCATCTCTATCTCACACTATCACCCACCCCATCCCACATCACGCCCCACTCAACACCCCCGCCCCCCAAATTATCTACTTCATATATTTCATTTTACTTTTATAAAAAATGGAAATTTTTTACCCCCACCCTCCCCCCTCCAAAACCACAACCCACAACCAAATTTAATCACGCAAATTTCTCATTATTTATAAGTTGTTATAAATGTAAAATAAAATATATGAACTAAATATTTCGGGAGGGTAGGATTGCGTGGGGGTGGATGGTGTAGAAAATTTTAATTTTTTTTTAAGAAAAGTTAATTTTTTTGGAGGGGTAGTGGGGGTGTTGGGGTCGGGGTGGGGGGAGGGACGGGTAAAAATCAAATAAAAATTTTCTAAAACTTTTTTTAAAGAAAAATTATTTTTTTTTGGGGGGGAGGGGGGTGACTGTGAAAATAATAATAAAAACTTTTTTTTGATGGGGTGAGTTGGGTGGTGGTGTGATGTGGTTGTGGGGGTAGGGGTGGATTTGGTGGTGGTGGGGTGGTTGGTGAAAAGCTTCCCTAATGATATTAAGGAAGTCATTTTTTCTTATTTTTAAAGAATTTGTTTTACTAAAATTGTGGGTTTTATCCATTTTACTCATTAAGTTATCCATATTTTAAGTGAATAATATAGATTGACCCTTATTGGACCCATTTTAAATGAATTGGACATCCAACCTATTTATTAAATGGGTTGAATCGGATGAATAACCATATTTTTTTTATCCATTTTACCGCCCCTAAATATACCCGATATTATGTTCCCATGATTTCATTTATATTTGCACATTTCAATACTTTTGCAACTTCTAATCGTGTTTCAAACTTTTCTTATTATCACTTATCACCAAACCTATCCGCTAACACCAACTACTTCTTACTAATTATCTTTATCACAATTTTCTATAGTTATTCTTTTAGAATCTTCCTACCAAAATCGAATTAATTCTGGTTGGCCTTTGTCCATCAATGGATTTCAAGGTCAACTCCGTCAAGAAGCAGGCCAAGAGAATTGTGCATATGACAAATTAACAATTTAAAGTATGACTGAGTGGTATTTTTTTAAATAACAAAAAAAGAAAGAGACTAAAGACAATACAATTGACTTATGACGAATCCGTGGAGAGTATTTTTAATTTCTTAATTAGAGATTCTTATGAATATGTTAATTTCTTGTTTAATTATGGGAATGGTGCCGAAACATCAAGCTTGAAGTAAACAACATGAATTGACCGTTTACTACACTTGTTGAAGTTTTTCACAGGATATAGGTATGGGTTCTCTACTTCTACCGTCTCAAAATATTTATCATTATTTCTAAAAAATAGTTATCTCAAGTTATTTATCATTTTAGATGTTCAAGATAAAATTAATTATTCTTTTTTTCATTTTACCCTTAGTAATAATTATTCTTGAAGATTACATACTTTAATTATGGAATGATGAGACATAAATAGAGTAAATATTCAATAAAGAGAAATTATATTGATAGAATATACACTGTATATTCTTTTCATGTCATTAGTGATCTTGTACATCTGTAATTATGTTAGTAATCTTTTGTATTAGGTACGTGTATATTTGATTTCCGTAATTATAGCCTAAGATGACTATTGTATATCATGTATATAAACTATTTACATTAATGAAATCGGTAAGGGATTATTCTCTTTCATGGTATCAGTAGTCTAGGGCAAAAAAAATTCCATCTCCACAAAATTCTGCCGCCCTCTTCCCATCGGCCATCCCTTCGATTTTCTTTCCAAAACCCTAATTCCCTCCTTGTTCCTCAATCATGTTTAACACAAAGAATACCTTTCATCATACCCTTGCAGTCTCCAACATCAAGAACAAAATTCCTATCGTCCTTGAAATGGAGAACGTCCAATACGCGACGTGGACGAAACTTTTTAAAATTCATTCAAGGTCTCATAGAGTCCTCTATCACATCGTCAAACCGGAAAAAGGCAAGGAGAATGTGCCTTCCACCGATGATGAAATAGAGTTGTGGGCAACTCTTGATGCTACGGTTCTTCAATGGATTTATTCCACCATCTCTACAGACCTCTTACAGACAACTATTGAACTCAACGCCACGACAATGAAAGCTTGGAATAGGTTGCGTGATATATTCCAAGATAACAAAAACTCTCGTGCTGTAACCCTTGAGCAAGAATTCTCACACAAATATGGAGGATTTTTCGAATGCCTCCGCCTATTATCAAAGTCTCAAGCAGTTGTCGGATCAACTCAAGATAGTTGGCGCGCTGATCACAAATGATCGCCTCGTTCTTCAGATGGTTGATGGCCTCTCCGAGGTGTATAATGGGGTATGCACTCTCCTTCGCCAACACAATCCTCTCTCACCGTTCTACGAAGCACGCTCCATGCTCACCTTAAAAGAAGCAAGGTTAGCTAAAAAGGCTGCAATCGAAACACATTCCACCATGATAGTGGCCACCTTACGAGACACCAATGACCCTCAATCATTTTCTAAATATTATATCCAAAACCGCAACAAAAATGGTGTCAAAAAGGGCCAAAATAAAAAAAATGGTGGCAAAACTGCAGCGGCGGCCGCGGCGATGGCAAAGGTGGCAGCCACTGTGGCGGCAGTGGCGGACGTGGTGGCGGCCAGCAGGGGCCTGGGCCACAGCACTACTGGCAGCACTCTTGGGCCAGTGGGTAGTGGTCGTGGGGCTGGGCCAGTGGGTAGTGACCCATTCCACCTTGCCCTTTTCCCACACAAAATTAGGCCAGGTCTAAGCAGCAGTAGGCTCGACAGAACCAGGCCAGGCAGCAGCCTGGCCTGCTTGGGCCTCGGCCACAGCAGGCCTTCGATGTTGTGGGCCCAGCAGTCTCCTCAACCTATACGGTTATCGAGGCAGCGATGCATACACTTGGACTAAATCCTCCGGATGCAACTTGGTACATAGACACTAGTGCTACTTCTCATATGACATCCGATTACAAGGTAATCTCTCGGCTTATTTCAATTTGAGCAAAAACATGGCATAATTACTAGTAATGGTCATTCAATACCAATTCGTGGTTATGGTCACACAAAGTTGTCTCCCCCAAACCCGTCTTTAGCCTTGAAAAATGTCATTCACACTCCTCAATTAATAAAAATTTGATGTCTGTTCGGAAATTTACAACTGATAACTCAATTTCTATTGAATTTGATCTATTTAGGTTTTCTGTGAATGATTTCTGGATAGGAATACATCTAATGATATGTGATAGTCGGGGCGAGCTCTATCCCATCACCACAAAACAAGCCACACCGTCAACATTTGCCACTTTAGAACCTTCCTTATGTCATGTGCATTTGGGTCATCCGGGAGCGTCTGTTGTTGTTTCCCTTAAAAACAATAACTTTATTGAGTGTAATAACACTCGTAGTGCTAATTTCTGTCCTTCTTGTCCGCTTGTGAAACATATTAAATTGCCTTTTGTTGCCTCTACTTCTAATACTATGTTGCCTTTTGATATTATTCATAGTGATCTTTGGACGTCTCCCATTTTGAGCTCTTCGGGCCACCGTTAGTATATTTTGTTGTTTGATGATTATTCAATTTTTTTTGTGATTTTTTTCCACATTCCTATCATTTAGAGCATTCATCCGTACTCAATTTGAACGGGAAGTTAAGAACATTCAATGTGATAATGGAAGGGAATTTGATAATGACCATTTAGAGAATTTTGTAGGATTAATGGTATATCTTTTCGGTTCTCATGTCCTCATACTTCATCACAAAATGGGAAAGCAGAAAGAAAAATCCGCACCATTAATAATATTATTCATACTTTACTAGCATATTCATCATTACCACTCTATTTTTGGCATCATGCGTTACAAATGACAACTTACATTATCAGCATACTCCCTAGCAATTGATTGGCCTACCAATCTCCACTTAAAATTCTTTACCAAAAAGACCCGTCCTATTCTCATCTTCGGGTATTTGGGTGTTTATGTTATCCTCTCTTTCCCTGCACTACCATTAACAAACTTCAAGCTCGTTCTACCACTTGTGTATTTTTGGAGTACCCATCTAATCAGGGGTTACAAATATTGTGATTTATCCTCTAATAAAGTCATCATTAGTCGGCATGTCATTTTTGATGAAACTCAATTTCTGTTTGCTAAGTTGCATACTTCTGTGTCCAATCCCTATGATTTTTTGGATGATGGGCTCTCACCGTACGTGGTCCACCATTTGGCCCAACCCGAACCTCGGAATATGGACCAGCAGGCTCAGTCGGACCCACTTCCCGGTGGCCCCATTCGTCCCAACCCACACATTCTGGCAACAGGCCCACTGTCTGCTGGCCCAAGTCTTCCCAGCCCACATATTCTGCCACTGCATGCTGGCCCAAATTCCTTCGGTCCATCCTCTCTGCCAGAAGGAAGCCTGTTGGCCTAACTGTCTCCGTCCCGATTGTGCCAACAGGCCCACTGCCTGCTGGCTCAATAAATCCCAGTCGTCACCCAGTCAAGGCCCAACCAACCCGAGTCCAACCCAACTCCAATGCTTCGGACCTGGGCCAGCCCACGATTTCCACTCAAATCTAGCCCACTTCGATTTCGGGTTCAGGGCCCGTTACTCATAGCCAACGGGGTATTTTTAGACCAAAGCGACAATTTAATCTCAACTCTAATGGCACTAAATCTCCTCTATCGCGTAACTCTGTATTTGTCCTTCATGACCCGAATTGGAAAATAGCTATGGATGATGAATATAATGCTCTTATTGAAAATAAGACGTGGGAGTTGGTGCCCCATCCAACTGGTGTTAATGTGATTCATTCTATGTGGATTTTTACTCATAAGGAAAAATCTGATGGTTGTTTTGAGAGGCATAAGGCCCATCTTGTAGGTGATGGCAAAACTCAACAGATTGGCGTGGAATGTGGAGAGACATTTAGTTCGGTGGTCAAATTAGCAACTATTCGCACTGTTCTCAATCTTGCTCTCTCTAAAGCATGGACCATTCATTAATTGGACGTGAAAAATACATTCCTTCACGGGGAACTCAAGGAAACAGTATACATGCATCAGCGCTTGGGTTTCAGGGACCCCAGTTATCCTAATCATGTGTGCTTGCTGAAAAAATCCGTGTATGGGATAAAACAAGCTCTTCGGGCCTAGTATAAGAGATTCGCAGATTATGTGTCTACTATTGGATTTTCTCACAATAATTCTGATCATTCACTATTCATTTACCGTCATTGTACTTCTATAGCATACATTCTGTTATATGTGTATGTTATTATATTAACTACTTCCTCTGATAAACTTCGCAAGTCTATCATATCTTTTCTCAACTCAGAATTTGCTATGAAAGACTTGGGGCCATTGAGCTATTCTTTGGGTATAGCTGTCACTCATCATACAAGTGGTCTATTTCTATCTCAGAGGAAGTATGCATCAGATATTATTGAACGGGTTGGCATGTCAGCCTGTAAGTCATCTCCTACTCTGGTTGACACTAAACTGAAGCTGAGTGCTACTTCTAGCACACCATACAAGGATCCCTCCCACTATCGAAGTCTTGCGGGGGCTCTTCAATATCTCACATTTACGAGGCCCGATATTACTTATGCAGTGCAGCATGTGTGTTTATTCATGCATGATCCGAGGGAAGAACACATGCACGCTCTTAAACGCATTGTGCGCTACATTCAAGGCACTCTTGATTATGGTTTACACTTATATTCATCATTGGTATCTACTCTTATGTCGTATACAGATGATGATTGGGGTGGATGTCCAGACACCATGCGTTCGACATCTGGTTATTGTATGTTTCTTGGTGATAACTTGGTCTCTTGGTCGGCTAAACGCCATGCTACATTGTCGCGCTCTAGCGCGGAGGCCGAATATCGAGGGGTTTGAGTCATGTTGGTTGCGTAACCTCCTCTTAGAGCTTCATTTTCCTATTCGGAAAGCTACCTTGGTTTACTTCGATATATCTCTCAGGGAATCATGTACAACATCAGCGCACTAAACATATCGAGATGGATATTCACTATGTTCACGAAAAGGTAGCTCGTGGACAAGTACGTGTCTTGCATGTCCCTTCACATTATCAAATTGCTGACATCTTTACTAAGGGTCTTCCCTTAGTTTGTTTGAGATTTTAGGGACAGTCTCAGCGTACGACAACCGCTCGCTATGACTGTGAGGGTGTGATAGAATATACACCGTATATTCTTTTGATATCATTAGTGATCTTGTACATCTGTAATTATGGTAGTAATCTTTTATATTAGGTAAGTGTATATTTGATTTCCGTAATTATAGCCTAGGGTGACTATTGTATATCATGTATATAAATCATTTACATTAATGAAATCGGTAAGAAATTATTCTCTTTCATATATATTAAGACATAAATAAGGATAAAATAGTTATGCACACCTTCTAATTAATGTTATCTTAAGGAGCGTGTAAAAGAAAAAAATGACAGATAATATATTTGATACGGGGAGTACAATCTAGTTCTCTTTTAATTAGAAAGATTAAAGAAAGAAAAGAAAACAACTAGTACATGATTTGGGAAGAAAGTCAAACAAAAAGAATCTGTTAAAGAAAAACAGAACTTTCCCTTAAATGGGACGAGAAAGAATCAAAGGAATTACGAGCGTAATGTTGATTATATCTGATCTTCAAAGTGACACTTCCATAAAAAATAAAACATCTTGATCATAAAATAATTTGTTTTATCTATATATTTATAGTATAAGTAAAATTTTACTATTTAGAGTATTTCAAAATCCAAGCAAATCTAGCAAAATATAGAAAATAATGAAAATTGAAAATTCATATAGATTATACCAAGCGGAAGACTCTTAGTTTATTAATAGAGATATAACTATTAAAATATAGTACTAGAGAATTTCTAGTGTTAAGATAATTTCTAAGTACGACATATTGAGATATGGACAAAATGAGCCTTCCCGATATTAAAGATTCATAAGATCGATCCCAATTAACTTTGAATTGAGACGTATAATTATTATAAAAATATAATGTAATTTAACCAATTATATGATACTTATCATCTTTTTCGTGGTAGTTGACCTTTTAATGTTGTGATAGTGTAAGAAATTTATAATATCAATGAATAAGAGGGTGTTTGGCTAATAAGCTGGTCAATTAGTTTATAAGTACTATTTAGTGTAAGAATAATAGAGTGATAAGATTATTTTCCTCAATGATATTCTTTCATAAATGAGGTAAATATACAACAAGTAGAGTCACATCTTAGGCTATGATTAGACTACTAATAACTACTAATAAGATGTGATTAGGCTAATTATATGTCATCTAATATATCTACTTAAATGCTAATTTACCTTCTAAAATCAATTATAATAATTACTAATTACAATCAATTATTAATTATTCTATCATTCCCCTGCAGTCGAAGCGGGAGGCAGGCGTATGCTGAGACTGTCCCGAAAGTCTTCAAATAATACCAGCGGAAGACCTTTAGTAAAAATATCTGCAATCTGATAGCGTGACGGGACATATAAAACACGCACTTGTCCACGTGGGACCTTTTCATGAACAAAGTGGATATCCAACTCAATATGTTTGGTGTGTTGGTGATTGACCGGATTCTCAGAGAGGTAGATGGCACTAACATTATCACAGTACACCAATGTGGCCTTCGGAATTGGGAAGTGGAGTTCGAGAAGAAGATTCATGAGCCAACACGATTCAGACATAACATTGGCAACACCTCGGTATTCTGCTTCGGCACTAGATCTGGATAATGTTGTTTGCCGTTTTGAGGACCAAGATATCAAGTTATCACCAAGAAATACACCATAATCAGAAGTGGAGCGTCTGGCATCCGGACATCCTCCCCAGTCGGCATCCGTATAAGCGACAAGTGTGGATGTTGACGATGGATATAGATGCAGGCCATACTTGAGAGTACCCTAAATGTAAAGCACAATGCGTTTGAGAGCATGCATATGATCATCTATAGGATTATGCATGAAAAGGTACATTTGTTGCACAGCATAAGAAATATGCAGTCTGGTGAATGTCAGATACTGCAGGGCCCCTACCAAGCTACGGTAGAGCGTTGGATCGGCAAATGGCTTGCCGGAGGATGCACTCAATTTGGATTTAGTGACCATTGGAGTTGCCGAAGGTTTACCTGCGTACTTCTTTTGGGATAGAAATAAACTACCTGCATGACGTGTCACATCTATTCCTAGAAAATAGTGTAGTGGCCCTAGATCCTTCATAGTAAATTCAGAGTCAAGCTGTGACATGATGAACTTGCGAAGAGTATCTGATGAGGCAATTAATATAATATCATCCACATATAAAAGAAGATAAGCAATGCGAACCGCTTGTACTAGGCCCGGGGGGCTTGTTTGAGTCCATATAATGATTTCTTGAGCAGACACATGATTGGGATATTTGGAGTCCCTATACCCCAAAGGCTGGTACATGTACACTGTTTCATTAAGTTTTTCGTGGAGGAAGGCATTTTTGACATCCAACTGATGAAGAGGCCACGCCTTCGACAGAGCCAAACTAAGGATCGTTCGTATAGTTGCCGGTTTGACCACCGGACTGAACGTCTCCCCATAATCCACACCAACTTGTTGTATTTTCCCATCACCTACAAGATGGGCTTTATACCTCTCAAAAGTGCCATCAAATTTTTCTTTGTGACTGAAAATCCACATAGACAGAATTACATTAGCATGAGTGTGACGAGGAACTAACTCCCACGTCCTATTTTTAATAAGAGCAATAAATTCATCATCCATGGCCAATTTCCAATTCGGGTCATTAAGAGCAGAGACAGGATTATGAGGCAACAGTGATTTGGGAATTTAGGTGTGTAGGCTATATTTGGTGTTGGGTTTGACAATGCCGTGTTGACTACGGGTGACTGGACGTTGGGTCATGTTTTAAGATGGGCCGTTGGACGGGACTGCACTGGCTGGAAGTCGGCAGTGAACTAGGTCGTGACCCAAGCCACTGCCAGGCAGCCGGGTTGGACTCGTCGATCCAGTAGGCAAGTTTGGGCTTAGGAGGGAGGCCCATCTTGCTGGGCATTAGTTTGCCGCGGCTGGGCCGCTGTTTCGGGGCCCAAATTACCTAAAATATGTTGGTCCGCCGAAGCAGTGGGCTCAATCTGAGACAAAAAATGTTGGGATAAATACGGGGGCATGCTATCATCTAGAAAATCATAGGTAGGGGGTACAGACTCATGCATTTTAGTAAATGGGAAATTTGTTTCATCAAAGATATCATGACGACTCACTATTATTTTATTGGAGGAAAGGTCGTAATATTTGTAACCTCGATGATTAGAAGGATATCCCAAAAAAATGCAAGGAGTGGACCGGGGTTAAAGTTTGGTGATTGTAGTATATGAAAAAATAGGATAACATAAGCACCCGAATACTCGTAAATGAGAATAAGATGGATCTCTTAAGTATAGGATTTTTAGTGGAGCTTGATAGGACAAGTTTTTGTGGGGATGTATGTTCAAAATATAGGTAGCCATTTGTAGTGCATGATACCAAAAAAATGGTGGTAGTGAGGCATGGGCAAGGGATGTTCGAATGATGTTATTGATGGTTTGGATTTTTCGTTCCTCCTTCCCATTTTGAGATGAAGTATGTGGACAGGAAAGATGAAAAGTTAAACCATTAAAATTGCAAAAATCCCAAAAACACCCATTATCAAACTCTCTACCATTATCACATTGAATATTTTTAATATCTCATTCCAATTATTCTGGGTGAATGCTCTAAAAGTTAGAAATGTGAAAAAGACTTGTGATTTCTTAGCCAAAGGAAACGTACACAAAAACTTAGATTAATCATCTAGTAAAAGCAAATAATATCTATGGCCCGAAGATCTCAAAACGGGTGATGTCCAAATATCACAATGGATAATATCAAACGACATAAGTGTGCATGAGTTAGATGAAACAAATGGCACTTGAACATGTTTTCCAAATGGACATGATTGGCACAAACTTGAATTACTTACTGGAATATATGAAATAAAATTATTTCGTTTGAGAGAGGCTAAAACAGGTGCCCCTGGATGATCCAAACGTTCATGCAATAATGAAGGTGCAAAAGCTGCAAAAGTGGGTGGTAACTTGGTTCGTTGATTAGATGTGGTATTTAGATATAGATCCCCATGACTATCACATCTCATTAGAAGCATCCCCGTTTGAAAATCATTCACGGAAAATCCAAAAGGGTAAAAAACAACAGATACTCAATTATCAGTAGTAAACTTTCTAACCGAAACCAAGTTTTTAATTAATTGTGGAGCATGAAGGACATTCTTTAAAATTAAGGGTGGGTTTGGTGGAGTAGATTTGGTAGAACCATAACAACAAATTGGAATATAATCATCATTTTCGACAATTATATCATTATTTTTAATCAAATTAAAATAGGATGAGAGGTTACCTTAGGAGGACGTCATATGAGACGTCGCTCCGGTGTCCATGTACCAATTTGCGTCCGGCGAATTAAGTCCGAGAGTGTGCATGGTGAACTCAATATCCGTTGGGCTGGCCACTGCTGAATGGGCCTCCTACCACTAGTTTGGCAGTGGCCCAAAGCTGCTCAGTTCGCCACTATTTCGTGGCCCAAAAGGAGAAGGCTCATAGCCTTGTTGCTGACTTCAAGTGGCCTGGCCAAGTCTTGGACTGGGCCTGGCCCAGTTACCCGATGGGACTGGGCAAGTGGCACAGCCCAAGGCCACTGCCAGGCCTACTGGGTTGGGCCTCCACCCACTGTTGCCGAGGCTGCCACTGCTGGCCACCGGTCCCGCTGCTCCTTCCGACGTGTCCTCCGCCACCGGAATTCCGGTTGACGCCATTTTTGCCATTTCGGTTATTCCCACTCTGAATTTTACCACTGTTCCGTCCTTTTTGTCCCTGATTTTGTTGTATATGCTCAAAATTGGTAGCAGTGTCATTGGTTGAGGTGGCAATCATGGCAGAATTCGAGACGGTTGCGGCCTTTTTGCGGAAACCCGCATCTTTAAGAATAAACATAGAACGAGCTTGATAAAAAAAGTGGTAAAGGATTACTTTGTCGGATGAGCGTTCTCACGCCACTATACTCGTCGGTAGGGCCGGCAACCAATTGTAGAACCAATCATTGTTGTAAACCGGCAAACCAACATTTTTAAGTTGATCCGACAAGACTTTGAGGCGTTGACAATACACCGACGCATTCGAAAAATCTGCCATATCGGTAATGAGAATTCTTGCTCCAATGTGACGGCTTGGGAATTTTTTTTGTCTTGAAAAATATCCCGCAAGCGATTCCAGGCCTCCATTGCTGTAGAATCGGGTTCCATTATTGTGTGCAAAAAATACTACAGATAGTTGCATAAATTCATGAGAGAACTGTGGCATCAAGGGTTTCCCAAAGTTCTTTTTCATCATCAGTTTTTAACTCCTTTGCTTTGCCATTTTCCGGTGGGATTATGTGATGAATAACCCGGTGGGAACGACAACATATTTTAAAGAGCTCTGGCCAAGTTGCATAGTGAACATTTTTCATCTCAAGAGTGACGGAAATATGCGTTTTGATGTTAGAAACAGTAAGGGCGGGTTGAAATGTGAATTTGGAGTCAGACATTATTGACCGGAAAATGAATAACAATAATGGAAAAATAAAAAAAATAATCAAGAAAGGGTGGTGGTCGGCCGGTTGTGGGGGAGGAAGGGGGGCGAATTTTTGAGTAAAAATTATCTAGGGTATGATCTTTTCCCTAATCTTCTGATACCATGTAAGAATAATAGAGTGATAAGATTATTTTCCTCAATGATAATCTTCCATAAATGAGGTAAATATACAACAAGTAGAGCCACATCTTAGGCTATAATTAGGCTACTAATAGGATATGATTAGGCTAATTATATATCATCTAATCTATCTACTTAAATGCTAATTTACCTACCATTTACCTTCTAAAATCAATTATAATAATTACTAATTACAATCAATTATTAATTATTCTATCATTTAGTTTATTTACGAACTTGATAAATTAAATATCAAAAATGTTTATAAGCTAAGTGCTTGAAAGCAAAAACTCACAAGTTGGTGGTCAACCCCCATTCCCTCAGTCCCCTCCACCCCCACTCCTATCTTATGACGTTTAAATTTGTAAGAGCTTTTTGTTTGATAAAAAAATTTATTCTTTCATCCGTAATATTTATATTTGCAATTTTCAAAATACTCTTCATAGAACATAATAACTCCTAATTTTTTTTGTTTGTTTCCTTCAGTTGCCTTTTTTTTATTTATGTAAAAGTACTTTTAAATTTATGTTTTTTTGAAAATTACTGTAAGAACATTTCAATCACTTTAACAAAAAGAAAATTATCAATATCTTTTTATTAAACACGTTAATTGATTATTATCAATTTCAATATTTTTATCTAAATATATCTGCTTATTTGTAAAATTAATTTTTAACACCTATAATATTTTTCAACATTTGATACTTATCAGCTACTTTTAATCCGCTAATCTATTCGGACACTAAAATAGGCATTTCTTTTTTTAATGCACTTCTTATCTCATTTCTCATCAAACTCAGTAGCCATTTATTCCCCCCACCCCACCCCGCATCTCCTTTGGTTTCCCCGTGTAGTAGGTAAAAGGAAATTTAGCAATCAAACAGTGCGCCTGTGGGTTACAAATTTAAAGTCAGCGAGCATTATCACTAATTCAAAGAATTTAGATTCTTACATGGTTGGTATAGCTATTTAAAGGATTTCATACATACAAAAAACTTTTCCCTTTGACTACATTTTGGTTTGCTTTTCCCTTTGAACACAACCACATAGTAGAAGCTTCCAATTGATTGGTAATAAAATTGAATAACCAAATCCTTTAGTATAAGATAGTCAGGCCTTTTAAATTACAACGGTTGTTGATAATGGAGGAGTCCGGAACTTAAATGACCCACAAAATAAGTAAGTGCACAAAAATACCTCCACAAAAAAAACAGTAATAAAACTACTTTTTGCGCAGGAATTTCCTGCGCAAAAAGGCTTAACCGTAGGACTAAAAGTGACCATTTAGAAAATATGGGCGCCTAGGATTATATTAATCCCTTTTGCGCAAGAATTTCCTGTAGTCCTTTTGCACAGGAAATTCCTGCCCATATTTTTTAAATGGTCACTTTTAGTCCTATTACGCAATAAATTATTGCGTTTTACAATCAATTATTCCTCTAACCATTTGTACTTGATTTGACATGACACTATGACAATTATTGCAAGAACCCATCCGTTTTTTTATTTAACATGAATTTTGAATGAGGTAAAGACTCATCTATTTCATAAGTTTAAGTCGTCAAAATTGTTCTTGAAAAAAATATTCAACTCTAAAGTTCATAAAAAATGGCGTCTCCTCATTCAAGTGTTAAGGTTTCTTTATTTTGGGAAGGAGAGATTCTTCATGATAATAATAATGTTCGTTATATTATTCCACCACAATACCATGTTAAGTTCCCAATTAACTTGGATTACTGAACATTACTCAATGTCATACACAAAAGAATGAAAGTTAGTAAGCGTGAGTTTGCATTATCTGTAATAGGCATATATCCAATATCCATTGCACCGCAAGATTTAGTGCTTTATGGTGAGTGGAATATCACTGATGATGAGTCTTTGAGTGAATATTTGAGGGCGCTAGAAGAATATAGGGGCTTAATCACCCTGAATGTTCTTGAAATGTATGTTGAAAATATACCTATCAATCGTAGTGAAGTCTTGGTCGGGACTCATCAGGAAGTCCCAGAAATGTCCGCTGCACCTCGTTCTCAAATCCCTCATGTCCAGCCTACTCATGGTAACACTTACCCGGACATGAGTTTTTATGGAGACATTTTGAGTGGTCAAATGGCGATGGAAACTCTAAGCCAACGATTTAATCAAAATTACGGGAAAAATTGGTAAATATCCATTTTTCGTTATTATTTTGTGTAGTAGCACATGTTTATTATATGTATGATAATAGTAATGTTCTTTGTATCTTTTTAGTGGTTATACACCTGATATGAGTAATATTGGGCAATCCTCTCAGTTCGGTGCAGTTGATTATTATCTGTAGGTATATTTTTTAATAATTAAATAATATAAGTATTTTGATGTTTAGTATTTACAATACTTGAATAGTATTCACAAAACGCGTCAGTGGTACTAAATATTGATTTCGGTGCAGTTGATCTTTCTTCAAACCCAAACAATAATGATTATTATCCGTAGGTTCATCACCTTGATATTAAATAATATATATATATATATATATATATATATATATATATATATATTGATGTTGGTATTTAAAATATGTTACCTATTTTTCGTGTAGGAAAGAGGCCTTTACTAGATGTTGGTATTTAAAATATGTTACCTATTTTTCGTGTAGGAAAGAGGCCTTTACTAGATGGTGATGATTATCCAAATCATATAGATACATCATTGAGTGATACAGATGATATACCGAATGCAGAAGTATTCGATGATGATGACGTAAATATATCAGATAGTGAGGTTGATATTCATTCTCTTAGGCAGGAACAACAGTTAGTAGAAATGATGCAAAGTCGGCCACACCAGCAAAAACCGCTGGCACAAAGTCCAATTCACCAACACGAACCGATGGCAGAAAGCTCAATTCAGTGGCATTCTGACGTGATTTCATATTTTGATAATCTTCAAGATCGTCATGATGCCTTTGTCTTCACTACATAAGATGATTATATTCGCCAAGCAATGTGGAAATAACTGAACAATCTTGTAAACGACAATGTTCACATTGCAAAAGGCATGATTTTCTCTTCCAAAAAGGCAATGCAATGGGTCGTCAAAATTTATAGCATCAAAGAAATTAGGGATTTTAGAGTTGATGATTCAACCCGAAAGCTGTGGAGATTAGTTTGGAGACGTGAGTATCAAGGTTGTCAATGAATGCTTCGGGGTATTGAGACTCATGATAGTATGTGGATTATCTCAAAATTCCGCTCACGTCACACTTGTGATATGAATGGCAATCGAGCAGGCCATTTTAATTTAGATACAAATATGATTGATCAAGTGTTACTTGTTGACATTGCCGAAACCCCAAGGTACCATATTCGACCAAGTTCATTATAATTTTGACATCAATTAAATTATCATTATTAAATATTATTTGTTTAAACTTGTCCAGGTTCCCCACCAAAAAATGCATTAGAACACTTTTGAGAGTTTATAATAAGAAGATACGAAGGAGAAAGAGATATTTCGGGAATAACCACGCTTTTAAGATGATTTATAATACTTGGGAGGGCTCTTTCCAGCAGTTACCGAGGTATATGATAGCTCTACAAAAATTCAATTCTGGTACTATTGTAAAGTGAAAGCTTAATACCCAACCCGGTGTGCCCGGTAATATTTTTAATTTTGTGTTTCGGATAATTTAACCATGCATTGATGGTTTTGCTCATTTTCGGTCAGTCATATCCATAGATGGCACGCATGTGTACATGATATACGAAATTAAATCACTGATTGCAGTAAGAATAAATGCCAGTGGGTCGATATTCCATCTTGCTTTCGCCATTGCCGCTAGCGAGAGCAACGAGACAGTTGAGTGGAATTGGCGTGTTAGGAAGGCTGAAATGCTAGAACAAAACTTGAGGGCACTCGAACTTAAACTTCCAAAAGGTCGTGCTACGTCAATGCCTCGTGATACACCACAAGAGTTCAATTGTGCTTTTACCCGTTTTTGCGAAGAGAACGGTCAATTAAAAATATGTCGCCTCAAGGCTGAATATGATCAACATAGTTAGATCAGATTCATATCCAAGTGGAATTCGGACCGTGAGATGTCTGATGAAGATAATTCTCCATGATCCTATTAATATTTTTTTAAAATAAAGTAGGTAGGTAGGGTCATAATGACGACCCCAAGGGTACTTGGGGTTTGCAATAATATAAGTAGCCTTTCATTTGTTATTATACTATATTATATTTAATGTCGAGTAGTAGAAATGTAGATTGGTCGGTATTCCTTTCAAATGATCTTAATAGCAGTGGTGATGATAGCTCAAATCATAGCAGTTATTTCGATGATTCGAGTTATCTTGATAACAATGAATTCAAGATAGACGATTTGAAACCCCACCTTCTTATAGAGCATGATGATGATTTTTGCTATGTAAAATATTTAGATCCACGAGATTATTAATGCGGGTTACGTCGAGAATGTGCATATCAGCATGCCAAATCAGAATGTCTTGTTCGTGACTTGGAAAATCTCAACGCTCAAATCCCAACAAGGTTCACAATGATCATGACTCGAATTGATCAACATTCTTGCGAGGTTGCCGTACGGAGGATTAGAAAAAGAAAACAACAGAATGCTAGCAAGACGTTGTAGACTTTACATGCTAAAGTTGGCCGAAGAACAAGCATCATCAACGGGTAAGGAACTAACATCTACAGAAAGAAGATATGTCTTAAGAAACTCAAAATATTATTCTGATGACGATATTGAGGACTCTTATTATGATGATGATTAGGGGTTATTTTGGTTCACTTGCTTAGTTTTTGGGTCATATAAGTTCCGGACTCATGATTTTATTTGTATTTTTAATTTTTAATTTATGATAAAGTCATCATTTAAAAAAAAAAGTATGTTTCATTTTGCTTTGATTGTTATAGTCTGTTATTAATTTACATAAGCTTCTTAGAGTTAATAATACATAAAAAGTTCAATAATTCATAATTTGTAATGAAAACACAAATAAATTAGTACATAAAATGTGCCGATTACATAATACATTTAAAAAAATATAGAAAATACATAATACATGAAAACATGCAACTAGTAAAAATAAAATACATAGAAATAATAAACTTAATCGAAAATACATAAAAATAATAAACTTAATAAACAAAATCATAGAAATAATAAACAACAACAAGATAATACAAATTATCTTTCAAAATTTCAATTTATCTTTCAAAGCATTTTTCTCGTGTTGAGTGTCTCTAATGTTATCCTTGAAAAAACTTTGTTTTTCTTCGGATTATTTTAGCAAGACCTCCAAAAGGTCAAATTTTTCTTGAGCTTCCATAAGTTTAAACTACAAGTCAAACTTCACGGTATCTCTAGTGATACATGAAGTCGCGGTATATCTATCAACATGAGGCTTTTTAAACTTCGCCGCCACCGTTTTATCCACATGAATTTCATTTTCCCATTGAAAATATATGCAACCATTCATATCCTATAAACATTACAAGAAAAAAATCAATTTTTGAAAGTATAATATGTAGATAATGTGAAAAAACTCTAAACCCTAAAAAACTTGTAAAAACACTTACATCGGGCACTTTACAACGTCAAAAACGACGCCCCGAATTATCTTAGGTCCTTGATGTTCTGAGCTTACAATAATAACTGTAACCACAAACATCGGGTTCTATAGCAAAGTTTGACGTTTCGGAGCTTTGAGACATGATTTTTTTAGAGGGGGGGGTTAAGTATGGTAAAAGAGTGACTGACTTGAAAATGGCTAAGTCTGCTAGGGTTTATAATAACCCCTATTATGCAGTAAATTCCTGCGCAATATGAGTTAACTACGCCGTTACAGTTAACTCCTTTTGCGCATGAATTTCCTGCGCAAAAAGTACTTATATCACTTTTTTTTTGGATATTTTGATTCAAATCCCTACTTTTTAAGTCATTTAAGTTCCGGACTCATAATTGGAGTAATATAAATTTGAACATCACTTAGTGGACACCCATTCCTAAAACAAAGATATAAAGACTTTCAAGAGGAAACAAATTTGAGAACATACATGACACAAATCCAATATTGGAGCAATAAAAATATTTCTAGTTACAGCTAAAAAATGATTTTTTATTGGAGCTACATTCCTCTCACATTGATGGTTTTATTTTGTTTATACTTTATAGTGCGCATTTGATTAATACCTTGAAGAAATAAATGGCCATGTGCTGCTTGCATTCGAACTATGTCACTTACTAACTTAAAATCATGAATCCCTTTCTACACGCAATTAATGAATTGTGAATTGTGATGCCAAGGAAGGGTGTTCATTGACCTTGTAAACTTGTACTCCATTAAGGACGTGTTTTGAAATATTACGTTATTATTAGGCTGTGTAATCACTAGGATAGTAATGACACAATATAGTAATTATAATGATTGTTTGTTTGTAATAACGTAATTACAATGTAATTTTCATGTCACGTTTGGTTGCGTAAATATAGTTACATGATTTGATCATTTTAAAAAAGCTAATTAATAAAAAATGAATATGTATATAAGTTTTAATGAGTGAAATTACATGTACATAAGAAATGAAAAAAAAAGTTAAAAAGTCATCTAGGGCTATGCTATGTAATTATCATCAAATCATTGTCCATCTTGAGAATTTTAAAGTATATTTATTTTCCTTCGGTTACACTCAATTCCATGTTGATTAAGGAGTTACTCGTTTGGACAAACATGTCAATTATATAATTACATTCAAATTCAATTATATAAGATTCCTTCCAAATATGTCCTAAATATAATGTAAGTTGCAGTATTTATTAGACATATTTAAATTTGAAACTCTTGTCATATATTATAGGGAGTATTATTTAATTCCCGAAAAAGTGATTAAATACAACTACATCAATGAAAAGAAGTTGCAATACATTTATATTAAATAAATATGTTTATTACTCCATATCTTTTAGATATGGGCAGTTATCCAGTTGGAGTTAAAATAAGTGAAAGAAATAATTCATCGATTATTTTCATTAATGAATGAGTATATATACAATTTACAATTTTCATAATAGGAAAATTTTATTCCAATTCTACTCCTAAAACCTTATTCTACTTGTACGATAATTCTACAATTATGGTAAGTGTACAATGCTAATTAAATACAAACTAAAGTTACCAAAAATCTTCTCCAAAACCGTGATATACAATGTTGTATATGTTGTGTATATCACGACTGAAACTGCCTCAAGTTGTCTTGTATTACCATGATATACACGGTATACACAAGGAAGTGTATATGCCGTGTATACCGTGTACATAACGGTATATTCTGTCACACCCCGCAGTCATAGCGGGCGGTCTTCGTACGCTGAGACTGTCCCTAAAATCTTCAAAAAGGACCGAGGGAAGACCCTTAATAAAGATGTCTGCAATTTGATACCTGGAAAGGACATGACAGATGCGTACTTGTCCACGAGCTACCTTTTCGCGAACAAAGTGGATATCCATCTCGATGTGTTTAGTGCGTTGGTGTTGAACCGGATTACCAGAAAGATAGACTGCACTAATATTATCACAATAAACCAAGGTAGCTTTCTGAATGGGACAATGAAATTCTAAGAGAATATTACGTAACCAACATGATTCAGAGACCACATTGGCTACCCCTCGATACCCGGCCTCCGCACTAGAGCGTGATAATGTAGATTATCGCTTCGCAGATCATGAGACCAAGTTATTACCAAGAAACATACAATATCCAGACGTGGAGTGTCTGCTATCTGGACAGCCACCCCAATCAGCATCTGTATACGAGACAGGTGTAAAGGTCGATGATGGATATAAATGTAAGACATAGTCAAGTGTTTCCTGGATGTATCGAATAATGCGTTTGAGCGCATTCATGTGCTCAACCCTGGATCATGCATAAACAAAAACATATGTTGTACGGCATACGTAATATCTGGTCTCGTGAAAGTAAGATACTGAAGAGCCCCTACAAGACTGCGATAGTGGGTGGGATCCTCGTAAGGTGAGCCAGCCGCAACACCCAGCTTGGGTTTAGTATCAACTGGAGCGGAAGTAGACTTGCACGAGGACATACCAGCTCGCTCAATGATCTCAGCGGCATACTTCCTTTGTGATAAGAATAACCCACATGTATGTCGAGTAACAGCAATCCCCAAGAAATAACTCAAGGGCTCCAAGTCTTTCATAGCAAACTCAGAACTGAGTAGTGTCATAATAGACTTGAGTAAATCATCCGAAGAAGCTGTCAAAATAATACCATCCACATACAAGAGAAATATATGCCAAGAAAGTACCACGACGATATATGAACAGAAAATTATCAGATTGGCTGTGAGAGAACCCAATAGTAGATACATAGTCTGCAAATCACTTATACCAGGCACGTGGGGCCTGCTTAAGCCCATACAAGGACTTTTTCAACAAACAGACATGATGCGGATATTTGGGGTCTCGAAAACCCAAGGGTTGATGCATGTAAACCGTCTCCTTAAGATCAACATGGAAGAAATCATTCTTCACATCTAGCTGATGAATGGGCCATGCTTTCGAAAGAGCCAAGCTGAGAATAGTGCGAATGGTAGCCGGTTTGACCACCGGACTAAATATCTCACCACAATCCATGCCAACCTGCTGAATTTTACCATCACCTACAAGACGAGCCTTATGTCGCACAAAAGAACCATCAGAATTATCTTTATGAGTAAAAATCCACATAGACCGAATAATATTAATACCAGAAGGACGGGGCACCAACTCTCACGTCTTATTTTTAATAAAAGCATCATATTCATCGTTCATAGCCAACTTCCAATTCGGGTCATTTAATGCAGACACTGGATTACGAGGTAGGGGGATTTAAGAACATTAGAATTTAGATTAAAATGTCTTTTCGATTTAAAAATACCCCGTTGACTACGAGTGACCGGTCTGTGACTCAGGGGAGAATTGGGTGGATTTTCAGAAACAATCGAATGAGTGACAGTCTGGCCAGCATGCAGTGGGCCTGCTGGCCCAATACTGGAAATTGGATGCGGAATAGTAGTTGAACCTGTTTTGGGAGTGGGCTGGGTAATCGGCCCACTAGTCGAAATTGGGGCAGAGGCAGTAGGTGGTGACGGAACAGTAGGTCCAGCAAGAAGTGGGCCCGCAGGGGGAGTTTTAGCGCGGGACAAGTCCGATAAATGGTGGATAAGATACAGGGTGACCTCATCATCTAAACAATTATACGAACTAGGCCCGGGACTTATTATTTTTGAAAACGGAAATTGGGTTTCATCAAAAATAACATGGCGACTAATTATGATTTTATTAGACGATAAATCAAAACATTTGTAACCACGATGATTAGACGGATAACTCAAAAACACACAAGCGGTAGAACGGGCTTTAAGTTTGTTAATTGTAGTTGACAAAAATAGCGGATATCATAAACACCCAAAGACCCTAAGATGTGAATACGAATGATCCTTATTATAGAGGGTTCTAAGAAGAGACGAATATGCCAACCCTTTGGTAGGAAGTATTTTAAGAAGATATATAGCCATTTGTAGAGCTGATGCCAAAAGGAAGGGGGTACGGAAGCATGGACCAATAAAGTTCAGAATATTATTAATGGTACGAATTTTTCGTTTGGCTTTCCCATTTTGTGAAGACATATGAGGACAAGAGAAACTAAAAACTATGCCATTATTTGCACAAAATTCCCGAAACAACCCATTATCATATTCTTTGTCATTATCACATTGAATATTTTTTTATTTCTCGTTCGAATTGGGTACGGAAGAATAATCATCCAAAAATAGAACATAATAACGATGACCCACAGAACTTAAAACGGGAGATGTCCATAAATCGCTATGAATAATATCAAATGGCATTAAAGTACGATAACTAGAGGCTACAAATGGTAATCTAACATGTTTTCCTAAAGGACAGGAATGACAAATTGGAGTACTATGCGTACCCTTACAAGAAATAAAATTATTTTATGTAACGAAGAAACAATGGACGACCCATGATAACCCAAACATGTATGCCACAAGGAATGAGCTATAGCTGCAAAAGTAGATGGCACGGCTTGACTCGAGAGACTAGAGGCGGGCGTGAGTGGATATAGATTCTCCCCTACTATTACATCTCATGAGAGGTATCCCCGTCTTGAAATCCTTCACAAAAAATCCAAAAGAATCAAAATTAACAGAAACTCAATTATCAGTGGTGAATTTACGGACAGACACGAAATTCTTAATTAAGTTAGGGGCATGAAGGGCGTTTTTCAAGACAAGAGGCGGAAGTGGGGGAGACAAAGTTGCATGACCGTAACCACGAATTAGAATTGAGTTGCTCAAATTAGAATAAGATGGGAGAGTACCTTGATCGGATGTCATGTGAGAAGTAGCGTCGGTGTCCATGTACCAGTTTGGGTTCAGAGAATTTAATCCAAGTGTATGCATTATGGCCTCAATATCTGTCGGAGTCGATGTGGAGCCCACTGGCTGAAATGCATGAGGAGGCCGAGGCCCAAGAAAACCGTCCTGCTGCCCCGGCCCAGAAGGAAATCGACTGCCTGAAGCTGGACCCGAGTGATTGGGCCTGTAAGGGGGCTGACCTGAGGCCCAAGGCTGGAAATAATTGGGGCTTGGGCAGTAGGCAGGACTAGGCCACTGGCCACTGGTCCAGGCCCACTGCCAAGGGGCCCAAGGCTGGGACCAGATGGGTTGCACTCCAAAAACCCGAGGCCCACCCCCGCTGTTAGTACTATTCCCACCGGCAGTGTTACTGTTCCGCCGCCGCCATTGTTGTCGCTGTAATTTTTGTCATTATTTTTTCGGTTTTGACCCTTCTTGCCCCTATCGTTGTTGCGGTGTTGGCCCGAATTGTCAACAAACCCATGAGAATTATCGAATGACGTCATCATCGCCACAGAACTGGCACCGGTAGCTGCCTTTTAGCCAAGCCGGCTTCTTCTAACGTGAGCATCGAACGGGCTTGATAAAAAAGTAGAAGCGGATTACTTTGACGGAGGAGATTCCCAATGCCATTATAGGCCTCCGAAAGGCCTGCAACCATTTGTAGAACAAAACGATTATTGGTAATAGGTGCCCCAACGTTACGGAGTTGGTCCGCCAATTACTTGAGCCGTTTACAATAAGCGGAAACGTTCGGGAAATCTTCCATGCTGTTTTGGAAGAATTCTTGTTCAAGGGTGACAACTCGGAAAGGTTGGTTATCCTGGAATATATCACGCAATCTATTCCATGTAGCCATAGCCGTAGTGTCTGGCTCAATAATCGTCTGTAAAAGGTCGGTAGAAATAGTGGAATAAATCTACTGAAGGACGATAGCATCAAGAGTAATCCATAACTGAGGATCCTCTGCGGGAGTAGGGGTAGCGGGAGGAATTATGTAATGGAGGACTTGATGTGAAATTGCGTGAATTTTGAACAACTCTGCTCACGTAGCATACTGGACGTTTTCCATCTCAAGAACAATAGGGATGTGGTTCTTGATGTTGGAAACAGAAAGGTCAGGATGAAATACGTTCTTAGACATAACGAAAGAATAAAAGGTGAAGAAGGAATTTAGACTAATTTAGGAAGAGAAGAGAGAAGTCGGGCATGGAAACCGAGATGGAAGCTCGGAAACCGAGGGCAACGGAAGACAAAGAGAGGAGAGGTATGAAAAGCCTAGACTTCTGATACCATGAAAGAAATAATCCTTTGATTATTTTCATTAATGAATGAGTATATATACAATTTACAATTTCCATAATAGGAAATCCTATTCCTATTCTACTCCTAAAACCTTATTCTACTTGTACAATAATTCTACAATTATGGTAAGTGTACAATGCTAATTAAATACAAACTAAAATTACCAAAAATCTTCTCCAAAACCGTGATATACATTGTTGTATATGTTGTGTATATCACGGCTGAAACTGCCTCAAGTTGTCTTGTATTACCGTGATATACACGTTATACACAAAGCAGTATATATGACGTGTATACGGTATATCACGATATATTCTATCAATAAGTATGCAAAATCACACGACCATGTTATCCAATCAAGAACATATATCAAGAAATATTCATTGACTCACTTTATCTTCTTTTATTCCACAGGACTACAAAGTGTACTTGTACTAGACACACACTTGCAATTCCCAAATAAATAAAAAGACAAAGCAAAAGTAGCACATTAATATAATATAGTAGTACTTGTTTGTGTTAAGAGTCCCACATCTCAAAAGTTAGCTTGTAAAGTAAGAATTGTCCAAGTTCATATAATGGGTTCATGTTTTCATTTCATATCCGATTTGAGACTCTTAACAGTTTGGTCCCTGTTTTGCAAGTTGTTCCAAGATTGCCAGTTCCTGTAGGCGCAAATTGCCCAATTGGCCTTGGACATATCCACACAGAAAAATGGATACTGATGCATTCATTTTATATGGTTGGGTTTTATTAGGTAGAAAAGTTAAAAAGGAATAAAAAACTTCGCATACTAAAAAGTACATTAAAAATTTATAATCTTAAATATATTATGATATTTTTATAACCATAAATATTAGAAAATAATATAAATGATCTTAACTATGCTATACTTCACAAGAAGAAAAAATATTCCCATTACTAATAAAATGTGGATATAAAATCACACAGAGTAAATTTGTATACCTTTATTTTTTCACAAACCACTCTCAAGTATAGTTATTATAGAATTCAAGAAAATGTACCTTGAGTCGCGAAGCATAATACAGTAGAGATTAAAACATTAGCATTCCTTCTGTTTATTCTAAGGTTGTCCAGTGGGTTGGGTCGGCCCGATACCCCTTAAAAAATGGTAGCGGGATTCGAACTCGGAACGGGACTAGGGCTCGTCCCGCCCATCCCGATCCCGCCCGTCCCGCCCCCCATCCCGTCCCGCCCCCGTCCTAACCCCCCTTTGCAAAAATAACCGTTGCACAACGGTCAAATTTAGATTTTGGCCGTTGTGCAACGTCTATAACAGCCATTTTGCCCCCTCTCAGTCCATAAACCCCCTACCCCCTTAATATTTATTTTTAACCCCTAAGTTAGTATATTTACACTTTAACCCTATTTCTCAACTATAAATACTTCATTTTCCTATTCATTTTTCTCACAAATCTTCCTACCATCTCTCTAATCTCTCTATCAATCTCTCTACAAGTCTACATTGCCTACTAAATATTTTATTTTATCTGCTTATTTATATCAAAGTTCAGAAATTGGGAGTGAAGTTGACAACTAGCTTGAGGATCATCCATCGAGCAAAGTTCAACCTCGATTACACGTCGACGTTACGTCAGCGTTTGGTACCTTCGTTCATTCTTTAAATTATTATTGTTACTTAATTTCATTATCTTTAGTTATTTATTTGCATAATTATAATGGAATGAATTGGACGTTTTATTTCTGGTATAGGTACTAGGAGTAACAGGGGTAAGGGTACATCTTCTAGTAATCATAATTACGATGATTTCACTCATGTAGATGAAACTGATTTTTTTTATGTTACTATTAATATACCATTAGATGATGAGGTATATTCTGCATCTGAACCAGACTTTAATTTAGAAAATGAATTAGAAGATAATTTAGATAACACACCCACCAGTGCACCTCCACCTCAGGCTCAGACTGAGTCTCAGCCTGAAACTCAAACTGGAATGGCTTTTATTCCCCCCAGTATGAGTCGAGGCCTAAGTCATCACCTGCATGAGATTTTTTTGATAGGGACATTGATAATCAACTAGTTAGATGTAAAATTTGTCAAGAATTTTATAAATTTAAAACCGAAAAAGGTCAAGGTGGAACGGGAGGTTTAATGAGACATGTAGGAAATCTCACAAAGCAAGGTATAACCAATACCTGGCTGAAAAATTGGGTGTGCCAATGCCTTCTGAGTCGGGACAAGGTTCACATAGTGTCCCCAACCAAGTACAGGGTCAAATTAAACCGATGACGGGGGATTATAGATCCTAAATATGATAAACACAAAGATAGGGAAAATATAGCAAAATTAGGTGCGGTGGAGGGTTTGCCTTTTTCATTTCCTTCCTCTCCTGATTTTATTCATTACATTAGAGAAACATATAATCATGTTTTTAACAGTTTTCCTAGATCAACTGTTAGAAGAGACGTTTTTAAATTTACACATGAATATCAACAATATTTACGTTATGAATTATATCATTTTAATGACAAAGTGGTTATCACTTCTGATATAGGCCGTAGTACTAACCGTAATGATTATTTAACTGTAACATGTCATTGGATAGATCAGACTTGTCTATGCAAAAATGTATTTTAGCATATAGATATATTTATGATAGGCACACTGGATTATTTATTGCAAGAAATATTCATGAAATTTGTGAATATTATAGAATAACTGATAAAATTATGACTGTTACATTAGAAAGTGCTACTTCTAATGATTATGTTGTAAACCTTTTAAAAACTCGATTAACTCCATCTTTTCCCGATAATTTTCATATAAGATGTGCATGTCATAGTTATAACTTAATTATAAAGGATGAACTAAAACTTTTTGAAAACATTCTTGATAAAGTACAATTTGCTATAAACTTTATTTTTAAAGGTAATAAAATACAAAGACGCAAAGAGTATAAAAACTTGTCATGATTGTGGATTACCTTATAGAAAAATTAAAGAAGAAGTAGCGACTATGTGGAATTCTCTGTATGAACAACTAATTGTTACTCACGAGTATAGAAGACCTATAACTTTATTATTTAACGCTCATAATCAAAATCTAAGGGATATGCTTATAGATAATGATTGGGATTTTTTTTTAGAACTTATTGGATTTTTAGAGAATTTTTTTCTAGCTACTAAAGAATTTTCTGGTATTTATTATCCTACTATTTCAACTATGTTATTTTATATAACTTTAATATTTTTGTTACTTAGTGAATATATGCAAAAATCATCTTACGCTCCATCTATTAAAAATGTTTATAAAATTTTAAAAAATACTTTTTTCCTATTCCCACTATTTATATTATTGATGTTGTGTTAAATCCAACTATTAAAGTAGACGGTTGTAAAGCATTTGTTGAAACGATTTATGAAAGTATAGAAATACTTCCACCTCCAAGTCCAACAGACTCAAATAAATAACCAACTCACGAACCAACTAGAGAAGAAGTTACGTCTAGCATACACACTGAATGCATATATATATATATAATCAACCGGCTTCTATACCATCTTCTTCTACTTCGATGCAACCTTATAAAAGACATGATGTTTATGCCTCAAGTATTCAAGGCCTTAGAAATAAAATGTATAGTGGTTCAACTTCTTCACAAATTAGCGAGTTTGATGTTTATGTCTTGCAAGTAGGGATGGCAACGGATCGGATCTGGACCGGATCCTACTAGATCCATATCCAGATCCATTTTTCATACCTGGATCCATATCCGGATTCAGATCCATCGGGTCTATAAAAATCATATCCAAATCCGGATTCATCAGATCCACCGGATCCACGGATCGGATCTGGATACACGTGTAAAAAAAATTTGCCTTGAATAATATTCCCACCTGTTGAAACTTTTTTGACAAAATGAAACCCAATACATAAGTAAATATATCTATTATCAATACATAAATAATATCCATAAATATATCTATTGGCAATTGCATAGCTAGGACCGGTGAGTCTATGAATTACAAGGCCCTGGATAACAATTTTAAGTGTGTTTATGCTACGTACATGTATTGATGAATCGTGATGCACTTCAGTTTTTTTATTTGATTGGGATCAAGTATCTTCTGGCAACATGACTCAATGATGTGTGTCTATCAGGAAGTTGCATGATCAAGGAGTGAGATTAAGCATCAGTACCTCTAATTGTCAATGACTGTCAAGAGTTAGATTTGGATTTCATTTGTTTGAACTGCTCGGGATTATCTTTCTGTGAACTGTATTCTGAAGAGATTTTCTTACTGTGATTTGATAGTTTTTAAAACTAATATAACATACACAGCAGATATATTTACCATGTTTAGCAAGTAGACTAGAATAATATTCCATATATTAAATATATCTATTATCAATATATAAATAGTAGATATATTTAATAAAAAAATGGATCCACTGGTCGGATCTGGACCGGATACGGATCTCAAATACAAGATCCAGATTCGATCCGTCAGAAATGGATTCGGGTCCGATCCGGGTCCGTCGGGTCCAAATTTTAAAGATCCATATCCTATAAAACGGATCTGGATCCATCGGATCCGGACCGGGACCAGGATCCACTGCCATTTGTACTTGCAGGGTGTTGTACCATACGAAACAATTATCAATGAAGGTGGACGTAAAGACTTGCTGAGATACTGGAGGGAGAATGAGAAGACATTTCCAACACTAACAAAGATGGCTCGAGATGTGTTGAATATTCAAGTGTCATCAACAGCTTCGGAAAGCGCTTTTTCTGTTGGAAGGTTTCAAATAGGAGAGCATAGACACTCATTGGCAGGAGACAGCTTGGAGATTGCAGTTTTATTTAGAGATTGGATTAGAGCGGAGCGTAGAAGGTGCGGTCAACCAGAGATCAACGAAGAAGAAGACTACAACTACAACGAAATCTTATTCGAGGGAGCAGAAAGCGACGTCGAACAATTTGACCAACAGCTTCCAATTCCGACTGAAGTACCTCAAGAGATTATGAGGAAATTAGAAAGAGTATGGTTGACTATGTAATTTTTTTAATGGCAATTTTACTATGTGATTTGCAACTTTTGAACTACGAAACAAAGTTGCAATTTTGAAATTGTATTACAAAAAAAAATATTTCTATTAAATAATATAAGAGGCACAAAAACAGCCTTGAGATATTTTTATTCACTATCTTGTTCAATTATTTAAGTGTTTAAATATATTTTTTTTAAATTAAGTGTCTAAAAAAATCCCCCAAACCCCGCAACCTGACCCGACCCGTCCCCTAGGATCCCGTCCCGCCCAGCCCACTGGTCACCCCTAGTTTATTCTATCGCTTATACTTGCAATAGATGATGAGAGCGTACAGCTAAAACTTTAGTAGGTACGTGCGCGGAGAAAGATAATTTATAGTGTAAAATGTCTTATCCTATCAATACAATATTGCCTCTTAAAAATCTTAATGTGGTCATGAAAATCATCTTATAATAATAAGAGCACGCCATTGAGAGTATATAAAACATATAAAATTAAAAAGTTTCTAAATATCGTTTCTTTTGCACTCAAAGTTGTGATTTAGTGATTAATGAATGAATTGAAAACACTGAATGATTTCTTTCTAATTAGTTACACTAAGTTTACTTTAAGAGTAGTTAAACTAAATAAAAGAGTATATAAGTAAAAAAAATACATTGTATGTGCACGGAGAACATCAGAGGGGACAACGTGAGGGTGCATAGGGTGTGTGTGTTTTTTTGGGATTTACAGCTCGTGATGAGATAGAAAAAAAAAAAAGCAGGCGAAAATAAAGGTGCTTTGTCATGATATGCCTGTTTGATTTTCTTAGTGGTGTGTGTGTTTTGGGGGGGGGGGGGGGGGGAGTAGTTCATAGGTCATAGCCTCATAGCATTGATAAATCTTTGCCATGCCCATGTTGGCTGTTTATGAGTTGTTAGTGAAAAAAAATAAAAGGCCTTATTTCTTTTTTTTTTCTTTTTTTTGACGAAGGAACTCGCAGCGCTATTCTCTCGAGTGCGCACAGGTTAAACCCCAGACTGACGTAATAGCCTGCAAACCACGTCAACCGATTAATCACACTTGACAAGTCATGTGTGACTGACTCAAAGCCTTATTTCTTTTTAATGGACTAACCGAGGCCTCTTCTTATTTTTTTTTTATAACAAATAAAATAATAACTCTCGGAAACACTCCAGACTCTACCTGTGGATTCACTGTTATTGTTGTTGTAACTTTTTTAGAACAACATAGTCCCCAGATTTTCTTCTATTAATCTTTGTTGAGTGCCAAATCATCTCCTCTTTCTCTCGCTCTATATTCTCTCTATAAATCATTGAAAAAAGAAACAAGATAGAGTGAGTATATTATCCTTAAACAAATTTACAAGGAATGAATGGTGTCATTGACTTTGAATCAGATGATACTGAGTTTGTTGAAGTTGATCCTACTGGAAGATATGGAAGGGTATGTTCTTCTTTATATTCCAATTCTAAATTCTTGAAGTTGAGCCTCTTTTCTTTTTGTTTATTTCTGTTTCTTCGAGCCGAGGTCTATCGGAAATAAGTTCTCTACCGCACAAAGTTAGAGGTAAGATCTGCGTACATTCTACCTGACAGACCACATTTGTGATATTATAGTGGGTATGTTGTTGATGTTGTTGTTTACTATTTCTATTTGTTTTTTCCACATCATATTGAGTTCTCATTTGCTTCCTCTTTTTTTTTTTGAGTTCAGTACAATGAAATTCTTGGTAAAGGGGCTTCAAAGACAGTGTATGTGCCTCTCTTAGTTAATTTCTGCGAAGATTGAATCTTTTTCCATTTCTTGCATATGGGTAATTCAGAAACAGGCATTGCATTTATCTAATGTTTAAAAAAAATCTTTTTTGATCTTTTTTTAAAAATTTTGGGCTAATTTTGCTGCAGTTATAAAGCATTTGATGAGTATGAAGGGATTGAAGTAGCATGGAATCAGGTGAAACTTTATGACTTTATGCAAAGTCCTGAAGATCTTGAGAGGCTGTACTGTGAAATTCATCTGCTCAAGACCTTGAAGCATAAAAACATCATGAAATTCTACACTTCTTGGGTTGATGTTGCTAATAGAAACATTAACTTTGTCACGGAAATGTTCACTTCTGGCACTCTTATACAGTAAGTAGGATGAGGATCCTTAATCTTATTCTTCTGTTTTACTTTTAGTAGTATAGCCATGTTCAGATTTTATCCATAAGTAATACTCCATCCGTCCAATTTTAGTTGTCGTTTTAGTTCTTTTCACGCTCATTAAGAAAAACAATAAATTCAAGGTATCGTTTACTAAGTTACCCTATTTATTAGATGTTTTGGGAATTGAGCAGTATTAAAAAAGAACTAGTACTTCTTTAATGTTAAGGTATAATTGGAAACAATTGCCAACTTTAATCTTGAATTCTTAAAGTAACAATTATTTTGAGATAATTTTTTGAGCTAAAGTAACATTTAAAATGGGACGGAGGGAGTATTTGGTTCACAATTCCTCATCATTTAGAACTTTTTGAGATCATCTGATCATGGTATATCAATAAGTAGTAGTCTGTTGTGATGTGGAACTATTTGTTAATCTTGGACAGGTACAGGCTAAAACATAAGAGGGTTAACATTAGAGCGGTAAAGCGATGGTGTCAACAGATATTGAAAGGGCTTCATTACCTGCATAGCCATGACCCTCCTGTTATACACAGAGACCTAAAGTGTGACAACATTTTCATCAATGGGAACCAAGGGGAAGTCAAAATTGGTGATCTTGGCCTTGCTGCCATCCTTCGCAAATCCCATGCTGAACGTTGTGTAGGTAATTCTAATACAATCATGCTAGACAAAAATCTTGATTAATAATTGAAATTAGTGATGTGATTCGAGATATGTTGGTGCATATTCATACACTATCCAGCTTAAATTCTTGTGGAAAATTGTCAAGATGAGAGCTTTTGTAGTTTTATACCTAAAATGTTTTGTTGTTTGTCCGACCAGGAACACCAGAGTTTATGGCTCCAGAGGTGTATGCAGAGGAGTACAATGAATTAGTTGACATTTATTCATTTGGAATGTGTATTTTAGAAATGGTGACCTTAGAGTATCCATACAGTGAGTGCACTCATCCTGCTCAGATCTACAAAAAAGTGACATCTGTAAGAACCAAAAATCTTGAAACTTGCTTTAGATTTTTCTCTTTAATGAATATATCCATCAAGGCATCAACATAGATTTGTTGTGTAGGGAAAAAAACCAGATTCCCTTTACAAAGTCACGGATCCTGAGGTTCGTCGATTTGTTGAGAAATGCTTGGCAACAGTATCTCACAGACTCTCTGCAAGGGAGCTTCTTGATGACCCTTTTCTCCGAGTTGATGATTACGAATCATCAGACTCAGATACACCAAATTATTTGCAAGACTCTGGTGAATTAGACCCCCCTACATTAGGGCATCGTCTCTTGAACATATGTGATAACAACTCTCTCGTAAATGGTTGTCTTGGTTATCTTGGATATGAACCAGAGGATGATTCGTACTATCATCAACTCGAGTATGAGGCGAACGAAATTGATCTATTCACAGATAACGAAGAGGATGATATGGAAAATGTTGATATCAGCATCAAGGGAAGGAGGAGAGAAGATGATGGCATCTTTTTACGACTCAGGATAGCAGATAAAGAAGGTTTTAATTGCTTTATATTGCTTCATATCAAGTAGTGTTAAGTAGTCCTTGTTGTAAACTAAACTGTTGTACATTTACCTTTACAGGTCGTTTCCGCAACATTTATTTCCCTTTTGACATTGAGAATGACACAGCGCTAACTGTCGCTACTGAAATGGTGGCCGAGTTGGATATTACAGAACAAGATGTTACCAAGATAGCAGATATGATAGATGGTGAGATCGCTTCCTTAATTCCCGAGTGGAAAAGGGGATTTGGGATAGAGGAAAATCCCCGAATCCATGAACCGTGGCTGCTGTCACAAATGTGCTTCTAATGGTTCTCTTGTGAATTACCTATCTTCCAATACCCCAGCACCGGCTAGGAACTTGCAAGTGCTTCATTGTTCCAAGCATGGTTGTGGTTCTATGCATGGCCGTTTTGAGGAGATAACATACCATTTCGATGGCTCTGAACAATGTGCCACCGACGACCGCGCTCCTGAGGGCTCATCGGAATCTGATGGTGTACATTTTACTGATATATGGGCACAAGTTGACAAAACAAAATTACGCTCGCATGGCTCTGGTGACAATCAATCTGATGCTAAAGACAATTCGGTGGATGAGGAGAAACGTTTAAGTGTCGACAAGGATGACAAGTGCCCCTCTTCAGATTCTTCAGGAGCTGGAACTCCAGCAGAAGAATATGATAATGAGATAAGGCGAGAGTTGAGGTGGCTTAAGGCCAAGTACCAAATGCAATTGAGGGGACTAAAGGATCAGAAATTAGGAGTTGTTCCAAAATATTCGAGCCAAAGGTCCAGCAACAAAATCCCAAGAAACGATAGGGTATCATCAGGATCAACTCCATCAAGAGAAAATGATCAGCTTCTACTACAATCATTTACATCAGGCAAGCACTTTTCATCAGACTTCCCCATCGAGATCGAGAACGAATGTTCTAATTCTAAGGTCAGAAGATATCCACTTGCATACGGATCTTGCAGCCCGGAGCACATGGTCACTGCACAGAGTTTCTATAAAGGGGCATTGCTCCCCCACTCACTTCACAGGGCCACTTCTCTTCCTGTTGATGCCATAGATTTCTAAAGCTCCTTATCCCTTTACATGACTCGCTCAATCGGACATTCATCCGGAGCCTCAAAGCAACACTGACTAGCAGAAGATTCATGTATTTTCCACGTAAAGAGTTTTTTTTTTTCAACTTGTAGACTCTTAGATCCAAGAGAATATTACCTTCTTTTGGAACGATTGAATGTAAATAACCTTGGTAGAGAAATTATGGTCTCACCAAATCAACTTTCTTGCAATCCAACAGGGAATTTATAGTAATCTCAAACAGAAATTTTCTGCAACAATCATGTATGGATGAGGAAATATACTATGGTAGATATTATAATAAAAAATTTATTTGGGTGCTTAACCAAGAAATATAAGAGCACTCAAGAATCAAGAACTTGTTTGACATGAACAGCTTTCTCTTCCATTCTTATAAACTGTTAGATTGTTCCATATTGGTTGAGGGGATGGGCAATTGTCTCTGTATATGGTATTGAGCAATCTTTCATCTCGGGTTGAGTCAGGTCCAATGTCCATTTTCTACTCACATTCCAGGACCTTGTTTAACCTCTACATATCCATTGTGAAGTTTACTCGGTGGGAACTCATGACATTGCTCAATTCTATTAGAGAAAGAAGTGGAAAATTGTCTAAGCTATTATGCCACAGTTGCAAACTTTCTGGGGTTCATTCATTGCAAGACTTCAAATGAAGGGTTCTCTTCTTCTTCATTTCTATGTTTATTTTATTTGATGAGGCGGTAGAGGGGGTTCAGGGCCTATTTGGTTATGGTTTTTCACTTGGTCTCCAGTACCAATTTTTGCGGCTCGACTAACTCGGATTCGAGTCAGAAAGTCCCATGTTGGAGGTAAGCGCTCTCTATCAAAGTTGATTTTGTTCTCAAGGCACGAACTCGAGCCATTTGATTAAGGATGAGGGGTACTTACCACCTCACCACAACTTTTCCTAGTGGTTGAAGGCCTATTTTATTGTTTCTCACCTGGTGTTCGGTACCCATTTTGCGGCTCGACTAATCTGGATTCACATTGAAAAGTCCTACTTTGGGTGTAAAGCGTTCCCTATCAAAGGTGATTCCGCTCTCAAGGCTCGAACCCGTGACATTTGGTTAAAGATGAACAAATACTTACCACTTCACGACATCTTCTTGTTTGTAGTTGAGGGCCTATATATTCCTCAAGATAATTCCTAGAGGTGAAGTAAAAAAGCAATGTTGTGTCTTTTCTTGGAGTCTCAAACTCATATACATTATGTGAAAAAGTACATCTTTCTTTTCTAACATGCCTCTTGAACTAGGCTATGTAAAAAGTGACATAAATGAGCATACGCGTACACATTCTTTTGCTTTATGTTTCTTTTTTCCCTACTCAAGCGAGATTTTGACCTTCCTGTGTTTTGATTTATATATCAGATTACATGTTCCAACTACCACATACCTGCCAGATAAAAGATCATTTTGTTTTTCAAGAATGACCAAGAGGATACAATAAACAATAGTTGGACGTATAGAAAACATATGTTGAAGTTCAAGCTATACAATCACAAAGATTTAGACAACAGTTTTATGAAAACATGTTGTCTAAAAGTTGATATAAACAATGAAAAGGCTTTTGAAATAACTAGCTGAACCTTATCACCCTGTATTATTTTGTGTTTGCATTCCTGCTTTACTTTTTAGTTCTTAGCTATATGGAGGGAATGCTTTGATCAATGAATATTCGATTCTTTCTGTAGAATCAATTCACACCTATTCTTTTATATTTTATAGAAAATATATATATGGATTCGGGTCGTCATTAATCATTTGATATATATATAAATGCATCAGAAGAAGTTCCATATATAGATTACTTCTCAATACAATTTCTTTCAAATTCATTAAAATTTAATGTACCAATTCTTGAATGCCCGTTCCATACATATATAGATGTCGTTAACCAAAGACCAAAATAAAAGGGAGACTGAACTTTCATAATAATGGCAATCAATTGGAGTATTTGACATAGAAAAACACCACACAGTTAAAATGGATTACCTATCAGTCAGCAAATGATCAAGATTTAGCAGGCCTTTATAAGTGATAACCAAACCATCTAAAGTAAATACTTAATATTCAGAACCCAATGCTTCAGGATTGAACCATGGGCGAAGCTATGTAGCGCCAAGCTTCCGATAATTATACCGCATAAATAGGGCAAAAATATTTTTTCTAAAAGTATATATAAATTGTTCAATCTCATTGACACAAGTAAAGATTGTAGTATAATAAAAAGTGGGTGTAAAAACTGCTTTAGAGTTTCAATCATAGGTTCAAATCTCAAGTGTGATATTCAAGCATTATATCTGAGTCGTCTTGCAAAAATTTCTGGTTCCATCACTATTCGAACCCTATATACATATCTATGATAAACAAATAGGGATAAAGTCAGAGACGAATTTGAATTTTATGATTTCTTGATTCGGCTACAACCCAAATGTTAGTAATTTAATTATGTACACATTTAATGAATTTATAAATACACATATGATTTGAGCTAAAGTTACTCAATTATGCCGAATTCATATATTCAAGCGTACATATGCCCTAAATAAAGTTATTTATTTATTTCTGAACTCACTTTCTCAACTTACAACCCATATCGTCTAAATTCAGCATAAGCTTTAATTGATCATTCATGCAATAAATTGAGTGTCCAAAGTATAGTCTCAAATTTTCATCCTTGATACTTAGAGATGGCGGTGGATCCTGGACCCGGTTCGGATCCGGTGGATCAAGATTCGTTTTATAGGATATGGATCTTCAAAATTTGGACCCGACGGATCCGGATCGGACCTGGATCCATTTCTGACGGATCGGATCTGGATCTTGCATTTGAGATCCGTATCCGGTCCAGATCCGACCCGTGGATCCATTTTTTATTAAATATATTCATAACCCAAAATGTAATTTTATAAGTATTTTCTTAAAATTGCTAAGCACATCCTTGCAAGTTTAATTCTCAAAACAAGTTTAATTTATCCCGCGTTAACTCAAAAACCAAAAAATAAAAAGGTAGCTTCGATAATAAAATCAATGTTATATTAGTGAATGACTAACATCTCCATAGACAAGTAGTTAAAATTATATTCACTTCATTTGTGAAGATTCCAAGCACATGCAAGTTCTGCATTGTGGAAATACTAGTCAGCATTTTTCACAACTATTGTCATTGTCCAACATTTTCAATTAATAGCTCACAATCAAAACGAGACAACGAACAAAATATCTCATATGAACATTTCAAAATTGAAACACATTAAACTGTTAGCTAAGTAAAAAATCGTTTGTCAGTTAAAAAAAAATTCTTAGCAAGGCAAATTTTTTTACATATGGATCCAGATCCGATCCGTGGACCCGGTGGATCCGATCGATCCGAATTTGGATCTGATTTTTATGGACCCGATGGATCTGGATTCAAGTATGAAAAACAGATCTGGATCTAGTAGTATCCGGTCCAGATCCGATCTGTTGTCATCCCTATTGATACTATACCATTTCAATGGGTGGGTCGGGTTGTACATCAAATTAGGAAGGGAATTTAGCATTGTTGGGCAACTCGGCCCACTAAATTTTAGCCCAATTTCCTTATTATTGGCACCCGGGATCCCAATTTGGTAAATTCAATACTATATAATAAAAGGGAGTTAGCAGGCATCAGGTCAACATGCGTGCTTGGGATTTTGAGGGTAAATTGGTCATTTCGATTGGAATTGATTATTATGATTGGCTTACAAAAAATTTCACTGTAGCTGCTTTATAGAATTTTTGTAAGATTGTATTAATCTCTCTTGGGAGTCTTTCTCATTAATACAAATATATGTAGTGTATACAATGTGAAATCATAATGCAATAAGGATCCTAAATCTACCATAATTATACAACACTAAATATTATAAAATATATGGGAAATATTTTATAATATTCGCTAATACACCCCCTCAGTCGGAGAGGGAGGAGGTCGGACGCTAAGTCTGGATCTAAAGTCGAGGAATAGTTGTCTAGGAAGATCTTTCATGAAGATATCTGCATACTGATACGAATAAGGTACATGCAACACATTAACATGACCGATAGCAACCTTCTCACGAACAAAATGTATATCCATCTCAATGTGCTTGGTTCGTTGATATTGAAGTGGATTATGAGATAAATAAATGGTGAATATGTTATCACAGTAAATCAAAGACGCCTTACGCAAGGGACACTGAAGCTCCAAAAGAAAGTTTCGGAGCCCACAGATCTCAGCAACAACATTTGCAACGCCTCTATACTATGTTTCTACACTCGAACGGGATAAGGTGGCTTGCCTATTGGCAGACCAAGAAATATGATTATCCCCTAAGAACACATAGTAGCTGGAGGTGGAGCATCGCGTGTTCGGAAAGCCTGCCCAATCAGCATTTGTATATGATAACAACTTGATCGGTGCTGAGGGGTATATATGCAATCCATAATCAAGTTTACCCTTAACATATCGAATGATACGCTTAAGAGCAGTAAAATGAGGCTCCATGTGGGCGTGCATGAATAAGCACACATGCTGAACAACATAAGCAATATCAGGTCTGCTGAAAGTAAGATACTGTAGTGCACCTACAAGACTCATGTAAAGGGTTGGATCGGACACTGGATTACCATCAACAACACTAAGCTTTGATTTAGAGTCAATCAGAGTGGACATTATCTTGCAGTTCGCCATTTTAGCCATGTATACTATCTCCTTTGCATACTTGCGTTGACACAAAAACATAGTATCTGCAGATCTAGTCATTGATATCCCCAAAAAATAACTTAACTTTCCCAAGTTAGTCATAGCAAATTCGGTTTTCAGCAATGCAATGATCTCATTTTTCAACAAATCGGAGGAGGCAGTAAGCACAATGTCATCCACATATAACAACAAATAAGCAACGCTACTACCTCTATGAAAAACAAATTGAGGTCGATGGGTTGGGGAAGGGTCAGTGTCGGGTCCGGTTGTGGCGATGGTGATGATGTTGGGTTAATTTGATGGGGTCATCGAGGGGTGTTTTCCAGGTTTGGGTGGTCGATGGGAGGGCTGAGGACATGCAGGGGTGACACTGGGTTCGGTGATCTAACTAGCCGGCAAGTGGAGGAGACGATGACTGGTTCAGTCATCTCTGCCGGTGAAAGTCCAGACGGGTTACTGACGGTGACAGTGTGGGTAGGTGGCATCGAAACAATGGTTGTAGGGGTGGCTGCTGCGGAGTCCGGCAGTGCCGGAGCTATGGGTTCCGGTCGTGATGGAACAACGATGTCACGGCGGAGTAATGCATTGTAGATGGGGGAGACTGTGGACTCATCTGGAAACATATGATCCGTGGTTTGAAATTTTTGGATATTTGCAAAAGGGAAGATTGATTCATTGAACGTGACATGACGAGACACAATAATTTTGCGAGAAGACATGTCATAGCACAAATAACCCCTATGATTAGGTGGAAAACCTATGAACACACAAGGAGTGGTGCGGGGTGCAGGTTTATGCGGGGATGTGGAAGCAAGATTCAGGTAGTACAGGGAGCCAAAAATCCGTAGGTGCTCATAAGTTGGGATCCTACATAATAGAATTTCGGTGGGTGTTATATTTTGAAGGGTTTGAGTGGGAAAAATATTTAAAATATATTCGGCCATTTTAACAGCATAGACCCAAAAATAGGGGAAGAGGCATGAAATAGGGTCGTACGAACCATGTTATTGATATTGCGAATGATTTGTTCGGCCTTGTCATTCTGGGAGGAGGTGTGAGGACACGAGAATCGAAAAACAGTGTCGTTAGTAGAGCAAAAATTATGAAATGCGAAATTATTGAACTCACGACCGTTATCACACTAGAGCGATTTTATGTCTTTTTCGAATTGTGTTTTGACATAGACACGTAATGCAAGAAACTTGGCAAACACTTTAGGCTTGAATTTAAGCGGATAGACCTAGACAAAGTGAGAATAGTCATCTAATAAGACGAGATAAAATTTATGACCCAGTGAGTTAGTAATGGGAGATGTCCATAAATCTGCATGAACAATGTCAAAGGGAGAATACGTAACAATTGAAGAAGACTGAAACGGAAGGCGAACATGTTTGCCTAAAGGACAAGAAAGACATTGTTGGGTAAATTTTTCATTATTACAACGAATTAAATTATTCTTTCTAAGAAAATTTAAAATAGGGGCTCCTGGGTGTCCAAGTCTATTGTGCAAGGTTGACGGAGAAATTGTTGCTAAAGCGGTGGGAGGAGTGACATGGGCAGTTAGAGAGTAAGGAGTTTTCCTAACGGAGATTAGGTTTTTGATAATGTTAGGAGCATATAGGACGTTATATAGGGAGAAATAGGGATACGGTAGTGGTGTTAGATTGTGGTCAAACCCTTGAATTGAAATGCGATGATCGCTTCCAACCATAATAGATTGTGAAGTATTTAAACTTCGCAGTTGAGGAAGATTACCAGAATTGTTGGTGAGGTGAGACATGGCGCATATATCCATATACCACGCATTATCGGGCTGTCGAGGAGTCAATGTGATGAAAGCCGAGCCCAAATTAGATTGGGAGAGGCCTGGAACAGACTGGTAGGCTCCAGGAAATAGGGTCGGATTGTTGTGGCCCATTGACTGGCCTGGGGTGGACTGGTAGGATGCCTGAAATTGGGCCCAAAATTGGTTTCCAGAACTTATTGGGTTCAAAACTTGCTATTTTATTTGTTTAATAAATTTTGTTTGCATATTGAACATATAGACCATTGTGATCCGGTTCTTCTCTGGACTCCGCGCATAGCGAGAACTTAATGCATTAGGCTGCCTTTTTATCTTGAACATATAAAATCCGAGCTAAATTTATTAAGTTCGGATGAATCTATAAATTATGAACTACTGGTAATACTTGATAACAAAAAAAAAAAAAACTCCCTAACCCCAAGGACCAATAACCCTGACTTGCCTCATTATTCTGTCGCCAAAATACTTAAGTTAAACCATGCAGAGGCAACAATACGTTGGTTCTTTGCCGGACATTCCTTTTCTCATCTCACTGTTCCAATTTTCACCCTATATACTTGGTTTTGTCGACCACTAAACCAACATGCTCTTTTCCCATAAAAAACTATGCAACGTTTTCTTCTTTCTTTTTTTTTTCTTTCATTCTCTTTTCAATATCTAAAAATGTAAGTAATAAAAGCCGACTTGAAAATTGAGCTTAGTTTAATCCCAAGACTGACCATGTAATTCTCATTTGGTTTGAGCTTGCATACCATGTTAGAATTTTTAAGCTAACAAACTTTGGAGTTAGAGGCGCCTGATTAGAAATTTATTTTTGCCCTTTTCCCTTAAATAAGATTGCTTTAATTTTCTATTACAACCAAAGCAAGAACGCCACGATTAGATAACGTTTATCGAAAACCCCATAAATATGACTTAGGAAGTGATTTGTTTTTGTAAGGTATGCAATGTATTTTATTTAGTTATTCTTTAAATAGTTTTATGCCCGTTAAATCATAAAAAAATCCTTTTCAGAAGAGCGGAGCATTAATGGTTGCGGCCAAAAGGGAAAAGGAAGGTCGAAAACTCTTTTTCGATAACCTTTTTAGTTGGGCTCGATGGTCCCAATCGCAGGGCAAACTTCAGATCTCCTATAGCCTATTTAGCATTAGAAATGGCTAGGGAAGCATCAGGATTTTCTTGATATATTCTCAAGATTTGTACCCCTTACCAACTCGCTCTCGGTGACAGACATTATACACTACCTCATTTGGATTGATAATCAATAAGGTGGGAAGAAAAAACATAAAATCTTATATTCAAATTTTAATCAAGAAAAAATTTAAGTAATTTTTTCATCTATATAAGTTTTAGCGAGAAAAAATAATTAAAGAAAATTGGTATAAAAAACATTTTTTTAAAATAAAGCTGTCAAATGTCGCAAAAGATTACAATTAAAGAGCCAGTGGCCAATACATTAGGGTATTGCTGTCTGAGGTTCCGTGTTCGAGTCCTCTGATCAGCGAGAGTGGAATTGTGTTCCCCCAAAAAAATTCCTCCATACGCGTAGGGCCAAGCGGTGTATACTAATCCGTAGGGCCGGGCCGAAGGTGGGGTTTTCGGGGGTATGGGGCCGTAAGCGGTGGGACCCGGTCACTTTAAAAAGTTTACCCTACCACAGTTTTAATCCAAAGTGTTTGGCCCGGTGGCCAATATATTAGGGTATTCTTTGTCCGAGGTTCCGTGTTCGAGCCCTTTGATCGAGCGAGAGTGGAACCGTGTTCCCCCAAAAAAATCCCTCCATACGCGTAGGGCCAAGCGGTGTATACTAATCCGTAGGGCCGGGCCGGAGGGGGTTTTACGGGGTATGGGGCCGTAATGCGGTGGGACCGATCACTTTAAAAAGTTTACCCTACCACGTTTTATCAAAGTGTTTGGCCCGGTGGCCAATACATTAGGGTATTGTTGTCGAGGTTCCGTGTTCGAGTCCTCTCGATCGGCGATAGTGGAACCGTGTTCCCCAAAAAAATCCCTCCATACGCGTAGGGCCAAGCGGTGTATACTAATCCTTAAGGCCGGCCGGGAGGTGGGGTTTTCGGGGTATGGGGCCATAATGCGGTGGGACCGATCACTTTAAAAAGTTTACCCCCGCTACGTTTTGTCCTCCGGGCATAGTCCGGTGGCAAAGCACGGGTGCTATAAGGCGCTCCGGCATGGGACAACGTGGGTTCGATTCCCCGCAAGCACGAAGAAACTCGCATGTTGGGGAATTTGACCTTGTCTCATTGATCGTTGTACGCTCCCCGAAAAAGTGGCCATCGGAGCACATCCCGCGATTTACCTGGTAATAGTGTTGAAGGACCGGTGCTATTATCTCCAGAACGTCTGGATAATACCAGTGAAGTAGTCAGGCTCAAGCTTGGAAACCTGGATTATCAAAAAAAAAAAAAAAGACTGAAATCCAGGAACATTACTTAACTGATGCAACAACGGTCTGATCAACTGACACCCAGCCCCCTAGACACCCCCTCCTACTTACAACTCATATCAAATCTAATCTTGGATTCTACTGCTCGTATTTTATCCTTTTACTATTCCTATTTTTAACCTCCCCACAATGCAATTGCTGCCTCAAAATTCCACCTAATAAACACTTAATTATCTTTTTTCTGGTAAATTAAATTAAATTATTATTCACTTGAGGATAACTAACTATTTGTGAATCAAATTCAGAATTTATTATTTTTATTGGAAAACGGGGCGATGCCTATGAAGCTCCAACCAAAAAGGAAGGTCTGGCCGGCCGTATGCCTATGGGCGCATGATTATTCAAAAATTTGCGGGTTGAATTTATTATTTTTATTGCCGTTCTATGTTATATTCGGACAACATAGGTTGTGTTCTATAAAAATAAAATTTTAACTCAATTTAATGGTATACAAATTGAAGTATGAAACTCTGACAATTTTCTACCGGTAATATATATAAATAATATATGAATTAGTGTAAGAATTATTTGTGAATCAAAATCAGAATTTTAACAAACTAAATGAATTAGTCTATCTCTATAAATAAAAAAAAAACTAATATACTGTATGCTATTTTAAAATTTTTTTAATCTTTTTTGTGTTTTTGGTATTATTATTATATTGGTTGTGTAATATATAGTAGTAGTAGTAGTAAAAAGAAAGAAAAAGCTGGGCTCTGTTCATATAGCTATTGCCCAGAACCAATACAATTCCTCTCTTTGCTTCTGTCTCTATCTTTCTTGTGCGATTCCCTTATGCTTCGCCGGATAATTACGTCACTCATCGGATCAACAACGTAATCTTCCCGCCGAATAAACTTTCCGGCAAGGTAAAGATCACCTCCGATTCTTTTCATGCAAATCAATTTAACTCACTGAAACACCAATTAAATAATTTCCCCCAAATTTTTATCTTGTTGTAAAAATCTGTGCTTTTTTCTGTTTCAGATCTGGTAATAAGAATTTGGATTTCTAAAAGCTCTTTAGAGAACTTTTGGGGTGAAATTTGCAACTTTATGAATTAAGGGTTGGAGTATGGAGGGTAGTGTAAGATCAGGGGGTATAGTGAAGAAGAAAAGTTCATCTGGGTGTTTGATAATTAAGAAGAAAGATGATACAATGGGTATGGGTGGGGGTGGGGAAGGGGGAGGGGGTTGTTCAAGGGGTTCAGAGAAGGTGAAAAAGAGGCATAGAATGGTTGAGAGTGATTTGGAGTCGAGTGAAGAGTTATTGGAGCCAATTAGGAGAAAGGGTGGAGAGAAATTTCATAATGGGTCAGTTGATAGTGTAAAAAGTGGTGTGGAAACTAGAGAATTTGGTAGGAAAGGGATAATTGAGAGTGAGAGGAAGAGAAGTAAGTTAGATTTGTTTGATTTCGACGAGTACGATGAATTTGATGAGGAAATGAAGTGGAATGTTGCAAGAACTACTGGGAGTTCTAGGGAATTTGGAAGTGGTTCTAGTAGGAATCCGAATAATATAATGACTGAGAAGAGGAAGCACTCAAATATTGATAGTTCGAGTAGCTTGTCAGGTAGTAGGACTAAGGGCGACGAGCATGGTGTTAAGAAAAGGCATGATTTAGATGATGATGAAGCACATATTCCCATATCGTCATTGCGTAGGTTGAAGTATCGGGAATCGTCTCAAGAACCAATCAGATTGCAAGGGAAAAATGGAGTCTTGAAGGTAATGGTGAACAAGAAGAAGAAGATAGACTTATCACACAAGGAATATAATGTTGAAAGTAGGAAAGGTTCCAGGTCTGAAGATGTTGTCAAGAAGGATTTGCAAGGCCGAGCTTCTTTATACCCCGATTCTAAACGCCCTGAAAAGCGACCATTATCCATTAAAACGGAGCAAGCTGAGCTGAAATCACAAAAAAAATTCTTGGCAAAAGGCATTAAGTCTGTAGACTCCGAAAATGATGGGACTGATGCATCATTTAAGTTGGCACCACCTAGTTCGCAGCCTGTTAGCTCAAAGGCAATGGGGACTAAGGAAGAAAGCAGGTCCGTAGCAGCTGAAGATGTTACCCCTGCTAAGAGCAAAGAAGGAAAATTGAAACGACGTGGGAGCATGGAGAAGCAGCAGCTTCAGCCTGCTAGCTCAAAGGCGAGCGTGATTAAGGAAGAAAGCAGGTCCGCAGCAGCTGAAAATGTTACCCCTGCCAAAAGCAAAGAAGGAAAATTGAAACAAGGTGGGAGTACTGAGAAGCAGCAACTGCGAGAGAGAATAAGAGGAATGCTTATTGAAGCTGGATGGACCATTGATTATAGACCGAGAAGGAACAGAGATTACTTAGATGCTGTGTATATTAATCCTAGTGGAACAGCGTACTGGTCAATAATAAAGGCTTATGATGCATTGCAAAAACAGTCTGGGGAAGATTCAGGCAAAAGTAAACTTGATGGTGGCTCTACTTCATTTGCTCCATTAGCTGATGATTTAATCAATAAGCTAACCAGGCAAACACGGAAGAAGATTGAGAAAGAAATGAAGAAGAAAAGGAAAGATGATGCCAAGAACCGAGATTACAAAAAGTCTACTATGCAAGAGTCTGCAGAGGACACAGATGGTGATCATCACGAGGAGAGGCTAAGTAGCTATGTAAAGAAGAAAGGTAAATTTCTGAAAGGCAAATCTCATGCAATAGATCAGGAAAGTGATGGTGATACAAGTGGCGATTCTTCCAAGGGAGGAAGATCTAAGCAGGATATGTCTGGAAAATCATCTATTGGAGCTGCTAACGCTATAAAAAGTAGGATAATTGGGAGATGTACATTGTTGGTCCGCAGGTCTGATAAGGAGCAAGATTCTGAAAGCGATGGCTATGTTCCTTATACTGGAAAAAGAACCTTATTGGCATGGATGATTGACTCTGGGACAGTGACGTTAAGTCAGAAGGTTCAATATATGAATCGTAGGAGGACCAGAGTAAAGCTAGAAGGTTGGATCACACGAGATGGCGTCCACTGTGGTTGCTGTAGTAAAATCCTTCCAGTTTCAAAATTTGAGCTGCATGCAGGAAGTACATTGCGTCAACCATTTCAAAACATAATCCTGGAGTCTGGTGTTTCTTTGCTGGAGTGCTTGGTTGATGCATGGAATCAGCAAGAAGAATCTGATTGCCAAGATTTCCACACTGTAAAAGTCGATGATGATGACCCTGATGATGACACTTGTGGTATATGTGGTGATGGCGGGGACCTTATGTGTTGTGATGGTTGCCCTTCGACTTTTCACCAGAGCTGTCTGGGTATACAAGTATGTAGTATATGCTCTTTTTTCTCACTGTTGGCATGATATCCCTCTTAATTAGTACTGTGCATTCCTGCACTGTTAATCTTTTTTTGTTTGTTGTGGTAGTAAATATGATACTTATTGTCATCTTTTATTTTTCTCTATATTTGTTTATTGGGTGTTGTCCTGACATTTAAATGTATGAATTTCTTGTTTTTCATGTGTGAGGATGTTAACAGTGACCTTTTGTCATCAGTAAACCTTTTAGATTTTATAACTATTGCGGAGATGGAAGGAGGAACAGTAAAGAACAGAGCTTGGGTGTGGGGCAGGTCAAAATCATAGAGTCTGATACTAACATTTCATTTGAGAAACCACCACAGTCCTATGACAAATAGAACCATAGAAAGAACCAGGTGACAGAAATGGAGGAAACAACTTTATATCATCTTGCAACTCCATACAACTGATATAAAAGATATGTAATTTCCACTTTTGCTGAATTTCCAGTGAATGGTTATGTTTTTCAATAACACATCCATGTGATATTTACAATAACTGAACAGAACAAATTGGTTAAAAATGGAAAGAAAAATGTGCCATCCAGCTGTGCTTGAAAAAGAAAAGACAATGGCTCTGTTCCAAGTTTAAAAAGAAAAAGACACTTGTAAGAACTTTTTAGTAATGATGAAAGTCCTTTACTTAAATTCCGAGGTTGTGGCGTAGTGGTCAATGAAGCGGGAGGAGGTCTCAGATTTGAATCCCTACAGAGGCTAGGTGATCTGCCTAAACCTTGATAGGTGGGAGGTAGCAGGTACTCGGTGGAACAGTTGAAGTGTGCGCAAGCTGGCCCGACACCCCGTCATCAAAAAAGAAAAGAAAAGACAATGGCTCTGTTCCAAGTTTAAAAAGAAAAAGACACTTGTAAGAATTTTTTAGTAATGATGAAAGTCCTTTACTTAAATTCCGAGGTTGTGGCGTAGTGGTCAATGAAGCGGGAGGAGAGGTCTCAGATTTGAATCCCTACAGAGGCTAGGTGACCTGCCTAAACCTTGATAGGTGGGAGGTAGCAGGTACTCGGTGGAACAGTTGAGGTGTGCGCAAGCTGACCCGACACCCCGTCATCAAAAAAGAAGTCCTCTACTTATCAACAGTAGTGTTTTTGGCTATCTTGTAGCTCCTTGTGCGCAGGTCAATGTACTTTAGTACTTTGTATGAATCTGTTCCCTCTCTTCTTCTTGTTTCTAGGAGCAGTTATGCCCTTCTATGACTCCATTACCACCATCTTGGTCAACAGACTGTCTTTGAGCTCCATCTGTTAGTTGATTTATCTGAAAATATTTAGTGCACATGCCCCTAAATCTCATGCATGAATGCATTCCATAAGGGACTCATGTGAAAAGAAGTCAATCAACTGCAGTATGCAATCTAGCCATTTTTGTGACCCTGATCTTGCTTCAACATCTGTCAACCGACATCCTTATAGCGTAACTGTTCACTGGAACCAATCAGCAAACCATTCCAATAAATCACTCCGTCCTCTTCCCTTCCATCTGCAAGACTGTTTTAGTCTGTTGCTTGTGTCATTCAAAGCAGGGAAAGAAAGAAAAGTGCACAACTATCATTAGAATTGACTGTGTATAAGTGGAAATGAACATTAATTAGGATATTTCTTTCTTAGAACATCATACTCTATCTAGGCATCTCCAAAAGATGCAACATGTGCAGACTGGGATTTTGAAAATTTCTGTGACTTTATATTATTATTTATCATGCTTATTTGAAGTAAGCCTAGAAGATGATGTGTAGTCTCTATAAGCATCAGGTTTACATGCTTCTCTTTTCTGCAGATGCTTCCTCCAGGCGATTGGCACTGCCCAAATTGCACATGCAAATTTTGTGGGACCGCCAGTACTATCGCAGATGAAAGCGAGGGAGCTGTAGATGGGCTTCTCTGTTGCAGCCTCTGTGAGAAAAAATGTAAAGCTGTTTTGCATTGGGAGGTTTGATCGCTTGACATCTTCTATACTTGAGCTGAATTATTAAACTTCTATTTTGCAGATCACATATCATGCAGTCTGGATATGAATGCTTTACCCGCTAGTTCTAATAATCCATCTGTATCATTTTGTGGGCAGAAATGCCAAGAGGTATTTCTATTATTCTGTTGTGACTTCTCCTGTTGGATGTATAACATATTAAGAATCACTAAGCGGAGTTATCAAGCTTCATTGTTCACTACTTTGATTTGTCCTGTCGCAAATCCTAATGGAGTTTTAGACTGTCATTTACCTTCATATCAACCAAATGACATTTGGCATAAACTCTTATTCGTGTGTTGCAAAATGCAATCATGATCACCCAAGCTTAGAACCTTCAGAATTGAACTGGTCATTGTCGGTACATGTATCGCTTTCAGTCTCTCAGAGACCCCGAGTTGAAAAGCCAAAACTTTTTCTGCATTAAATGCCTGCCGGATAGGATAGACATGTCTTTGACATCTTTCAGTTCTTCTCTGGATATTAGAGCACCTTTCTTGTGAAAATTTGAGAGCGTATGGAGGAAATCAAGAGGGGAGAAAATCAAGTGAAGATTTTAAATTAAGAAGCACAATCTGGAAGTGCTTTTTTGCGGATATATGGACTTTAATATAACTGGCATGATGATTTGACATGCTGTTGCAAGAGCGAAGAAGCTAGGGATGCAAATCTCTGCAACTATTTGTATGGATAATAAACTAGGACTAGAAAACTGATTCAACTGAAATGCTTTGATCTTTAAAAGATGTGCAAGCCAAATATGATGCAGAAATGCTAAAAATTGCATCAGCGTGGACCTCAACCCTGAAATAATATAGAGAATCCTAGAGCCAGCTTGTTTCATCTGAGTCATTGCTTTTATTTTGTTCTTACACTGTTTTCAACAGACCACCTAGTTTTTTTTAATGCCTACCACTTCAAAGATTAAGCCCTCTAATTTATTAGATATATCAGCTTTTTTCACGTGTTAGCTTGCTGGCAGATGATATATCCATTGCGATCAACTGGCTTCAGCACTGTAACTTGCAAATCTGTATTCTGACGTCTGATATCATGGATTGTAATCCTAGTAGCTCTCTTAAAGGAGTCCGGATCCATAACCTTCTTCTGTTTAGTGATCCCAAGTCCTTTTCACAGCTGTGGCATGTAAGCCTTGAGTCCCTAATTTGCATTAGACAGGATACCTTGTGGTACCAATCCTACATGTGAAGAGCCTCACTTAACTAGGCTTGTTAATTTATTACTTTTGGAGGATGTAACAGTTTTATAAAGTGAATCAAGAGGGGCGCCCAACTTAGAGAGGATGTAACAGTTTTATACAGTGAATCGAGAGGGGTACTCTTTTGATTACAGTATCCTCACTTAACTAGGCTTGTTAATTTATTACTTTTGGAGGATGTAACAGTTTTATAAAGTGAATCAAGAGGGGCGCCCAACTTAGAGAGGATGTAACAGTTTTATACAGTGAATCGAGAGGGTACTCTTTTGATTACAGTATACCATAGGGGGAAACACTGTGGATCCTACACATGATTTTGGGGTTACTCCCTCTTCTCCATTTTAGTTAAAGAAACCAAAACTAGCTGTTCCACTTTTGGTGTTGTCATACCAACATGATATCGTTATCCAATTCTCTCTTTGATAAGATCCTAAACATGACAGCAGAGGACCCTCTCTACTATATTCATTAGGAAAACAGAACCTAGCCCATCTATTATTGGCCTTGTCAAACTGACAAATTGTAGCTAACCAATCATCTCCTATATAAGGTGCTCATGATTCATGAGGTGCTATAGCGACTTGGTACCAATAGGAACAATCTCATGAAAAGACTCGATCTGAAAGTTCCCTCATCCCTCTTTTTCTTTTTCTTTTTTTAAGGAGAAAGATGAAAAAGGATTCTTCTTTTGGTTTTTGTTCACCTGTAAAAATTTTGGCACCTCCTTGGTGCTGCTCTTTTAATACAATTACCTTTATCCCAAAAAAAGTAAAAATGCAGGGAGATGTACAAAAATCAGAGGACAGCTGCTCTTTTTTAACAAAGTAAGGAGTTAATGAAAGTCCATGTGAAGATCGACATCATTTACATTGACCATTTACGCCAAGAGTTGGACATCTAGAATTTAGAAGATCTATGACTGCATTCCATCCAAAATGTTCCATAGAGTGCATGCAGGAACTGTGCTCCAAAAGCATTTCGTAGACTTCTTTAACCTTTTCCCTTGTCAGCTTCCAATACACCTCTCACGTATTTCGTGTAGCCCACTGCACCCGGAGTAGGTTCAAGAACAAGTCCCAGATCTGCTAATGGAAACTGCAGTAAAGAACAAATGTGATGTTGTCTCATCCCAGTATTACACGGTTAGCGTCTGTTGCATAACCACCAAGAACATGGTGCTAAATCCTTTCTTTGTAGCTTGTAGTCTTGAACTTGGAAGATAGATTTCTGAAAGTAATGGTAGCGATCTGTACAATCGAAGCCGAACAGGAACGTGAAATTGCCATATGGAACTTAGAGATGAAACGGAGAGAGAGAATAATGCAATTGGCTTGTTGAGGCTTGAACATTGAAAAAGCCAAACAGTTTAATTCTGTGGAGAGACGTGAATGAGATGGAGGAATTTAGACCCCCTTCTCCTTGTCTCATATCCTTGATTGCTTACTGGTTCCTCAAGAGCCTTAACTGGAGTTTCTTTTCTTTTAGAAAGTTACCATTATGCAAATGCATGATCTCCAAAACTACCAGTTTGGTAGCAAATTCAGTTAGACTTTGTTATTGTCTTGAGAAGCATGCAGTTACCTTGAACATTTTGTGTCCCTAAATTAGTAATTTTATCTAAGAGTTTGATACTGTTTTCAAGCTCGAAAGTAGTCAAACTATTTATTGATCTGAGATAGTCTGTGTTGCTATCTCTCACAGGATGTGTTATGCATAGTTTGACTCATTTCTCTTCTTTGGATTTGCAGCTGTATGATCATTTGCAGAAGATTCTTGGTGTCAAACATGAGATTGAAGCTGGATTCTCATGGTCCCTAATTCAACGAACAGATCTAGATTTTGATCGTTCTCATCATGCCTTTTCTCAACGGGTGGAGTGTAATTCTAAACTAGCTGTTGCACTGGCTGTTATGGATGAGTGTTTTTTGCCGATTGTGGATAGGAAAAGTGGCATCAATATTATCCATAATGTTCTTTATAACTGCGGGTAATAAGCTCTTTACCTTCCATGCCTTTGTCGTACTTTTGTAAATGTTGTGCTAAATACCCAATTTAATATCTGAAGGCCCTCATTATTTGTTTAACTTCATTAAGCTGGCTGATAATTTGATTGGGCTATTTGCTAGTAATGAAAAATGTCATAGAAATACAAATTTGAAGATGGGTGTACTGTCATATAAGGTTAGAGATGATCACTAGTACATAGAAAACAAAACGCAAGGAGGTTGCTTGAGATAAACTAGCCATATCCTCTAGATGCAGAGGTTCATAGGTGCGAAAAATAAGGTGATGGAATGTGGTAAAAAGGGAACTGATTTACTATCAAAACTGTTTTCAGGATCAATACGGATTTAGCTAACAAAGAACACACTGGAATTATAGGATCCATATAGGAAATACCAGCTAATTGAGAGTAAGGTTTAGTAGTCGTTACACTTATGTTAGGTCTGGTGCTTGTGAGGACTTCTTCTATTCCTATTAAAGACTTTTGTGTCCATATAAAAGTATTTTTTGTGATGTTAGAATGTATAGTTTTAGAAAATCCCTTGTGTTAAAAGACCAATTATTTAGTATTAGACTGTAGACTTGAATTGAGAAGGAATAGAGGATTTGAAACATTTATTATGAGAGAGTATAATCAAGTCTTTTTATTTTCATTTTTTAAAATTTAACGATTAAAATCACAATATGGAGAGAAGGAGCATGTCTATTAGAGTTGGGTCATAGATGACAGTTCATGAGGTTAGTTGTTGGCCATTGGGATAGTTTGGTTATTATAAATTTTTTAGTAAAGATATATTTGTCCTGGAAAATAAAAACAACTCCTACTTCTGCTTCCACGGTGAAGCTCCCTTTTCAACTTCTTCCTCAGAATAAAAAATGCTTTTGCTACTGTACTCAAAAACACTTTTATTTCCAGAAGTTTGGGAAAACACCATAAATTTTCCAGATAAGCATTTGAGGGGAAAACACTTCTAATATTCAGAAGCTTGGTGAAACAGGCTATTACTTAAACTGGTCTGACTGATTGTCAAAGGTGAAGCAGGACATTCAATTTGAGAGGGGAGCGATTACAATGTTTATGATTTACATCTTTTTTTTCTGTACTGATGCTCATATACAAATTAGAAAATTGCTAAATTTGCTTTTCGCAGTTGTCCTTTCTTATCTCCTTAACTCCCAGCACTCTTTAGCATATGCATCACTCTTTATCTTCCTCATAGACTCTTCCATGAAACACGGTGGTTCTCTTCTTAGAAGCCTAGTTACAAATAGATTATTCCCATGCCTTTTTTGTCACCAGAGAAACCCCAAACTGCACTGTGATGTTAAAAGCCATATTCATGGGATCTGACTATTCCTTCTCCATTTATTTGTGATTCTTTATGGTGTAGTTGTAGTTGCCTGTTAGAGAAATGATTACTTTTCCTTTTGTGGATTGAATTTCTGAATCACAAAAAGCTGCTATCACTGAGGCAGTATATTGATTTAATTGGATCAACCCTCATCCCCTGTCTGGAAATGGATAGCTGAATTGTCAATTAAGCCAGGCGATGTTTCTTTTTTGCTGTCTGAAAACAGTTTTTCCCTATTTGCTTTATGGTTTTGCTGAACTATGTGCTTGCATATTTTTAGATTCATCTTTTACCCGGTGGTTGTGTTCCTTTCCTTTTTCCTTTTCTATGAATTTGGTTGTATTATTCAGCGGTTACCTGATACTGTTTTCTCTCCTCTGAAGCTCAAACTTTAGTCGGCTGAATTTTCGTGGCTTCTATACTGCAATCTTGGAAAGGGGCGATGAAATAATATCTGCTGCATCCATAAGGTATACTGGATTGCTCGAGTCGTTACCATGTTACAATTCATATTGAACACTTGAACTATCTCAGAACTTGCAATTGTGTTCCTGGCGTTGGAATTTATGATCTTTAACAAATTGTAATTATGCGGCATCAATTAGTCTTTGAATTATTGCAATAACGGACAGAAACATTAACATTTAACTGAATGTTTCTCAATGTCAGCTACTGCTCCAAATTACTCACAGAAACAATTCTTGTTTTATGTTTCTTTCTACAGTCTTTATTTCTTTTTTGGACTGCTAATCTTGAACACTGATTCTACTTATTCTTTAAACTCTAACACTGATTGCTTTTTAAAGGATACATTTGAAAGGTTTTGTTTTGTAACTATTAGACAAACCGTTTGGTTGTACAAATAAGGAGAGTCTCAATAAATTCAGCATAACTTGTATATTGCTTGGTCGCTTGAATAAAGGACACTTAATCTCTTCATTATATTCAGCATAACTTATACTTTGTTTGGTTCTAATTTTGCCTCATTCTTATAAATAATACCCGGATAAGTTGTGTGGGAATCTATGTATTACTTTATGCTGGGTAGAATGTGGAATAAGAATACATGTATTATTAATACATGGATTAAACTACTAAAATAACAAGGACACACTAATCTCTTCACTCGTATTTCTTCATCCAACAAGCCCCTGCATTACAATCCCTGCATTATTAATCTCTAATCCCTGTATGACTTGTCTCCCGACCAAACTACTTTTTTAGGTTTTATCCTGGGTTGTAACTTTTATTCTTGTAATGTAAAGGAACTTTCTAAAGCATTTGATCTTTCATGTAAAGGAACTTCTCTAGTCATCATTCTCTCAATTTAGTTATGCTGTTAGATAATTTCTTGCTTCTCTTTTTCCTCATTAGTTGTCTTTCGCTCATGTTTGTTCCTTCGTGCCTGACCAATCAATAAACATTGTTTCGGTTGTAAACTGTTAGGATCCATGGAACTCAACTTGCAGAAATGCCATACATTGGGACCAGGAATATATATAGGCGCCAAGGGATGTGTCGCCGGCTACTGTCTGCTATTGAGACGGTATAAGAATAATTATTGCTGGTTGTCTTTGTTACCTCCTCACTTTATTCATCTAATTGTTTTCAAGATGGTTTCGTGTACATAAGAAATCATTGAGATATGCCACATACTGTCATATGCATATAGTGCTATTGCAATTCAAAATGCGTTATTGAGAGTCATCATTCTGTTTACACAAAAGGATTCATTGGAACAGAGAGGGCATTGTAATTGCTTTTCCGTTGCAATTCTGGTCTTCAGAAGTAGCAAATAACTAATTCAATTTAGCACTTTGTCAAAATGGAAGAAACAGCATCAGGGAGCTACAATTGCAGTCACTTGATGTGTATGTAAGAAACATGAGAAAGCAAATGGTTGTGTGAAAATGTAGGATGCCTTTGGAAATGTTGTAATACCAGATGCTCTAGAAACAGTGTAATACTATTTATTTATTGAATTAACATTTGAATACACAAGAATGTCTTTAAGTTCCAAGAGTTAGTCTCCCAAGAGGCATTATAAGTAGCATTGGTCAGTTGTATTCTGACTGAAAGAAAACAGTGACATTGTGAAAGAAGAGGAAGGACCTGGTTTCATCCATATTGAAATTCTGCTCACTGCTGTTGCTGCTTTCATTTCCTAGTAACAGGCATATTTGTACCTAATATGTGGGACATCTTAATGCTTGAAATTATTTATGCTTGCTAACATTATAAGTGATTTTTCCGGATGGTAATATGCATGTCATACCTTTTCCAAGCTATCCCATGCACCTGCTTTCAGTTAGTCAGGCATTATGTGATTGCATGTCGATTATGTTCCTTGTATTGTGGTCTTCAATATTGGAGTGCAGACCAACGGTACTTTGGTCTACGATATTGGAGTGCAGACCAACGGTTTAAATTTGTGATCTCCTCTTTCCAGGTCCTCTCCATGCTAAAAGTTGAGAAGTTGATTATTCCTGCTATATCTGAACATATGCATACCTGGACCGCAGTTTTTGGATTTAATCCACTTGAGGAATCACAGAGGCTAGAAATGAAGTCCATCAATATGTTGGTGTTTCCTGGGACAGATATGCTACAAAAGAGGCTACTAAACGGAGAGACCCTAGAGGGTACTATAATAATTAAATTTCTGTTTTTATTTTGTTTCTTTTTTCTTTTTGCTCGCCTTTTTAGAAAAACAAATTGATATTTAATCTTGATTTGGACTTCTGGATTTTTCTGTAGCTGGTATAAATGCTGGTGATTCGAAACATAGTGTTCCTCGGTTGCCTGATTTGGTTGAAAAAGCTGATAAGGACTCCCCTCCTAAGTGCGACAGACACTTGGGTGATGAAGTCTGTGTTGGAAAAGTTGATGGCGGTGTTGGTGCTTCTGATTCTCCATCTACACCTGCTGACTTAAGTGATAGTGCTATGGTTAGAGCACAAAGTGCTGATTGTGGATCTGATATTCAAAACTCGAGTAAGGAGGCTAGATCTGTTCAATCCAATATGGAGAAGAAGCTGGCTGAATCAACCACAAATTCGATGCCCTCCTCTCCTTCCGGTGCAAGTATGGGTGATGAAGTCGGTGTAGAAAAAGTTGATGACAGTGTTGGTGCTTCCGATTCTCCATCTACGCCTGTCAATTTAAGTGCTAGTGCTATGGTTAGAGCACAAAGTGCTGATTGTGGATCTGATATTCAAATCTCCAGTAAGGAGGCTATATCTGTCCAATCCAATATGGAGAAGAAGCTGGTTGAATCAACCACAAAATCGATGCCCTCCTCTCCTTCCGGTGCAAGTATTGGAAATGCTGATTCGGGAGATGCTGCATTGGGTCCTTCCACAGAAGTTGATGCCCAGTCATCTGAGCCACTCCATAAAAAATTCTGCATTTCATTGGATGAAGCTTCTGCTAGAAACATTGAGGTAGAGAAACAGAATGAGGAGGTTTCAGATAATACCTCCATTGATGCCAATGGGAAAGGTTTTTCAGCAGATATCACAGAAAGTTGTTTTCTAGAACCTGCTGCACAAAGTGCAGTAGAAGAAACCGAAAAGACAAAAGTTTCCTTATGTGTATCTGCAACTTGTGTAAGTGCAAAGCCTGCCATAAATGTCCTCTCGGACTCTACTCAACCAAGTAGACCTGACGTGCAGAATGGGCAACATGTGGCTTTAAAGCAAACTTCTGATATTAAATGCCTTGGTGATGCAGACATTTCCCTGGAGGAAGGAAATTTGGATGCCTCTCCAATTGGTGGAGTTAATGATAATAAGGGTGCTGAAGTTTCTTCTTCTATACCTGCAATTGATTCCTCTATTGGAATTTCTTTGGATGTTGCCCGGGAGAATAACACTGAATCTCAAGTGTGTGGCTTGAACCCTTCTGATGGCTGTTCTGAAGCAAAAGTTTCTCTTGATGAGAAGGTAGTTTACTTTGAGCCTAGTCAGGCAGAAAGTCATGAAGTAACTGTGGTGGGCAGTTGCAGTGGAACTGTTGATTCTTCTGCCGATGTTTCTGCAGAACTTGCTGCTGAAGAAAAGATTGAGACTCCGGTGTAGGCCTAGTGATGCTAATCATACTGACAATGCTACTTAAACATTACATTAATCAACCGTAAGCTTGATGTAGGATATTATACTTATACAGGGTGTCCCATGAAGTTGTTTCCCCACCTGAACTACCCTTGAGCAATCGAGGTCATCTGACGTCCCTGAAGCTGTTTGCGTTTTGTTAGTCGACCCAATTTTGATTCTTCGGTAAGTTATGTCGCAAAGGAAAAAAGGAATCGGTTGTTCAGCAAGGCTATCAAGTTGGTCTAGGAGTTGTGCAATTTTTGTGCTGTCATCTAGGTGGAAGGTTCTAGAAATGTATAGCAGCTTTTGATTGAAGGCACTGAAACCAATATCCCAAACCATCTGAGGAAGTTGGGACACTGGGTATCCTTAGGGAGCTGGTACAATGGAAATTGTTTCTACGGATCTATCATATATAATGGAGTATCTGCCTGTCTGGTAGTTTGGTGGTACAATCACCAGCCTATTAGTAGTATTGTTATCAAAAGGGTATGTGAATTGTACCTCATGGATAGATCGGCAAATTTTGTGGACTCCGTTGGTGAAAGACACGGAGATTTTGAATGTACATATGTAGTTTTGTGTAGATCTAATATTCTGTTACCAAGGTCCTCAGGGATCCTTGTAATTCATCAATTGAAATGATAATGGCACCAAAGTATGCAAGTTTCTGGTCAACTTCTTCACTATGAGTTCCCTGTTTTTGCTTCCTAGGACTGTCTGATCTTGCTAGCAACACGGATTCTTGTGAGGTACATATTTTTTCACATATGGGATGGTTTTTTAGTTCCTGTTGCTACACGGAAATTTACTATTTGCTGTGTTTATTGCAGCAGGTATTTGTTCATATTTGATGGAATGAGTTAGATACATTTATGATCGAAATTTCTTTATTTATCGTTATCTATTATCGATATATTAGAGTTAAGGTAGATATCAAGAATCTTTGAAGGTGGGATTATCTTAACCAGTTGGTGAGTTCAGAAAGAAAAAGAAAAAAGAACAGGGAATTTTATATTTATAGTGTTGTTACTACAACTGACTAAATAATTGTAAGATGGAATCTGATCCAAAATTCTTGTCTGGTAAGATGGATGAAGTTTTGACATTTTTTGTGCACAGGCACATATAACTTTGACTTTCTTGCTATATTCTTTACTGGAAAGAGTTTGTCAAAATAGTACGTGCTGGCATGTCTACTTCGTTCTCTTGGTTTTTTACCCCCTATAAATCACCATTTCTTGCTAGGAGAGTCAAAACTGCAAATTCATATCATGGCATACAAGAGATCGGGGATGGATTCATACACAGGTTTAATACCTTATCTACATGGTGTAGTTAAGAGAAGGAAATGTCTCCAAGGATTTCAAAGGCTCAAGAAGAGACAAAATACAATGTCCTGACGAAGAACGGAAACATAATAAGTTGATTCTTTCGAAGAACAGGAAACAAAGCATATGCCTGGTTGTGGGTTGTGGATTGTGGAAATGGCTTGAAAACATGGAAACAAGAAAGACAACCTTTGATATGTTTTTATTGAGTTTGCATCTTTCTGTTTCTGAGACTACTTTGAACCTCTAAAATAACAGCTATTTCTAAGTGCCATTGTGGTCATTTCTCAAAAAAGGTTGGTGTCTCTCCATAATTGATCAACAGAGTAACATAAGTTGTCCATCGTTAGTCTCTTTTATGATTCAGGGAAATCTCTCTTGTATATTCTTCAAGAGTTGTTGTATCATGTATGTATAAACACACAAGTAACATAAATTATTAGTACTTATTTTTATCTTTGAAAGGCAATTTTCCGATTTCCTGTAGCAATGAAATACCAAACACAAGTAATGAAATTGTTTTACCCAACATCTCGAAAGAAACCAGAGTGGTCATTTTTTCGTGAAAAATAAAAAAAGCAAAATTAGTATAGGAAAATAAAAAACATAAGGTACTTTTAAAATAGAACAAAAGTTGTGAGCCGCCAAAAAGAGTGGTCTAGTGATGGAAGAGAAAGGATTAAAGATGTTGATAGCTAATTTATGAATTCCATCAAAGATAACCTATCTAGGTTTTGGAAAATAAAGTAAAAGGTGACAGATAATCGATTAAAAAGAAGTAAAAATTGTTGATCAAGTGAGATACCTTGACTTGTGCATGTGAATATTACTATGGTTTTATTCTCACAGGTTCTTCCTAACCTGAGATATACACAATTTGACCCTCTACTGATGTCTAATTATCAATCAACAAAGCTACGATCTACTTTGGCTATCCAAAACTATTGTACATGTAACTAGTCACTTACCATATTTGTCCAAGTTAATTAAAAGTGATTTAGTTCTGTAAAAGAAACAAGTCATCATTTACTCTTTCCGACCATTTTTACTTGTCATATACTCTGTCCATCTCAAATTATTTATCTTTTTTTACACGTCCCTTAAGAAATATTAATGAGGAGGTGTACTTGACTACTCTACCCTTATTTATGTCTAAATTATAATTTCTCTCCATTAAAGATTTACTTTATTTCCGAGTCATCTCCATTAATGAGAAAATTCTACTAGGGGTAAAATAGAGAAAACATGATTAATTATGTCTTGAACTTCTAAAATGGCAAATAATTTGAGACGAAGGGAGTATTGACTTGGCACGCCTATTAAGGAGCCAAAAATAGAATGATAATTTTATCATATTACCCTTAATTATTACTAAGTAATATATTTGAAAAGTTGCGCAACCACTACAACAACATACCCAGTGAAATCCCACAACGTGGGGTCTGAGGAAGGTAGAGTGTACGCAGAACTTACCTCTATCTTGGTAGGTAGAGCGGCTGTTTTCGAGAGACCCTCGGCTCAAGACAAATCACAAGCACAAGCACAAGCACAAGAAAAGTAAGACAAACAAAGCGACTAAGCTATGATAGCGACTAAGCTATGATAGCGACTTCTGAAAGAGAAGCAATAACTAATGCATGTAAATAAGACAAACAAAATACACATAGCAGCATAAATCAAACGACAGTGGACTATAAAGCAATAATGTGCCTACTAGTATGATAGGCTAAGTGAGCCTACAATAATAACACTACAACTACCAGTTTGTAAGCGTAGGTAGGACTACACTGGACTACCTACTACCTTTCTACCCTAATCCGTGTCCTCCATAACCCCCTATCTAAGGTCATGTCCTCAGTAAGTTGCACATACGCCATATCCCGTCTAATCACCTCTCCCCAATACTTCTTTGGCCTACCTCTACCCCTCTTGTACCCGTCCATAGCCAACCCCTCACACCTCCGTACTAGGTCATTTGTGTCTCTCCTTTGCACGTGCCTGAACCATATCAACCTCGCTTCCTGCATCTTATCCTCCACCGAGGTCACTCCCACTCTGTCCCGGACATCATCATTTCTAATTATATCCCTCCTTGTATGCCCACACATCCATCTTAGCATCCTCATTTCGGCAACTTTCATGGCATCTTTAAGTTTTGATGGCATCTTTTTATCGCACAAGACTCTAGATGCGAGCCTCGATTTCATCCACCCTGCCCCAATACGATGTGTGATATCATCATCAATCTCTCAATTCCCTTGGATAATAGACCCGATGTACTTGAAGCTTCTTTTCTTTGGAATGACCTGAGTCTCAAGGTCGCACCTATTACTGAACTTGCACTCCACGTATTCTGTCTTGGTCCTACTCAGCCTGAACCCTTTAGATTCCAGAGTATGTCTCCAAACCTCCAGCTTAGCATTCACTCCGCTACGAGTCTCATCAGTCAGGACTATGTCGTCTGCGAATAACATACACCATGGCACCTCACATCGAATTTGTCGCATCAATCCATCCATCACCAAGACAAATAGGAATGGGCTAACAACTGATCCCTGGTGCAGCCCCATCATCATTGGAAAGTGCTCTGAGTCTCCTCCTACTGTCCGTACCCAGGTCTTGGCTCCATCATACATATCACCGATTGCCCTAGTGTACGCCACATGTACACCTCTAACCTTCAAACATCTTGATAGAACCTCCCTAGGGACTTTATCGTATGCCTTCTTGAGGTCGATAAAAACCATATGTAAGTCTCTCTTCCTCTCTCTATACTGCTCCACCAACCTCTTAATAAGATGAATGGCTTATGTAATCGAACGCCCCGGCATGAATCCAAACGGGTACACGCCTCTTCTCACCCTCATCTCCACGACTCTTTCCCAAACTTTCATAGTGTGGCTTAGCAGCTTGATACCCTATAGTTGTTGCAACTCTGGATATCACCTTTGTTCTTGTACAAATGAATCATTGTACTTCACCTTCATTCTTCGGTTCTCTCCATCTTAAAAAGTTGTGCAACCACTAATAATTAATAATAAGAGTAAAATAGATATAAAATGATAAATTATCTATTGGTTTTGTAAACTGAACAACTATTTTTAGTAAAAATGGGCAGAGGGATTAAAAGTTAAACTAAAACAGAAACGGAAAAAAACAATTTATACGATGTCGTTTCCCTATATTTTCACCCTTTCTCATTTGTACCATGGTCAAACATCTCTCGAATAGCTCACAATCGTATTTCACTCTCTTCTCACATATGGAGCTATCACTTTCTCATCATCTCTTCAACTCTTCTTCGCTATTCAATTCAAGAAGTAAAGTTTCACAAACCCCTCTCTTCTCCACAAGCATTCATCATCACCAAAAAATAGTTACAACTTTTCACTGGACTACACCACAAACTATCTACTTCAATGGAAGCTCAAACAACTATTCCTCATGCTTTTGATAATGGGTCTTCAATAACTTTATATGAATCAGGTAAGTCCATTTTCCCTACCCGATAATGTGTTTTCATTTTATTTCTCAATTGGGTTTCTTGATAATGAAATTGACAATAATTGAGCATAATGGATACATTGAATTCATATATCCGATTCTTGAATTGTTTGGATTGAGGCTTTGTGGATTGATATATTTATTGGGTTTTTTATTTTGGAAAATCGGTTTACATTTGTTTTTCCTGAAATGGATTTTAATAGTATTTTAAAGAAATGCTTGATTAAAAAAATAGTATTTTAAAGAAATGTGATGAACAGAGTTCATATAGCTGTCTTTAACTAGTTAAGGATTGAGACAAAGTTGATTGATGTATTTATTAGGTTCCTGATTTTGGAAACTGGGTGTACATTTTTAATTATCTGAGATGGATTTTGATCGTATTGTAATGAAATGTGCTGAACAGAGTTCATATAGCTAACTTTAACTAGTTGGGATTGTGATAAGATTCCTAAAGGGGAACTCTAGGAAATCAACAAGAAATTAAAATGCAAGGAATTAAGAAGCAAGACACAATAACTTGGATTGGTTACCAAACCCTCCAATAGATTCAATCAAAGGCACCTATACTATAAGACTGATTCCACAAGTGAGCAATCTCATGTGAGAATCATGGACATGGTTCTTCAAACAACCAACGAATTACACTCTAGAAACTATGAATTAACTAAATCTATCAACTAAGGTAGAAAATAAGAGATATGTTTATCATCCAAATTCAATCTACCCTTCTAAGCCCTGAGAACCACTATATATAGTGTTAGGCTTTTATTACAAACTAGGTCCAAAAGTGACCATAGCACAAATTGCAAATGTAACCGAAATCCGCTCTCCAGCCTCTCTGTCTAGCCCTGCGACTCGCAGGTTGTGTCGCATACATCACCTGCGACTCGCAGCCAGGTCTGATTAGAAGTTCCAAAATGAGTGGTGCTACATGTTGCGCCGGCTTTTTCCTCGACTTCGTCTTCACTCCAAGCGATCATCCAAACGTTGTACACTCTTGTGTGCTGCTCCTCAAGGGCCTCCAAAGTCCCTCTTCGCATAAACATAGCTTGTAACGCTCGGAGTTCCTTGCTTGACTTCGTGTGAAAGGTCTTGAGTTCGTTGTGGCCCTCAGTATCATATCAGATTGGGACAAAGTTGATTGATGTACTTATTGGGTTTCTGATTTTGGAAATTGGGTTTACTTTTTTTTTCTTCCTGAAATGGATTTTGATAGTATTGTAATGAAATGTGGTGAATGGAGTTCATACTGCTGAATTTAACTTGTTAGGGATAAGGACAAAGTTGATTGATGTATTTATTGGGTTTTTGATAGGTCGAATTGGGGAAGTGAAGAGGGCTACGAAAGAGACGAATGTGCATGTGAAGATAAACTTGGATGGAACAGGTGTTGCCGAGAATTATACTGGGATCCCATTTCTTGATCACATGTTGGATGTAAGTGCTATTTCTTCTGCTGAAAAGAGACTTTTTTTCACCTGTTAGTTAATAAAGAAGTAACAGAAGTGCTCCATGGTGGGGCACACTATTTAACATAGTATCAGATTGAAGTCTCAGTAGAAAAAATTCCACGAACTTGACTTAGGAAAAAGAATCAGGTCCACACTTGAGAGTGTGTTGCAGACTTAAAATATAATGTCATGTATCTAACAGTTTAAGCTTCTAGAGGATAAAACATGCTAAATTTCTTGAATATCCTATCCTGATGTGTTATACTCAAACATATCCCTAGCTAAAGGTTAAACAATCTGAACAATAAAAAATTGTTGGACTGCTACTGTATTATATCCTCCTCTTTTGGGTAAAAATATGAACTTTGTTGAAGTCTTGTTTCCCTATTCTATATGAAGACACTTTAGAAATAGTAATTGTAGAGATTTACCTCGAAGGAAAAAGAAAAAAAGGCTCATCTATCCTTTGGTTTCAAGAGTTAGTGTTTGGGTAGACCAGTAAGAAATAACAAAACTGCAAAATAATAGGAAAAGGATTGCATTTGTATGGCAAGATCTTATCCTTTTTCTTCTTCATTCTCTAGAAGAAAAAAGCTGACATAATTCAACAGTTGCAGATTCTATCTTTGTTCTCTCCTTCAATTACATGTTAATTTTCTACTTTTTATGATATAGTTTTTTATGGATTTTACAACCTAATTTATATTGCTAGATGTGGATGAGTAGCTATTTGGTTTCTACTTCTCTGCTTAGTTGCTGAGTACATCTGCATTGCTTCTGGTATTGTGCTAGTACTGAAACTTGTTTATATTTTCTTAGCAACTCACTTCACATGGGTTGTTCGACGTACATGTAAAAGCTACTGGGGACATTCACATTGATGATCACCACACAAATGAAGATGTTGCACTTGCCATTGGAACTGTGAGTTCTCAGGGAGCTTAAAATCAGTAATTCAGAATTATATTCAGAATTCCTTGTGTTCTTTCCATGTGTTGGTCTCTTTACTCATTTTATCTATAAAAGTGGGTACAACGTCCCGTTTTGATGGAGAGGCTCTTTGACTTGCTTGAGACACTCCTCATTGTGTACTGCATTCCTTATTTCTTTTCTCTTGAGAGCCTTGACTTCTATTTTTCTATTTTTTGTCTATCCAGGCATTGTTGCAAGCACTTGGCGATAGAAAGGGAATCAATCGTTTTGGTGACTTCTCAGCTCCATTAGATGAAGCACTGATTCATGTTTCACTGGTAAGGGATAACTTTTTGGGAACTTGAAATTGTTTCAGCGCAGTCACTATTTTGTTAGATATTCTCTTTCTGAAGGGTATTGCTCGATCAGCCTTTTGCACAATTACAACTATAGATAAGATAACATCTCAAGTCTCCACTGTGACAGAATTTCTACATACTTCCATAAAGGAATTAAGCAAGGTCTATTTCTTCTTTCTTTCACTTGGAACGTGGTTTCTTGAAACCACAAAACTACCTCACAAAATCTTCTACATCTTCCTTATTGTAATACGACTATTCACTGCTTAGACAAGAAGAATAATTCCTCTGGTACAGGTACAAATAGTTTCTTTGGTTTTAGATATTGGTATGGGAATAAGAAGTCGTGTTTTGGTTCTTGTGGAGGGAAAGAAATTACAGAACTTTGAATTTATACGAAAGTTGAATTCTCTATGTTGTTCTAGTTGTACTTATGGTGTAAAGAGGAAATTCCTGTGTAAATTGTTGATTAAAATTTTGGGGATATAAATGCATATCTATATTGTATGATTTTGTAACAGTCTCACCAACCTTGTGAGATATTAATAAAATGTGATGATATTAAATCATATCGATATATTTATGATCATAATCTGCACTTAGATTAATTATGTGATATTTAATTATTGTAGGATTTATCAGGAAGGCCATATTTGGGTTATGATCTACAAATACCTACTCAGAGAGTTGGAACATATGACACTCAGGTTTGTCTAATCTTCTCATTCTAATATGAACAGTCAGTATCTCCAAGCTCCTACTTTCTTCATCATTTGGCTTTGGTTGTGAGTGAGCATTTGTTTCTTGTATAGTAGATGGAAGATTTTCTATATCCCCATTATTAGATAGGTTTTGTCCGTTGCTATCTTCTCTTTGAATTTGGTCATCAAATATTAGTGGTTGAAGATGTAGAAGCTTCTCATTAACTTGATTAACAATGTACAATTTACATAGGAGTCTTTAGCTATGTATAATATGATGGGTAATCAATCCCTATACTATTAAAGGTAACTAAATTTTCTATAATTAAACACAAAATATCCTTAGGTATCCTATAAAATATTCTAGGTGATTTTCCTTATTCAAGTACAATAACTCTAGACGTGTATGCCACGGAAGCTTATCTGGAAGATTAAACTGCCCTCCAAAATCAGTGTTTTTTTCTGGTTAGCACTTAATAATGCTTGCCTAACTCAAGACAATCTCAACAGAAGAAAATTCCATCTAGCTAATAGGTGTTCTATGTGCCTGAACAGCCTAGAATCTGTCAATCACCAATCCATACATTGCCCTGTGGCATCAGATATTTGGTCTATGTTCTTCGCCCTCTTTGGACTCCAATGGGTCTTACCAGCCAGTCTCAGAGAGTTTTTGTCAGTTGGAATTCTTGGAAAGTTAAGAAATCCATCAAAAAAGGTCTGGTCTATGGGTCCAGCTACTATCCTGTGGTGCTTTTGGACAGAGAGGAACCAAAGATGCTCTGATGGTATCTCAACCGCAAGATCTAAATTCAAGGCCAGATGCTTAGTTTCCCTTTTTTGTTGGGTTAATCATACTCCTGTGTATAACCCTGATAGCTTTATGGATTTTGTCAGCTCCTTTGTACTTTGATAGGTCTTATTTTGCCTTCTAGTGGAACTGACTCTTCCTACTTTTGCAACCTTTGCAACCTCTGGATGCTTTGTTATTAATATACATCATAAAAAAAACTCTAGATGTGTATGAATCTAGACACATTCACTTGATATTCTAACATACCGCCTCAAACTCTGTGGGGAAACCAACTTGAGTTTGTTTATTTCGAAAACATAGTTGACGCCAAAATCTCGATGGAATTCTGCACAATCACCAA